>JBCNYH010000001.1:37960468-37986487 GCA_039654325.1 Tandanus tandanus | reverse complement strand
TCGCCTCTTCTCTCTTCCCCCCCCCCCCCCCCCCCCCCCCCCCCCCCCCCCCCCCCCCCTCCCCCCCAAATATCCCTTAAGCTCTATCGGGAATGGTGCAATGACCTGGTGTATGGCGTGGTGTGCATTATCTAAGACTTCGGCTTTTACTGAGGGAACATGATATCAAACGTAATTGTTGATGCTGAATGTTATCTGTAACTTTGTACATAAAAGTGGATAAGTGGAGACATTGTATGTTGATGTGACACCAATGTTTCTACGATGTCCAAGACAAGTTTCCCCAAAGGGTGACAATAAAGGCTAATCCTAATTCTAATCCTAATCCATCACTGGGCAGAATAACATACTCAGAGGAAAGCGCTATCCACACATTTCCCTTTGCATGACCTCTCAGACACTACAGCTGGCTAGTAGCATTATGATTGATAGTATGATTGAGAAAGTATGCCCCTCCCACCCATAGAGCATAGCCACTTTTGCTCTTTTGGACTCCCAGCCACGAATGGCTGTGGCACTGTGGTCTAGGTAAATGGCTAGAAAGGAGAATGAGAGAAACTCTGAGATGTATGCTGAAAAGGCCTCACTCTCAGTCATGGTAGTGAGCTCATCTTGCACAGCCAGCATGAGTTTAGCCTCTCTGGTGAGGTACTGGCACCGTCGCTCCTCATGCTGCAGGGCAATGGCGATGCGTCTCGAAAGGTTGTGCATGCAATTGATCACCGATGGGTCTGCATTGGCCTGCAGGGGGCAGCAAAGAGACAGAAAATCTTAGAGCTGAACAGAAAAAAGAAGAGACCAAGAAATAGCAAGTCTCTGAAAGATTAGATATGCACAGCCCTCCAGAATCAATGTAACAATGACAAAAGTTAATACACATAGTGTAGGACACTCAGAGGAATCTGAATACATGAGTTCACAAGGACAAACTGTGAGTCATACTATGTTTGACAAGGCAGAGTGTGCCCCTCCCACTCACAATTTTGCATCCCTCGATTCAAGACACAGATCATGACACTGTCATTTTCTGTTGCACTACTCATGAGCCCAATGTTGTGTTTCTTTAAACAGCCCATGTACTGATTTAGAAGTACAGTGGATATAAAAAGTTTACACACCAGTTAAAATTTCAGGTTTTTATGATGAAAAAAATGAACATAAAAATTTTCCGAACATTTTTCACCTTTATATTGTGCTGCAATCTGTAAAACTCAACAGAAAAACTAAAACTCTGTTAAAAAAAGCTAAAGACGAAGAGGAATTTCACCTTTCAGCATGACAGTGAACAAAAGCACTCCTCCAAATCAACAAAGAAATGGCTTCACCAGAAGAAGATTTGGAATGGCCCAGCCAGAGCCCAGAGCTTAAATCCATTTTTAAAGATATCTGTGGGATGACCCGAAGAGGGCTGTACACTAGAGATACATTTGCAATCTGACAGCTTTAGAACTCTTTCTGTAAGTAAGAGTGGGCAAAGATGTGTCATGCTCATAGACCCTGACCCAAAAAGACTGCATGTTCTCATAAAATCAAAAGGTACCTTAACAAAGAATTAGTTCAAAGTTTAAAGAATGAGTTTAAAGAATCAGTTGTGCATATTCATGCATCCAGGTTATTGTATTTTCCCCCCTTAAAGTTTACACACTGTTTTACAGATTACAGCACAATATAAAGGTGAAAAATGTTCTGAAATTGCCCACTCTTACTTACAGAAACAGTTCTAAAGCTGTCAGATTGCAAATGTATCTCTAATGTCATCCCACAGATATCTTTAAAAATGGATTTAAGCTCTGGGCTCTGGCTGGGCCATTCCAAATCTTCTTCTGGTGAAGCCATTTCTTTGTTGATTTGGAGGAGTGCTTTGGTTCACTGTCATGCTGAAAGGTGAAATTCCTCTTCGTCTTTAGCTTTTTTTTAGCAGAGGCATGAAGATTTTGTGCCAAAACTGACTGGTATTAATGACTTTTAACAACCTTCTTGCTGTGAGGGAGACGTGCTAACCGCTACGGCACCGTGCCGCCCCATAACAAATGTTCCCCCATGTTTTTGACAGACTTGATGTAGGTGTTTGCAAGCTCTGGTCAGGCTTGGATGTTTTCCGTTATAGGAAAAGTAATATGAAAGAGTAAAAGAATACATGAGACTGTTGTTACATGTACACAACCAGCACTTCCTGCAACTTGTGTAATGTGGCTGTCGGCCTCTTGGTGGTCTCTGGGACCAGTTTTCTTCTTGTCTTTTTATCAATTTTGGTGGGACGTCCAGTTCTATGTATTGTGTCATATTTTCTCCACTGTTGATGACTGTTTTCACTCTGTTCCATGGGATATCTAATGCCTTGGAAATACTTTTGTACCATTCTCTTGACTGATATCTCTCTACAGTTAGATCCATTTGATAATTTGTAAGCTCTTTGGATGTTGCTGTATGATGCAACTAATTAAATATCAGGAAAATCCTTCTAGAACAGAACTTTATTTGGGGTTTATCAGGATCACTTTAAATGTCAAGTGTGTATTGATTTATATTTAATGTGAGTTTGATTATGATTTTTTCATTCTGAACAGAGCCCCATCACCAATAATAACAGGGTATGCTGATAGTGTTAATGAGCTCAAAGTTTGATTTTGGTCGACACACGATGATGGAGTTGTAATGAAATTTCTTAATGTTCAGACACTGCATTTTTTAGATGCCTTTATGACAGGATTCCACCCAAGATTCTTTACTGTCAAACATAAGAAAATTGTGATCTTTTCAATCTTTTTTCCCCTCACTGTGTGGGTGTACTACTGTCACAGGGATGAGTCCAATCCTTGGAAAATTTCCCACGGTTTTTCAGCCATATGACATTAGCTTTGACCTGTCCTGATTGGCAGCCATCATATGATTAGGGAGAGCTGGGCTTTTTTAATCGCACTAATTGAGCTTAATGGTATTTTAATGTTATATATTCTTTGTATCCACTGCACAGGCAACCAAGAACTCTTTTGTACTGAAACTTCTTTGGTCTTTTCCCATGATGAGAGATCACAGCAGGAATTCATGTGTACAGAATGTAGTGTTTATACGATATGGAAAATATGTCATGGTTAAAACAGAGAATAAATTTAAAATGTGCACTAATTTAAAAAAAAATGAAATCATTAAAATTCTTCCTGATTAACCCTTTATTATGTTCTGGATATCAAGTCATTATTCACAGGCTTCTGTTTCTAAAAATAATAACTAAAAATATTATGAATTTGTAGAGTCACAGGTTTTTTGTTTGTTTTTTTTGATGATTAATTTTAAGAAAATCTGTGCACACACATTTCAATTTATTTCCATTCCTTGTAAACCTTGGTATCTGATAGCTCAATAAACAGAATTTGGTTCGACGTCCTAACTTTATATTTTGTGCCCTCAAAGAATGTTTTTATATCTAGAAATGTTTTATATATTCTATATACACTATAAATACACCAATAACAATTACCTGGTTGGTTTATAAAAGAGTTAAAATTCTTGAAAATCACTGTATAAAATGCTATCACTACACGAGAATAAGATCTAAGCATTTATTAGACATTTATTAGTACTGTATGTGCCTATGCACCAAAATCTGAGTTAGAAGGAAGAAAAAGAGTTTCATTGTTTATCTGTTTCAATTTTCTTGGAACATAAACTGAAATATAAACTTTTTGTGAGCAAAATCCAGCAAAGCAAATTTTGAAGATTTCTCCTAAAGAATCTTAACGATTTTTAACCAGGTGTGCATGTGTGACTGTACTATTTTATTATAAATCTAGTTGTACTGACAAATTATTACATTACACAATCATCCAAAACATTGAAACATAAAATGTACAGTTTTTGTTTCCAGTAGAAAACCAGACATGCAATTTTTGTAAACAGACATGGGATGTTTTAGCTGAGTCACGGTTGGCCCTATGATGAGGTTTGAGGGAGGGGAGGTGGGCATGCAGGGGTCAGATATGAGTAGCGAAATTTGACTAAGCGTTTGTGTTGTGCTGAGTCACTGTGCAGCTGTGTGAGGGCAGGTTCCACGTGACTAACCCACGAGTCTAACTCTGATAGACACCTTATCAAAGCCCACTCCCTTACAGGGAACACAAACTCCTTCTTTCAGTTTAATTACAAACAGATGATTCACTTCTTTTAGTACATGAATAAGAAATAGCTTTGTCACGAGTTGTCAGCATTTTCTTACCCTTAATGCAAACACAACACTGAACAGGATCATGGTCGGCATTTCTCGTTTCGGTGAAGGATCTGTTTTGGAACCCTGCAAGAAGACAACAAATAATTTTTTATTTTGCAATGAATAGTGCCACCGGCTGCTGCTGTTACATGCTTAAATATATTAATAGTGCCCTTGATAATTATTGGCAAAGATTAATAGAAAATATTAATGAAAGGAAAAAAGTAGCTTAATCACCGACTGAATAAATGAGGAAAACTCCAACCTTAATAAATACATTTTTTGAGAGAAAAACTATATCCTTAAGAAGTTATTATTTATTAAAAGTACAACACCAGTTCCAATCAAAAGTCATCAGGTGATGGCATATCACCCTCAGCCTCCACATGTCAGAACATATGAATTGCAGAAATCCCAAAATATCAAAAGGTAGAACTACACTGCCTAGTAAAAGTGACTGCCAAGCGTGATGAAGAAATCTCAAACAATTTCCAAATTCTGGACCGAAATTGAATCACACACAGATAAACATAGTGATGGCTATATCAGTATAATATATAAAAAGCTGGAAAAGTAAGTAAGTGGTATTAAAAAGAAACAGCTGAAGAAAAAAACTGGCAACTAATTTGGTTAATTGGCAACAGATCAGTAACATGATTAGGTATAAAAAAAAATTTGGGCAGAGGTTCACTAATCTGCAAAAAAAAAAAAAAAAAAAGCCTGCATCTACAAATTGAGGAACAATTTCAGAATAAAAGTTCCCTAAAGTAAAATTGCAAAGCCTTTAAATATCACATCATCTACAGTACATATCATCATCATTATCAAAAGACTCCAATTCCAAGGTTGAAAGTCAATATTGGATGCCTGTGATCTTCGGGCCCTCGTTTTACCAATTAATCAGCACAGAGTCTTCTTTAATAATATTTTATAAGGATTAATAATTTAGAACTGGGCATCTGAGACCATTTCTTTTAACAGTATCTCTCCGGATCAACCAAGATTCTAGGCCCGCTCTTCTGCAGTCTCCTCTTCAGCACATCCACAATGGGGTTTTCAATGGGGCTCAGGTCAGAGGACTGAGATGGTCATGGCAGAAGTTTGATTCTGCGGTCAGATAAGCATTTTTGTGTTGATTTGAACCTGTGCTTCAGATCATTGTCCTGATACAAGGTCCACTGATGAGAAACTTTTAGTTTCCTGGCAGAAGCAGTCAGATTTTAATTTAAATTGTCCTGGTATTTCACAAAGTCCATGATACCATGTACCTGAACAAGTGTTCTAGAGCTTTTCAAGAATATACAGCCCCACAACATCACAGGACCTCCACCTTGGTTGTTTATACCCCCCATGAGTGTTTATTATCAATAGGCTCTACTTTCATCACACCATAGAAAACGCTTTCATTCAAAGTTGTGAGTGCTGAGGAATGACTCAGCAAATTTGACCTCGTATTTGTTCCCCAGTTAATCAGGAAGTCATGGGTTACCACTTAAAAGCTCTCAATCAACTGAAAATGTACAATTTAAATGGAAAACAAATTTATTTCAATTAAAGGCCGGATTCTTCTTATGTTTAGTTTGAGATGAAGCTACTTCACTAAAAGGATGATTATTTAACTCTAATCTTTACTATGGGGTTCCAATAATTATTAAATATTTTATAAAATATAAAATGGATCTCCAACCACCATGCAAAAGGGCTCTATCAAGCATATAATTATATTCCAGACTTGTGCTGTAAGATGCATCATTTTTGTCTCTTTCAAACCCTCAACGCTTCAGCTAGTGGCTCACAAATCTTTGTCCATATGGCTCAAAAATACTGACTCTGTGGGTTACAAACACCTTGTTTCCTTTTACAAATAAACTGCATTTCAAACCTATTTATAGTGATAATAGATGATGTTGCAAAACATCTGCAGAGAATTCTTTTTTAATCTCCACTAAATAACTTAATTTGAATATAAACAATGGTCAAAACAAACTATACCACTAAAACTGTCATAATCTTTTCATTTTATTAAAATATTTGATTTAAAAAAAGCTATTAGTACAAATGCATAAAAACACATTGTGTTTAGTATAAATAGATACTGTATTTATTGCACATTAAACAGATGGACAAGATGAACTGTCACCACACTGACCAGTAGGTGGAGCTCTTCAGCCAAAAAGGTTTCTTGCCAACTTGTCTCTTATCTCACACATGGCCCAAAACACAAGACTAAGGGTGTTCCAAACGAAAAAAATTCTGCCTTAGGGGGATATTTAACAAGGCAGCTAGTCGCTAAAAAAAATTAAAAAAATAATAATTACATTTAAAAAAAATAATAATAATATAAACAAACAAACAAACACATAAATAAATAAATAAATAAATATGGTGGACTGCGACACAAAAAGTTAGTTATTGTGCAAAATGTTTTGGCTTTTTTTTTATTTATTTATTTTTTAATCTTAGAAAAATAAACACCACTACTATCTGAAAACCCTGTGACTGTAATCAAATGCATTTGTGATCTATGATTTGTGAGGCATCTGTCAACATTATTGTTTGGTTACATGGCACGGAGATTTCACATGCTACCATAAACTTTATTTTAAAAGGTCTTTATAAGACACCTTCAGTTGAAAGTTCTCCTTTATAAGAAACCTGTTTATGATAGCAGCTACCTTCTGTTTCGAATGCAACCAAAGTTGAGCTGATATTGTCCAGGATAATTTTAGATATATTATTAGAAATAGAAATATTATTTCAATGCACTTTTCTTTGGTAATATATAGATTTATGTACTGCCTAAAGGTAGAGCTCCCAAAAATATGTCTACTGATAGGTGTCCAGGGCTGGTGTTATAAGAGTAGCACGTTTCCTTACCTGGAGGAAATTAATCAATAAATCTATCCTGCGTTTCTGGACTATGGTCTGGAGTGAAAACAGGGAAGGATATCACAGTTTTCTTTTCACTACTTTTTACTCACTGATTTCCATGTCCATTTGTATCATTCGTCTTTTTAGTTTAATTATACATTTAATGACTTCATATTCCATGCTCCTGTTAAACATTGGTGTTCTTTTGCTCAGTGAAAGTTTGTCTGCATACTTGAGTAAGATTGTGTGTTTTTTATTCTGTGTGAGTCTCAGTGGTGGTGTATGAGCTTCTATTTTATGGGTTTCAGTTTTTTATTAATAATAAATCTATTAAAGAATAGTTTCCTGTGGGGGCTCGGACACGGAACAACCATCCAAGTCATGTTTCGTTGTTGTCTTACCTGAATGGTGTGCGGTGGCTGCAGGAGAGTAGGATGTCCCACAAAGCGTACATTATCAATCTTCAGTTCAAACTTTTTGCCGCACATATCGGACTTGGTGGCCAAGATGGTCGCAAGAATGATATCAGAGAATCTTTAAGGAGAAAAAAAAAAAGGCAGAATAAATGTAAACAAATGAGTGATCAGCTGACAAAAAACAGCACAGGAGTGGATTTTTATTTATTTATTTATTATTATTATTATTTTTTTTTACGACAAATACAAACTGACTGGTTAAAGAACTGTTTAATTATAAGGCTTAAGAAGTTAAACTGCTTACTGGGTAAAATATAGAGGAAAAACATTAAAATCAATTGATTAGGCTAAGAATAAGTGCTTTCATTAAAAGAGAAGAGTCTCACATTTACTCTGCTTGTGTTTTATTTTTAAAGACTTTCATTAAAGAGGTGATTCAAACCCCAGAAATACCCAGTGGTGGGAAAAGTCAGTGGTCCTACAAACACCTTCCACCTCAATCAGGAACTAATTAATTTAGCCAGAAAGACAATAATAGGAACAAACAATGCTAATATTTGTTGGATCTGTTCATGGATTGAAAGCATTATTCTTTTCTTCCTTAAAGGAGTTAAGTCCAAATCTCAAAAATATTTATCCCCTTAAATTACAGGAACCAAAATGAAACATTAGGGCAAATTATTTCAATGTATTTAATCAATAATAAATAAAGAAAATTAAATTTGTATTGTATTTTTGACCTTTCATTGTATTTAAAACGTAAACTGATTAAGATCAACCACTAATAAAGCCAGGGTGCTGTAGGAGAAAAGAGGAAATGTGGTTTAAAATGATATCATCTTACCCTGCTACCAACTGTTCATCGGTTAATGGAGTTTGTTCTCTGAAATGGGAATATGGCCATAAAAAAGAAATACAAGGAAAAAGAAAATGGCTGCAAACAAGTTCAGAGTTCACTAAAGATGTCTGAGTTTATATGGATATAAAGTGAGCCATCTTAGGACCTGCTTAAACTATAA
This sequence comes from Tandanus tandanus, assembly GCA_039654325.1. Classification (NCBI taxonomy): domain Eukaryota; kingdom Metazoa; phylum Chordata; class Actinopteri; order Siluriformes; family Plotosidae; genus Tandanus; species Tandanus tandanus. The sequence goes on along the minus strand of JBCNYH010000001.1, from coordinate 37,977,977 downwards.
GTCTCCCTATACTTATATCCTCATCACTTATACAACTATGTGATGATTTATACCTAATGCATATTTAAAAGAAGCAAAAATATGCAAAAAAAAAAAAAAAGTCAATGTAAATTAAAAAAAAAATTCAAGGTAAAATAGAATTATTTCTATTTTGTGTAACATAAATTAGTGTACAGAGACCTATTAAGTAAATAGACACTCAAAATTTCAAAATGAATATTTGCTGGTCGAAGAAGAGGCTTGCATCTTAAATCTGACAATTCTTGAGCTACTGGAGTGCGAGGCATGCTTGCATAACTTTAACCATAACTTTGTGCACCTTTATAAAGCAGTCTGACTAGTGTTCATTAAATTTAAGTCATTAAATTGCCAGATTTTCAGAGAGGTCAAATTGTGGGTCAGTCAGAGGGTGGCATCAGCCAGCGACAAATAGCCGACAATTTGAATATTCCTCTGTCAACGGTAAAAAGTTCAGCAGTGAAGGTAAGACCACCACGGATCCACGACCAAGTCGACCTGGACCATCAGAAAGATGCCTTCGATCCTTGAAGAGCGCAGTGGAGAGAAATCCCCATTCCAAGGCCGCAGACATTACAGAAGACATCCAAACCAGCTCAAAAACTGTTACGTGCTATCTTCACCAAACGGGCTATTATGGCCTAGCAGCAAGATGCAAACCTCTTCTTCTACCAGCAAATATTCATTCTGAAATTTTGGTTGTTTATTTACTTATGTCCGTTCTCTGTACACTACATGGGAATAGCACAATCTGATTGGTCCTTTATCTGGGGGAGTCATCTTTATCTAGATAATGCTTAAATCAAAAACCACAGACACTCATGAATTGTCATAGTCACTTGGAGCAGGCGGCAGCATCATTACCATGCTTTAAAACTGTAAAAATAAAGTATAAAAAAAATCCCTTTCTTATGTTTCTGTGTAGTGTATATTGAATGAGTGTACATACACGCCTTTGTACAGCAGTTATATTATGTTCGCAGAGCTCACCTGCCTCTGTCATGTGTAACATATCTAAAAATAAAATGTAAAAAATGTATTTAATTAGTTTTTTTTATGTTCCAGTGTAAGGTAAGGTCTGCTGAGTTTTTTACAGCTGTGCCTACTGGCTCATGAGAGCTAGAGTTAATCCCAATTTCTGTAGCGTGATGCGACTAGGAGTTCACCTCCTCCTGAATGGGATGCTAGTCCATCACAGGTTACCTTCCCAGTATGTACTGGTAGCCATTTATACTGCTGGGTGGACAGAGGCACACTTGTGGTTGAGAACTCACCCAGTGGTCTTAGCACGGTGGAGTCTGACAGGATTCAAGCTCATGACCTCTCGATCATGAGCCAAGCACCATAAGCACTAACACTTACCCTTCATGTTCCAGTGTAGGATGTACTATAACATTTATTTGCCTCAGGCTCGGTGGGTGTCACTGAACTGAATACAAAAGCTGAAGGGGACTATTCAGTCACTATTCAGTGACATTTGGTTTGGTGAATAATTGTTAAAAGATTTCTGCATCCAAGATGTGTTAGCTTAAATTTCAGATCAAACATTTAAACCTTTTCATGACTTTATCTTTGAATACAAGAAAACATCGAAATACTCTTAAAAATGGCATAGGTTCCACATCAGTATCTAGTGTCATACACTGGCAATTTGATGTTGAAAACAATAAAATTATGGGTTTTTTTTCCAACTTCGTGCCCGCTTATCACTGTGTTATATGTTTCATGTGAGTTGTACTCTCACTGTTAATAAAACCGCTAGAGTAAACAACTAAAATTTGAAGTGTCTTGACTAAATACTTAGAGAGTTATAGCCATTTGAAAAGGTTGTCACAGAAACCTTAATGAAATGGAAAAGCAAGTGTAAATGGTTATGAAATGAAGCCAACTGAAGACTTTTTGTATCCTTTTGTGGTCATACAAAAAAAATCAAGGTATCTTGCATGGTTCTGATGATATAATCATTCAAGGTGATTTCTATTTGACGTTCTCAAAACGAGAATAAAAAGGGAATTTACTGTGTGCTGTTTAACAATTTTTAGTCAAAAAAAGAAGAAATGCTGAGGTGAAAATTTGCACACATCTGTTATTCTAATGTAGGTTTAATCAGGGAGATCTAATATGGTCAGGTTTGGTAACCTTCCACAACTGGTGCAGCCCATCATGAACCTGATAACAAGCTTTTAAACAAAATGAGAAGTGACAGACAGCTACAGGTATAATACAGTATGTAGTCGCGCAAGTCCCGAGGTAAACAACTGAAAAATCTGCATGTTTTGCCCCCCGTTTTTTTCAGGAATATAAACTTCAGTGATATAATTAAAAAAAAAAAAAAAAACACTTTAATACCCAGAATAAACTCAGCCTTATTTCCATTTTTCTTTTTGATATGTACAGGTCAGCATTTGTATGTTGAAAAATTCCCCAGGAAACCATCAAATCATTACTGCACCAACACAGAAAAGTCCCTGAGCACAGTACCTTGAATCTCCATCTTGGTCCTCTGTGGCATCACTTGTGGTCCTCAGAGCATACGGACTTCGCTGTTTTGCTTCAAACAAAAGAAACTGATATTTAAACATTCGACTGATGCTTTCATTAAAAGTGACTTATAATTAAGACAGGACTCAACTAATCCATTAACGCTTAATTGTTTTGGTCACGTGATAAATTGATTGGTGCTGGGATTTGATCAAAACCTTCAGATCAAATATCAGTAGATCAGAAACCTAAAGCAGTGTTGTGACTCAGTGATTGTAGATGTGCCAGGTGCAATTACAGGTGCTGTTTATGAGGTGAGGGTGCAGGTATGACCAACTCAAAGTCTATCCAAGATATTCATAAACAAGCCTTTGTTATACGGCTTCTTGTGTAGTTGGAGGAAACTGGAGAACCCAAAGGAACAAACACAGGGAGAGCAATCAAACAGAGGTTAACCTGAGCTCAAGATCAAATCAGGAGCCATGAGGAAGTAAGGCGCAAAGCAGCTGAGGTGGAATCATAATCAATGGTGACTTATTTGTATAGGAAATAATATGTTTGATTTTTTTATTCTGAAAAAACTCAGTGGATCATCTCTAAATCTTCTTATGTATTGATGTACAAATGAACATGACAATTCATTTCTCCCCATTCATTCATTTGCAGAACAGCTTAATCCTACTAGGTTTGCGGGAGGCTGGAGCCTATCTTAGCCAACTTTGGGCGAAGACGTGGTACATTTTGAACAGCTTGCCAGTCCATTGAAGGGCCAACACACACAACCATTCACACTCACACCTAGGGCAACAGGCAATTTGCCTAATGTGCATGTCTTTGTGGAAGGGGACCAGAGTACCCAGATAAAACCCACAAAGAAACGTCCTCTCCGAGCCCGGGACTCAAACCCAGAACCTTCTTGATGTGAGGCAGATGTGCTAACTACTACGTCACCGTGCTGCCCATGGCAATTCAATGAGATTCTGTGTGGCTATGGTTACCCTGGGGCCGTGATGTCCATGATCTCTGCATTTTTAAAAAAACGTCGAGCTCTATGATTTATGACCACACTTGGAGCACGATTGGGGAATAGAAAGGAGGCAGGGTGCATCCAAGAGATGAAACTTAAAGGAATCGTATTTCCGTGTTCATCAAGAACCCCTTCGACAGGATATCAAGGTCTGTTACCTCTGTTTAGGTCTGGTAAGCTCTGCTGCGTTCTACTACGATTCCCACGTTCTATCACGATTGGCGTCAAATTGTAATACATCGCAATAATCACGATCAGCACGACTATCACGAATCCACCAAGTTCCCTAAAGATCATCACGATTCAATCCCACGACCCCCCACGATTCTCTCAAATCACTGAGATTGCGGACATCATGCCCCAGTGTAAACCCAATATCAATTCCACCGAGCACCATGTGATATCCTCTTAGCAAGATGCCCTGTTAAATTGAAGACAAAGCAGTACTGAGATGGCCGTAGTAAATCTTGTTGATGTCGCATGATGGCCATTGGCTCAAATGAGCTCATCCGCCATTAGACAGGTCTTATTTTTTGCCCTGCTGAGCCGGGGGAGCCGGTTTAGATGCTGCCAACCCTTCGTGCGGCAGGTTGTACTGGGTTAGACTCTGTCCTAGAGTCCATCTGGACTCTGACCTGACCATGAAAATTCATCGAATCTTATTATCTGTAACAACTTTATGTGCATGCATTAGCTATGTTCCCCTGAAAAAGCCTTCATAACACTGGTCCACAGACCCACCACTGCCCAGACATTGGAAACGAGGGAATGGCCACAATTCTACAGAGTAGCTCTAAATGTACAGTGAACCTTGAAGCCTAGGACACATTGCGATTCAGACAGCGTTTAAAATCTAGTGGGACACTTACTTGCAGTTGATGATGTGTTTTCGGACACCTTCACAAACGGGTAACGAAAAAGCAGTTTGTTTCCACGGCTTCCTGAACTAACCAGAATAACGCTTATAGGGCTGTTCTTGTCTCCGTTCTTCTCAAATCTGGTGTCAAATGGTTTTGCTGTTGGCTTGTGCTCTAAATCCAGCGAGGACTGTTTGTACATATTGTCTTTTAAGAGTTATAGGGCCAAACAATACAACCAATAGCTTGTGTAAGAAAAAACAACCAGCAAGTCTGATCTATTAATCAAAAGGATGCTTTGCTAATATGAAGGCATGTAACTGTAGACTGAGGAACTAGTACTGTGTCTTATGTTCCTTTTACAGTGAACTGTCTACTCAACTGTGATCATCCACCTGATATTAAAACAGGTTATGTCCGATAAAGACACCAGCAACAGCGTGGCCTGGTGTACTCATGAAAGCAGAAGTCTCTTGAATTCCTCAATCACTTTTAATGTGTATTTCACTAAACCTACTGAGCACTGCAGGAGAAATACTCATTCGCTCCGCCCCTGGTGCAAACATTACCGCGACTGCACGCTGTTTACTTCTACTGCTGTATATTTTATATTACAATTTATCCTGAGGTAAGACACAAAGCATCCGAAATTAGAGTTTCGCTTAAGTCTGTAAATGTCACCCACATGTATATCACAAAGTAAACATTAACTCAACTCCAACACTGTAAACACACATACACACGAGCGAGACGTCCGACCTTTAAATCGGTTCGTGTTTCAACATCTACTTCAAAGAAGGTTCCGCTTTCCTTCCAGCTTAAATTCGCAGTGACTGGAATGTGTGTGTGTGTGTGTGTGTGTGTGTGTGTGTGTGTGTGTGTGTATTATTGACCTTTCTTAAGAATGATTATGAATAGTAAATAAACTGTAATGAAAACATGCCAACAACCTATTGAAAAGTATGAAATCTATCTTTATTTAGACAGCAGCATTAGACATAGAACTTTTTTTTTTAAATAAATGTTTAAGAATAACACTATCAAATAGCAATACTTATATAAAACTACCAATCACTCATTTTTGACCAGATACTGAGATAGTAGTCTCTGGTTCTTGTCCACTCATATAGTGCTTCACAATTTTATTAGACCACCTGTCACAGCTGAGAGAAATAGTTTTTGTCTGTGGATTCATATATACCAGGATGACAGCAATCCAAACATTCATATAAATTGTGTAGAGATTAATTGAACGAGAAAGCAATCTGGAACAGTGGAAAGGCTGGACTTGCCAAGATTCCAGATTTGAATCCACTTGAACAAATAGAGGATTTAACTGATTCACAAATTGATCTCACAAAGATTTCCCCCAAAGAAAGTCTTAAGGAACAGCTACAAACTATTTGGAACACAGTGCTACAGAAACTAAAAAAAAAAAAAGTAAAGCCAATGGCATCCAGAATGTCCATTGTTATAGAGTTCAAAGGAGGCCAAACTAAATACTGAAGACAGAATAAATACTGAACTTTCTGTTGAATTTTGTGCTTTACAACTGCTTATTAGGGTTGAGGGGAAGCTAGTAACTATCTCATCTGGCACTGGGTGAAGGTGAGGTGCACCCTGAACAACTCGCCAGACCACTGCAGGGCAACACACACAACCATTCACACTCACACCTAGGGGAAATATGGAACAGCCAATTAGCCTAATGTGCATGTTTTGGGGCTGTGGGAGGAAACTGGAGTACCCGTAGGAAACACCTACTCAAGCAAGGGGAAAACATGCAAATTCCAAACAGAAACGGCACCACCAAGACTGGAACTCAAACCCAGGACCTTTTTAATGTGAAGCAGACATGGTAACCAGTACACCACGGTGCTGCCAGATGTAATAACATTTAAAGATATTGATTGTCGAGTTGTCATAATCATGAGTTATTTCCAGAGTGTAACTGTGGCTGTAGGCTTAGGCTTAAAGACCACATGAAATGCTAATGATGATAATGCTCCTACAATCTTTCATACTGTGAGTGAAGCTGTGAAAAAAATCTTGCCTTATTTCTAACATTTTTTATTCCTGATTATTCATTATTATTCATACAGTACTGAGACAGAGCCTGCCACATGATATAGAAATAGAAATTGCTTGTCAAGTGACCAATTGCTGTCACTTGGTGTAAGCAAATTTAGTGTAAACTTTCACTGATCAATATCAGTAAACATAACCTTTGTCATCCCCCCCTCCTCTTCGGAGTGAGAAGCTCTTGGACATTTACTGAGTATTACAGTTGAGGTATGGGAATAGATTGGAGGAGGGTGCATGTGTGTGCAGTCTACTGCAACTGTAATGTTGGTTAGAGCAGCAACAAAAGGAAATCCCTTGATTGGAAGCTGCTTATATTCCCGATAGAGGAATTCATCAGTCAGAACGCGGTTGAGAGATGCCTGTGATATACCCACCCAATCTCCAAACTAATGTCAAAAAAGTAAAAAAAGCCCAGAGTAGTCAGGATCTGAACATCTGGTGGTATCTGGTTGGAGTGTCTTGTACAGGCAAGATGTTGCACAGCTCCATGAGAAAAGCTCTTGGTTGTCAAAACAGCTTAGAAGCTGGTTTACATGAATAAATCTGCAGGATGTTTGAAGATGCATTCTCTCCTAAGTGTATGAGCTGTAATTTATTCTACTAAGAGTAAATATGCCATTATGCTCATCTTGAAAGTATTGGTCTACGATTGCCCTGTAAATAGCGTTATCTGTTATCGGTTATTAAACAAGCCATGGTTTCCACTGAAAATAATTGATATGTCATGTAGTGATATATATCTGCATGATGCTTTGTAACATAATGAAAATAATTATTTAAAAAGTTTAATATGGTTAAAAAAAATTCAGTCTCTGACATTGCATTATAAATTGGATAAATTGAAAAACATTTAAAAAGAAGCGAATTAGTAGCAATTTCACAACATCACTCTGGCACTGATATGAGTGCTCTTCATATTTGTCAATTCTGTTTGAAGCTTAGAACAAATCCCAGATAAGAAAACACTGGTGAATGACAGAAAAGATTTAAGAATGAATTTCTTCATAAAAACAGTTGCTGAATGAGGCCCATTGTGTTTATTCCATTCAGCATCCCATGATGCATTGGTCCATGCCAATTAGCCTAATGTGTCTTTGGACTGTGGGAGGAAACTGGTGTACCCAGAGGAAACACACGCAAGCATGGGGACAACATTTAGACTCCACACAGAATCGTCACCGTGGAGATTGGGACTCGAATCCAAGACCTTCTTGCTGTAAGGCAGACATGCTAACAACTACCCCACTGTGCTGCCCACATTTGATTTTTGTTTATTTGTTTGTTTGTTTACATATTTTAGGTCAGTTAGAGCAGGTTGTCATACTGACATAACACAGTATGAATGTAAGATAAAACTTGTACTCACTAAAAATTAAGTAAATGATGTGAAACATAAGTTTAAAAGAGCTTTAAAAAAAACATGTTCTTTTAATACATGAATTGTGATTATTTACATATATTTACTCAAATAATTATAATTTTAATATAATAAATAATTTATTATGGCCTAATGGATCCATTTAAACTAATACAATTCCAAATAAATGTTACATTTGTTTTTTTAATGAATATTTGACTCTGTGAAGGAGAAAATTTGTAAATATTCAGTAAAACAGGCAAACATTATTTATATATATATTCCGTTAGTTATTGTTTGTATGCTTTGTGCATATGGTTACTAAATTTATAAGTGTAAATTGACTCATTGCGATACTGATTTGTGTCAGTAAACACACAGCAATGCAGTGTTGGTGGAGATTAGAAGTAACGGCTGCTCAGAGCGGCGACCACCACCGCCAGAAACTTCTGCCATGTCGCCTGCACTTCGGGGGTGAAAGCGGCTCGGAATTTATTCGCCACTACAATGGTGAGACAATCTGCAAAAAGCTGCCGAGAAATGTCAAGTTATCTCAAAGTATATGTATACGATACAACCTGATCGTCAGAATATACTTTGCTTTTTAAAGTGATGAGATGAAATACCCTGAAATTGTCGGGGTCTACACGGAGAGTCTCACAGTGCAGCCTGCTCAGATCCGAATAGGTGGCCTTGATGCTGTCCAGATTCTCCACGGCCTTGTTCAAAGCCTTCAGCACCACTTTGCCATGAGCAATGACATCAGGGTTCCCCAGGATGGCACCTACACTGTTTAAATTTCCAAACTTACCGAAATAGCGCTGAGTCCAGGGGTACACAATGAGTAGTCTGTCACAAATAAGAAACAGAATAATAAAAAGATCAGTGCACTGTTCATGTAAAATGATCTTAGAATAATGTGTTCTGATTTAATATAGCAGTAAACTCTTGGTTTATTGTCCTAAGCTTTACCTTGCCAAGGCCTGAGGCCCGATCTCATCGATATTGATTTGGCCCCAGAGATCTGCAATGGCGTTCCGTTCGGATTGGGACCAAGAGACCATGATGACTGACTGCTTCTTTTAGTTTGGAGTTTCACACCACTGACTGCCCCGATGGACTGATTCACTGAGGTTAAATTCACTCTCCATCTCCGCCCCCAATAAGATTTTGAGAGCGTTTGGTTAAAGGAATGAATGCCTTGAGGTTTTGCACAACTGCTGAATTGTTTATCGCCTAAAATGTTTAGTTTAATGTTAAATGTAATTATTACAGTTTGGCAAAATGATCATGGTGTTCAATTTCTAAAAAGCAAAAACATATATAATGTTTGTGATTGTTTATTATTATTATTATTATTATTATTATTATTATTATTATTATTATATAACCAAATCTACTTTTCTAATAAACGTTCTTGCTTGACCAGTTACAATGCTAAAAATACGATCATATTACCAAACTTTATTCTTATTTATTGCAAAGCTTATTCACTTGTCACCCAGTGAGTTTTAGCATGGCTTTATTTTAATTTCATCCGTCCTACCCAGATGATACCCTTTTTTTTATCGAAGAACTCCGACCTGTTACACCCACTGCACTTTATTAGGGCGAACTTATCTAAATTCCAGGAGACGTTATGGATTTTTTATCAGTTGACTCAAGGTGTTTATCCTTAAGTGACAGAAGTTCTCAGGCGTCATCACCAGTTAGTCTTTGGGCTGTGGGAGGAAACTGCAGCGCCCAGAAGAAACCCACAAGGACGGGGAGAACGTACAAACTCCATACAAAAATGCATTCGTTGAGCCCGGGATCGAACCAAGACCTTCTTGCTGTACCCAGTCTAACTTCCTACAGTGCATGTTGTTGAAATGTTTGAAAAAAGTCGAAAAACCCAGAGGGAACAGGGATCTGGGGGTGAGCCTTAATATTACCCACACGAAACTCAAATCAGGGACCTGGAGTTGTGAAGAGGAAATGCTGAACGCTGCACCACCTACTTTAGTCATGTGCTACACATCATTAACAGGGATCGCGTGTTTCTAAATTCCTGCTTCCAGAGCTTTACCTTGTCAGGACCAGAAGTGTGATAATATATTTAATAAGTAATCCATTTATGATTGTACATATAATCAATTACATGATCCTGAGAAGGAATTGTAAGTCTAATGTAATGATTTGTCATGTTAATTCTATTAAGCAGTTCACTCTTTGTGAAAAATAAAATGCTGCTAAACTGAACTTTCCTAATTTACCCGACGTCAGTGTACCTAAAGTTCACAGGGTGTACAATGAGATGGTGATAAACTGTCTTTACTCGAGATGAGAATGCTGAAACGGATTTAACGGCCTTCAGCAATACTTGTCCATTATGTCTTTCAGGCACAGTGCTATATCGGCAGACTAAATTTAGCAGTCAGTAGTTTTTACTAAAAAATGAAATTACTGTTGTTATTATTAAATTTATCTTACATTGCAAATTGACAACGCCTGGGTGGTTTAGTATGTTGGAGGTGGGCTTGACCATGTTGTCAGGTGGGTGTGGCATGCCTAGGCATTATAAAACGCTTAAATCCATCTTCTAACCTTATTTTATTTTCTTCTACCGTAATTTAAAATGAGTCTGTCAGATATAGATAAATCTCTGGTCAAGTCTTTCTGGTGTAAAGTTTCTGGAAAGCCTGACGCTATTGGCCATGAAGCTTTGGTGAGGTAAGGCTGCAAAATATCATTTTAAAATAAATAAATAAATAACTACATGCATAACAACAAACAAATAAAAACAAGATACTCAATACACTTTGTCGTCCCACAACGACTTTCCCCCTCCTCATCACAGAATGCTTCTTGTCTACCCTCAGACCAAAATCTATTTTGCTCATTGGCCTGACCTCTCTCCTGGCTCTGAGTCTGTAAAGAAGCATGGCAGAACCATAATAGACGCACTGGGTGATGCTGTGGATAAAATCGATGACCTTGTTGCTGGGCTGAGTGCCCTAAGTGATTTGCACGCTTTCAAGTTGCGCGTGGAACCTGGAAATTTCAAGGTAAGCAATGATCAAATGCCCATAATGCTACAGCCCCGCGAAGGTATTATTGTATTATTCATAGTTTTGTTCTTCGCTTTTTTTTTGCTTTAGATTTTATCCCACAGCCTCCTCGTGACCCTTGCCATCAGTTTTCCTGATGATTTCACTCCAGAGGTGCACATTGCTATGGACAAGTTTCTCGCCGCCGTGTCTTCAGCACTTGCTGAGAAATACAGATGAATACATTTTAAACAAAAATAAAATAAATCATTATTTTTAGAAGTGACTTATCACGATCCACAAAATAAACCATTTTTTTTTTTATTTAAATGATGATTACCCTGTAATTATGGTGTTGTTCATGTCTCTTTAAGCAGTAAATAGTAAATGCACAGGAAACAATTAATGACCGAATTATAAATAAACAATAATTTAAATGTGCTGAGGCGCACAGTTTGAGTAAAACACTTTGCAATTTATACCCACAACCAAATTATATTAAAATTGAAAAAAAAAAACACCCCAAAAAATTCATCCATCGAACAGGTTTTGGATCCTACACTCCAACAGTACATTATTTCTATTATCGAATATAACTCTGTACAACTTCAGGTCTATCTATCTATCTGTCTATCTAGTAAATTTAAAAATATGTATTTATTTATTTGTTTGTTTATTTTGAAAGAAAACTGTCGTCGGACATCTAGCAAAATGCATCCACGTTGCAGAAATACTATTAAAAACAGGAGTCTGGAACATTATACGTTCTTCAGTTGTCTCCCCGGAGAACAGTGTACCCATGTAATCTCAACATACAACTGAGAGTTTCAGTTATCTGAAAAAAAACCCTCTTGAACGCTCAGACCCATTTAAAACTATGAAACCATAACTATCCTAAGAACATTTAGAGAACACTAACCGTGTTTATTTTCTTTTACTTTAAAAAATATAATACAGGTGGAGACGAACATGACCTCCATTTCAGCACCACAAACAGCTCCATTTCAGTTGTTAAAAATAGTGGGGTCATTGAGAGAGACGTACTGTAGGTATGTATACTGGTGTAAGCACAAATACATAGTTTAACTTGAATTTTTTTCTTATTTGCTTGTTTCTGTAAGGGTTGTCACCCAAATGAGGATAAATTTCCCTGGTTTCTTTTAAAGGAATCTTCCTTATGTTGTCTCATGGAGTTTTACCCTTGTCACCTTTGCCGCAGGCTTGCTCATTATAGATATACAATATGACCAATACTTCAAGAGAGTTTTTTTAAATTTATAACCAAATCTGTTTGTTCTGCAAAGCTGTTTTGCGACAATGTCAATTGTTAAATTGATTAAATTGTTAAATATACAAATAAAATTTAATTGAATGGAAATTCCAGGGGAAAAATCGTATCATCAGCAAACTAAGCTGGACGTACCAACAAACTAATGTAAGGAAGACAATACGCATAACACATGTTATTGAACGTTTTATTTCATGTTGTAGCGACAGAGTAAAAGACTTGTATCTTTATATTCTGATGCTTGTTTAGTGGTACTGCTTGCTCAGTCCTGCCACGACGACATTCAGGAACTTCTGCCAAACCTCGTGCACTTCAGCGGTGAAGTAGGACGGTCCGAACTTTGCGGCCACCACCACGGTGAGGGAATCAGCAAAAAGCTGAAAGCAGATAGTTAACAAGTTACACACACACACACACACACACACACACACTCACGAGAACATGCATTATGCCATTACTGATATCCAGTACTAATGCAAATAACTTCGATATTTTGAATTCTCCAAGGGTTGCGCTTGTACGTACCGTGAAGTTGCTGGGGTCCACGTGCAGTTTTTCAGAGTGAAGGGTACTCAGCGAAGCAAAGGCGGCTTTAATGTTGTCCAAATTCTGCATAGCTTTGTCCAGACCACCTGCGACCACCTTTCCATGGCTGGCCACCTTGGGGTTTCCTTCAATGGCTGCGGCATTGGAGAGATTACCAAAGCTGGCGAAGTACCTCTGGGTCCATGGATAGACAATCAGCAGTCTAGACAAAAACACAGACGCACGCACACATGTTAAATGCAGTCCACACAGAAAGAGACTGAAATTTTGGGACGTGTCTCCAATTTCCATTTTTCATGAGCCTACCTGGCCAAAGCTCTTGCACCGACGTCGTCACCTTTGAGCTTTCCCCACAGGTCACTGAGGATTTGGCGCTCGGCGTCTGACCAATGAACCATGTTGATTTCTTAGTGAATTCTTCGAATTCCTGAGCAAATCTGTTCTGAACGAGTCTTTACCTATTTTGCAGAGGGGCTCTTTTTATTGAGGCTGGAAATCCCCTCCCTGCTCTGAAAAATTATTTGATTGGACAAACACATAAAGTGGGCAGGCTCGGAAAAGATCGGCGGTGTGCCATGCACCCAACTTTTTGGCAAATAGCAGAGTAATTCGACGAAATTAGGGTGTGTCCTTTTACAGTCATCTGCATCCAACAGATTATTTCTTAAATTTGAGCATTATTGAAAAATCAGTCCATAGAGACATTTAAATGAACGAATAATAAAGCGTTCATTCTCAAAATCTCAAATTTAAAGCAGACACATTTCATTTGGTTTTGTAAGCAAATGTTTACATGAATATTACACTATAGTGCAACTTAATATCTCTGAATATAAATATACCAACATTATTTCAAAAGCCTGAGATCTTGAGACGGCCACATCCCATTATAAATATTACATAATAAAGGATTTTATAAATGAAGTATTACTGAATAATTAACTAAAGTATTACTGAGTAATTTTAAAGAATGTTTAAAAAGTATCATGTTTTTCTTCTTCAAGATAATAATAATAATAATAATAATAATAATAATAATAATAATAATAATAATAATAAATATTATTAATGTTATTATTATTATAAGGATGATGATGATTATTATTGTTGTTTTTGTTTTGCTGTGGCCTGCTGTGTTGTTTAATAATGTCTGATTCTTTTTCTTACTTTTATTGATGTTGTTGTTATTATTCTAATACATTTTATAATTTAATAATGATGGGTATTATTATTTCCGTTATTGTTATTATTACTGTCTCAGTCACCCTCTTATAACTTTTTATTAGAACCTGTTGATGACAAAAATTTGTTGATGACAAAACACTAAAAAGAAAAACTAACTAAAAGTTATTAGATTTAATTTTCCTTTGCAATGTATTTGCAGTGAATTTTGGAGAAGATCCAAAGCTGACTGGACAGTTTATGTAAGGGGTGGAGTCTAGATTTGATATTGCAGGGTGTGCCTGGTATCAGACTGAATAAAAAGAGGCATACAACACAAAGAGGCATAAACTTCATTTCTTGGCATCGTTGAAGAGGTGAAAACAGGACCAGGGTCGCAATGAGTCTCTCAGCTAAAGACAAATCCGCCGTCAAAGACCTTTGGGCCAAGATCTCCCCAAAGGCTAATGATATTGGCAGTGAGGCACTTGGCAGGTAAATTAATTGTTATTACTGACTGGACAGCAAAGAGCTTTGGTACATATATTGAGTAATGTTCCTCATGTGCTTTTTTGTGTTTTCCATAGGCTTTTCCAGGTCTACCCTCAGACAAAGACCTACTTCTCTCACTGGTCTGATCTTACTCCCGGATCAGCCCAGGTGAGAAAGCATGGCGGCGTAATCGTTAGGAAAGTTGGAGATGCCGTTGGCCAAATCGACAATCTCACCGCAGCTCTGTCCTCACTGAGCGAACTGCATGCTTTCAAGCTCCGTGTTGATCCTGCTAATTTCAAGGTAAGAAATAGATGTGGATATGGTTATGTTCTGAGTTTAATGCAAGGCAGTTAAGTCGGACTAAATAAACTTTTTTTTATTCCATGAAAGCTCCTGGCCCACACCATCCAGGTGAGCATTGCTTTGTTCTTCCCTGGAGATTTCACCCCCGAGGTTCAGGTGTCTTTCGACAAGTTTCTTCAGAACCTGGCCTTTGCTCTGTCTGAGAAGTACCGCTGAATGGACTGGCACTTTCAGAAGACGTCGAATAAATGACATCCATACCGAAATTTGAAAATAAACACAATTGAACAATACATCACTCTCTTTCTCGTCTTATTTATACAGTTTAACCAAACATTTATCAAATGCATAACATAATACACATAAAACACACAGTGAACATGCTTACAAGAATTCTTCAGAAGTTCTTTAACTGGGTTTCTTTGAGTTTTTTCCTTTTTAAAAACTTTTGTTTGGAGCCATTTCCAGTTGCACATTATTGCTACTTTATAGAAAATTCAAGTGTGTTTATATATTTTTAGTATTATTATAGATTTATTCATTCTGGTAACAATACATTACTATAAACATCACCGTTTATTTAAAAAAATGTAATTACCAAATATATCTTTAATAAATGATCGAATGAAACGTCCTAACAAAATGTTCTCATATCCTTATTCATGAAGCAATAATTCATATCATTTTATGCATTTAACCAATTGCACACGAAATATTAAATAAAAATACTACTAATAAAAAATGAACCAAGAAAAAAACAAAAAAACAAAAACAAAACAAAAAACAAGACAATGTTTTTACGCTTCTTGTTAATGTGTTGGATGTACAGTTAGTTATATTTGATGTGTTACTGCATCAGGGTCTATAAACGTCATCAATTCTTTTTGTTTATTAACTGAATTAGTCAATAATCTTAGCTTAATTCCCCAAACACACACACATATACACACACACACACACACACACACACGCCCGCACGCAGACACACAAGCGCGCACACACACACAGAGGTCGAAGTGTAAAGATATAAAACTGCTGTCTCCGTAATAATACATGAGTTTTTAAAACTAAAACGCTTCCATCATGAGAAAAAACTGTTTCCTTGAGGTTTATTCAGTGTACGCAGACACTTTCAGCATAATTTGGGCAAAATTATGAGTCGACTTAGAGTGTATCGCAAACAATGCTCGACAATGCAATATGTCTATAACGATGCTCACAGCAGTTAATACTAGACCTTGTGATAAGGATACATCTAACTTTTTGTTGCAAAATTTATGAATATAATTGTTATTTCCAGATTTTTGTTCACGTTCATCAATTAGTTAATCTCAACGTTTTCCGCAAAAATTAATTACTCGTATGTAATTAAGGCTACATATCACATATGCGATAAACTTTAACCAAATCACTTGATCTATTACTGAAGGACAAAACATTTAGGATTAAATATCTTAAAATCACAGAAGAGCTAAAACACTGTACCTCTCTCAAATCTGTGCTACTGATGCTGTTCTGTCCCTCAGTTAAAATTCTTGGAGATTGTATTACAGGAGAATAACAGATTGGGCCCAAATTTAAAAAATATACAACTGAAGGGATATGTTCAAATTCATAATATCTGTAGGCCTATTAATAAATGAATAAATAAATGAATAAATAAATAAATAAATAAGGGGCAGTGGTGACTCGGTGGTTTATGGTGCTGATTTGCTGATCCGAAGGTCAGGGGTTCAAGACCCGCTATCACCGAGTTGTCACTGCTGTCTGTGGTGAGAGGAATGTATAAGAACAGAAAAGAGCGAGCCATTGGGTTGCCGTCAGCGTGTTTCTGCCTTGCAGTGGCTTGGGTGTACCTCGCCTTCACCCAGAGTCGGCTGAGATGGGCGCCAGCCTCCCCGCGACCCTAACTGGGATTAAGCAGCTCAGAAAATTAATGGATGGATGAATAAATATATATATATTTTTTCATATTTTCCGCACAAAACCACCCAACACTTTCAGAAATGGAGGTCCCAATAAAAGGATACGAATGCTTGTCGCTGCGGGTAGGGGTGGGTGGATTTGGTACCCTTTCGAGAAACAACTGTTTACCCTTCAGTGCCAGACCACTTTTGCACCTTATCGAATTTACTAATAACTAAGTAACTAATGGAGTATGCTTTTTAGCCACTTTTCTCTTGCAACCCTCCGGATAGCTGCAGGGACCTTTGTGGTTGAAATAGTACAAATTTGTTCCCTCTTTTGTTTTACATCCCTTGGTACCATTTCTGCTAATCAAAAGGTGCCGGTCTCTAAAAGAACAACACTGTACCTCTGAGGGAACATATTTCAAAAGTGTACCTAAGTACAGCAAAGTTCTTGTATTGTACCTCCATAAACAAGCATAATATATTTTTAGTAGTGTCTCAGCTAGAACTATTGAAAGAACTGTGCGGAACAATATCATTTTTTTCTGTCAGACAGAGGTAGAACTCTTACAGCAAGCCAACAGCAATGCCTAAACGTTTAATTTATTGATATGTGTATGCACAGGTGCTTACTTTTTTCTTTCTTTCTTTCTTTCTTTCTTTCTTAATTTATTTGTATACTAGTGTGGCTTGTCCTTGAATGAAAAATTAGACATGATTCATCTATCATGCAGTTTAATTCCCTCTTCGGTAAGCTCCACTGAAGGTACAAGTGAAATACATAAAAGTCACTTTAAACCTTCCAAAGTTCTGAGCTTGCAGTGCTGCAGTTGTCCACATAAGTTTCACAATAACTAGCTGGCTTTGAACAAAATACAATACGCATAACACATGTTATTGAACGTTTTATTTCATGTTGTAGCGACAGAGTAAAAGACTTGTATCTTTATAT
>JBCNYH010000001.1:37888993-37900887 GCA_039654325.1 Tandanus tandanus | reverse complement strand
CAGTATAAATGGGTACCAGTAAAAATACTGGGAAGGTAACCTGCGATGGACTAGCGTCCCATCCAGGAGGAGTTGAAATCCTAGTCGCTTCACGCTACGGATACCGGGGATAAGCACCGGCCTGATGAGCCACTAGGCTCGGATATAAAAGCCCACAGACTTACATATATAACTAAAATATTTTATTTACTTATAATTGTTGAATGTTAGTTTATAACCCGCTTAAAAGCTGCAGTTGTAAACAGATGTACTGTGTATCATACATAAGTATGGGAACTTTAATTGTTTTGTTACGTTTAGACAGAAAAGTGTGAAATAATTCCAGTGATTAATTTAACAATTACCATTTTATGACAGAGTGAAATTATAATGATGGCGATATCAGCATGATTCCTGATAACTGAATTACTTGGCCTAGGGACAGTATATTTTTATAACAAATTATATAATTATGAGTATTATTGGCTATTTATTTCCAGTACCAGGCTATATAAACAGTATTTTGTTTTTTGCTCACACGTGGAACCTTGCTTGACATTTTGGCATAAATGGCATTAAATACATTATAAATCCTTCTTAATTATGAAATGTTTTTCCATTTCTAGTTCCTTTTCTGTATGTACAGTTAATTGCTGCACAAGACGGCATAATAAAATGTAAGAAAAAGTTGTAAAACAATAAAAACCCCGAGGGAAATTATGGTTGTTTAGATCAGCGGGGGACCACAGCAGGCAATGTTTTGGGCACGCAAGATGGCCGCTTAAGCATATCCGATTACTTCAGCTTCAGCAGCCCAGTGCAACATCCAGTGTTTATTTTTAGATCGGTGGTTCAGAGTGACAAACCTTCTCGAAGGCAGAGAATATATCGTCCGTGTCATGGCCGCCAACAATTATGCTGTTAGTGAGCCAATTAACAGTCCATCAGTAATTATGAAGAATCCATTTATCATCCGTGGATCACCACAAAATTTGGGGCAGCCGTGGCCTAATGGTTACAGAAGCGGCTTTGGGTCTGAAAGGTCGCTGGCTCGATTCCCGAACCAGCAGGAAAAATGTGGGGCGGTGGTGGGAATGAGCTGCACCTTCCCTTCCTCCACATTAATGGCTGAAGTGCCCTTGTGCAAGACACCTAACCCCCAACTGCTCTCCGGGGGCCCCCAATGTGTGTGGCAGCCCACTGCTCCGAGTGTGTGTGTGCTCACTTTGGATGGGCTAAATGCAGAGGTAATAATTTCCAGTATATATTACAGTATAGCAAAATCAAAAATCAGCCCATATCATTTATGATGCAATACCAGCTTCAGATTGCATCATTTACTGTTTTGCCTAAAAAGAAAGAATAAAAGTAATTTTCAAACCCATTCATTGATGATGATTATATTCATATATCGACAAATAGGTATTAATAAAACACTGCAATTTTAGGTGGAAGATTCAGTGCTTGTCAAACTCCCACCATGTCCAGGCTTTGAACCCATGACCTACTGCACCTGAAGTAAATGTTCCATCATTGAACCTATTTACCTAAAGTTTATTCCTAGATTCAGTCAAAGATGTGCTGCGGCAAATAACCATAAATTAGTAATAAACCACTTCAAGTAAATGGATTAAGAAATTTAATACAATTAGTAAAAAAGAGAAATGTACAGAATTTTTAAAAATCATATGAACAATTTGTAGTCAGTATTTTGCACAGTATTTGGACAGTAGCTGTAATAAACAGGAATTACACAGACATTAAAAATCAATGAGTTCAGTGAATTTCAAGACTAACAGTAGTTGAATGAAGATCAAGCGCTCTCCTGCGGCTTCACCCCGTGTGACGTTTCTCCTGTTTCCACTTCCACGTGCTCGAATACAGAAAGTAGCTTTACATTTTTTGTGCATTAAAGATATATTTAAAACAACAACAACAACAACAAATAAGCGAACGAGCTGATGAATATATTTGAGTGAGTGCAGATGTAGGACCAGGTGGTTGTGTAAATTCGGAACAGTGCAGTGTCAGAGCTGATTCGATCTCAGCTTTATTTCACAATAAGAGTTCTATGTCTCCGCGTCATCATTTTGTAGCCATCGGCATCCAAGGTAAATGATTAATGTGGGAATGTAGAAGTTCAATAATTCAAGCCAAACCACTTAGGGCTTTTGGGAGGAGGTTTTTAACTAGATATAATTCTTAATTCCAGAGCCAAGGGAGAGAAGCAACATGATTAAACATTTTGCTAAAGATAAATGTTATCTTGCGACATGGTGGTGAAACATAAAAGCTTTGGTTGGGCTCAGATTCACAAAGTGCAAGCAGTTACTTACCCTACACTACAGGGCTCTTGACTCATCTCTCTCAGACATATGGGGACACGGACACACACACACACACACACACACACACACACACACACACACACACACACACAATAAAAGAAGGAAGTGCAGCAGACTATTTAGACTCCCATGTTGAGCGAAATCTAAAATTACCACCAGTCTGCTTGATGAGGGCTCATTTTTGAAGCGAGTCCCGAGAGACTGCCTGAGCCATCACTGCCCTGCCTCTGGAGAGCCAACAAGGCTGTGTTTATACCATAGATAACTTTTTTGAGTAAACATAAGTTCCACTCTGCTAAGAGAACAGCAGAGAGCTTGTGCCCAGCATAGGAGAAGGCGGTCTGGAGACTGGGTAAGGGGTCGGCCCCAACTCTCCTCTGGTGCTATTCAGCAGTCTGTCCGCCGAAAGCTGGACCTGCTAAGGGAATTCCTACAGATTGGAAAGAAAGAGGGGGAAAAGGTCAAATGTCAGTAGACCTGACTAGAAAGATAGAAGTGTTCAGGGTGTTTGAGGAGACAAAATGAAAGGGAACAGATGCTTACAGAAGTGACACACTGGGTGAAGGAAATAACTCAAATCACAATATATTTGCCTGTGTGTGTGTGTGTGTGTGTGTGTGTGTGTGTGTGTGTGTGTAAAATGTGCAACAAGTCTCAAAAAATTCGGACAGGGAAACAAAAACCTAGAAAAGTAAGTGTTACCAAAAAGAAACAGCTGTATGAATATTTTGCAACCAATTTGGTTAATTGGAAACAGATCAGTAACATGACTGGGTATAAAAAGAACATCTAGGTAGAGGTTCATCGATCTGCAAAAAAAACCCTTTGTGTATAAACTGTGGAACAATTTCAGAATAATGTTCCTCTGGAAGTGTTACTGAGCCCGTGCAGTGATTTCCATGACTGAGCCATGCCTGTTTTGATATAGTGCTGCCTAAGGACCCAAAAATCAAAGGCATCCCATACTGATTGATGACCTCATCACACAGAGAGATTGATCTTTTGTTGATATTACGCACAGATGATGATGAGATATTTAAAGTCTTTGCAAATTATTTTTTAAAAGTCTTTTTTATGTTGAGGAATATTATTCTGAAATTGTTCCACCATTTATAGATGCAGTTTTTTTGTAGATTGGTGAACCTCTGATAAAAAAGACCTTACTGACCTGTTGCAAAATGTGTTTCTTTTTAGTACCACTTATTTTTTCAACCTTTTGTTGCCCCTGTCCCAACTTTTTTGAGATGTGTTGCTGCCATCAAATTCAAAATTTGTTGAAAATTACATGTGCCTTACTGAACTCTAAACATGGTAAGTGGTCATAACTAACATTTTTTTCAAGGTATAGTCTTCTTGGTACAGGCCACTGTTAATTATAAATTCCATGTGCTTATTATATTTATTTAATTATATTATATGAATTATATGTCTTTAATGTAACTTGGATATAAAGCAAGCTACTTTACACTGTGAAGTACAGAAGAACTAATTACACTCTATAACAAATATTTATAATTTTTTCTACACCATAAGTAAGTGTTGTTTATAGGCTGCTTATAGGCAATTAATCTCTAAATTTATCTTTAGTGACCAGGATATTCAAATATTTTGAAATTTTGTTCTCATAAGGTACCACAGGAGATGCATTTTAATAAATAGTGTCAGGACATTACTTAACACTTCGGAGTATAATGAGTACAGCTAGGACGTGATCAAGTTTCCCTGCTATGTTTGTCTTTGGGACAGCATTGACACTAGTGTACTGAGTTTATGGTGGGAATGATCAGTGTCCAGTGGTAGCCACTGGTAGCCCCTCAGGTGATGTTGCTGCCACAACTGCATATCAAATCACGCTTCATGAACCATTTTATCACATCTAGACAAGATAATGCATCATCAGCCTTCAAGTACTTTAATGACTTATTTCTTGGCAGTAGTTCAGGGCTTTCTGAGTAATCTCGAAGGAGAAAATGATGTGTTGCTGTTCGAGACTTGAGTGTGATGGGACATGAGTGAGCTGCATGATGTCTCTCAAACTCCACTTCCTTGATACTCATCTTGATAAATTCAAGGAGAACACAAAGCACACTCAGAGAAGGAAGAAGAGCATTTGATGTAAATTTGAATGATGCTACATGGAAATCATAAGGAGAGCATGATGGGAAACTAGAGTTGGGTTTCATGAACGATGTACATGTAAATCTTTAAAATCTGTTTAGCTCTTAATCCATGATGGTTATTACTGTAGAAATTAAAAAGAAATTATGCTCATTTTGAGTGATATGTAGTTATTTATTTATTTATTTATTCATTCATTTATAAACAAAACGAAGGAGGCACGATGGCGTATCATGCTGTCTCAGAGCAAAAAGGTCTTGGATTCAAGTTCCGGCCTATTCAAAGGGTGTTTCTGTTTGGAGTTTGTGTGTTCACCCTTTGCTTTCATGGGTTTCCTCCAGGTACTCCGGTTTCCTCCCACAGTCCAAAGACATGCACACTAAGCTAATTGGCTGTTCCATGTTGAACATTTTTGTGTGTGTTGCCCTGTGATGGACTGGGTGGCCTTCGCCCAGAGTTGGCTGAGATAGGCTCCAACCTCCCTGCTACCTAGAAGGATTAAATGGTTCGGTAAATGAATGGAAGGATGAATGAAACGATGCAAATTCACCCTTTATTCCCCCCCACTAAAAACTGGCACATTTAAATGTAAAATAATCAGTATCCTGATCGAAAAAGCAATATTTGAAGGGATTCTCTTTTATACATTTGAGGCATAATCATTTAGAAAACTACACTTACTACCCGATAACAAAAACTGCATTACACACCGTTATCAGTCTGGTGTCCGGCTTTTCCCCTACAGGCCTACTATCCCTGGTGCTGTCTACTTATTTTGACAGAAATGTCAATATTTAAAATATATTAAAAAAAAAAACCAATATTACACAAGAAGTGTTTAAAAAAAAAAAACAAATCTCACAAACCTAGAATATACAGACACACTGCTCGGCTGAAAGAATTCCCACACCTTATTATTCTGTTGTACCGACTTCATCCTTGATTACTGTAATACTGTAACCTCCATGGCATTGTTGCTCCAGTTGGTCAGGTGGAGGCTCAGCAATATTATGACACATCAATGTATTTTTTTCTTCCCTGATATCTCAGATATAAAATTAGCAATCAAATAGTGAAAAATGGTTCAGGGAGCATGAGGAATCATTTTCACATATCTATTGGCACTCCAGAGACCTGACCTAAACCCTATTGAAAGTGTTTGTGACGTGCTGGAGAAGATTTTATGGAGTGGTCGACTTTCCCTCACCAATTCAAGATGTTGGTGAAAAATGAACCCAACATTGGATGGAAAGAAATGTTGTAATGTTGCACAAGTTTTTCAAAACAGTGACATGGAAATCAAAGTTAAAGGCACTCAAACAAAATATTAGCGTGGGACTTTTTTTTTGTCCAGGCAGCGTATAAGGACTCTGTTCTTGTGTTACATTACCTATGTGTAGGTGTGGTCGGCAGCAGCTGTGCGGCCCGGTAGAGTTGTGGGATCTTGCGGTTAATGAGAGGACAGAGAGCCTCCTTCAGCTTACTGTAGTTCCTCTCTAGTTCCCTGTGGTACTCCTTCTGATCCGGTCCAATCAGAGCCTTGTTCTTCCTCAGAGCATCCTCACATCTGCAGTGGTGGACAACTGTAGTGAGTGTGTGTGTGTGTGCGTGTGTGTGTGTGTGGTTCATAAGCTCCTCACCTCTTCATGAAATCCTTGAAGCAGAGACGCAGTTTGTTATGATGTCGGAAGAGTTTCGGGTCTTCAGGAATTTCAGACAGGAACACCTGGGCCACCTCGAGAGGACCCTACACACACACACACACACACACACACACACACACACACACACACACACACACACACAGCTGACTTTAATGTGTTTATATCAACATATTACTAAATACACTACACAACCTAGTGCATGAAGCTTGCCTGGTTAACAGTGGTGCCCACACTGCCCTGAAGCACCATCTGCAGCATCTTGGAGTCTGCAGGATCCTGGATTGTGGCAAAGGCCAGCTCCTGAGTCTTTTTCTGCATGTCCTCAATAGCTACTTCAACTGGAACAAGAATTATCTGAAAAAGGAGAAAACAGATTTTAATAGACATCCCAACCCAAGCACGCACACACACACACACACACACATATATGTGCACACCTCTGGTATGTTCTTACCTCTTCCTTTTGGATGACGTTGATGCGGGTCTTGATGTAAGGGAAAGCGTGCGAGGTGGTGAGGATGGTCTTGCGTTTGTACTGCTCATGCAGGTCGCCATGTGCTCGGCCGTCCAGTGTAAACGGTGTGCAGTACATGAACATGCGCAGGTTATAGTTCTTGTCGAAATACGTGATGCGCTCCTTAAGTTCGTACGTGTCGAAGAAGGGCTCCAGGTATGTAATTTGTAAGTAGGCCTAGAAACCAGCACACACACACACACACACACACACACACACACACACACACACACACACACACACACAATCCATCAAACCAAAACATGAAACAACATATGAATGATTATAGAATCAGAAACCGGGTTCTTCAGAGGTCTGACCTTGTTGGGATCCAGTTTGTTCTTGTCTACAGGATTGGAGTCCTTAATAATCTCCACGACATCATCACCAAAGCGCTCTGAGTAGAACTCCTAATCAACACATTACCGAGTTAAATTAAAGGGCTGAGAGCCACAGTGGTCCAACCCACAAAAACGGAATAATGAGATAAGGTGATATTTTGACAGAATGTGGATAAGGTCTATGTATGTGAATCATATTGTGAGCATTATCCCTGAATTTTTTTATAGATTGTAAAAACATTCATGTAATTTTTTTTCCTCAAAAACAGCTTTCTGTAGTTTTTTTTGCTGTTACTATACATTTACATGAATTAGTAACAGTACCTCAACATTTTCATTATAAAGCATGTCCTGTACTTGTGATGATGAGTGTGTGGAGGAAAGATAACTTGCCTCGAGTCTGTGTGAAATCTCTGCTAGTTTTGTTATCGAAGGCTCCTTATACACAAACTCCTGTTCATCTAGATCACCAAAGCGGCAGCCATAAAAACCCACACGGAAATATGTCCCAAACATCCTCTACACCCTGCCACAGCAAGGAACAATAAACAGAGCAAGAGATACAGAGATAGATAGAGAGAGAGAGAGAGAGAAAAGACAGAAAGAGAGAAACAGAGAGGAGGGGAGGGAGAGAGGGGGAACACAGCAAGAGAGAGGGAGAGAGAGAGAGAGAGGAGAGAGAGAGGGGGGAGACAGAGAGAGAGAGAGAGAGAGAGAAAGAGTGTGGGGAGAGAGAGTGGGAGACAGGCAGATCGACATAAACAGACAGACAGAAGGAAAAAATATTCATTATTTTATACAGAGGTCAGAGGTAACTGTATTTGGTTGACGTAGATTTCTATCATTCTTGTCATTCTTACAGAGGTGTGTAAAAGAGAATGTTTTGATGACCTTTTGAGGCAATAGTAGGTTATATATTATTATTATTACACTCACCAGAGACATCCATCCAGAACCAATGAGGACAAGTAGATAACGGGGTCAGGCATGGACAAAAAAGACAACACCCAGAGAAGAGGAGAGTGTGAGGGAAAATGCTGACATGTGACGGTGGTATGGAGGGATTTTATAGCATGCAGTAAAATAAATATAAATATATTTGAAGTTATACCTCCCATCCTGAACTCTGCACAGAGACGAAGCAGCACATACAGTGAAGAGAGGAGACAGAGAACAAGGTATCAGTCAAAAAAAAGAAGCAGCAAGTGATGCTTACTAAACCTTACAAATGGCTAAAAGATTTCTTGAGGAGAAACAATGTTGTATCTTGCTAGCTGTAAGCAAACACATCACTAATTATTAGCCACTTGAATTTTTGATGAAAGTGTATTAAGAGAATTTGTACTCAGTACAGGCACCCTGTGGAGTTTTAGTATAATAACTGAGTCACTGAACAGACCTGATTGTAGATTTTGTTGAAGGCGTCCTGCAGCTTGCCATGGATGGATGCCAGTTTTTTGAAGTCCCTGTTGGCCTCATGGATGGGGCAGAGAATCTTATAGACTTCATTTATGGCTTCATACATACCAGCCTGGAGTACACACAACCAGCACTTATTTACATCAAAAAAGCATCCAGTACATACTAGTACAACAGTAGGGTTTCCATACCTACAGATACATGCTGATATAAATCATATCCAGGGTTTCATCAGTGAGAACTATGAAAGTGCGCTATATAATTTGATTGCTCACCATGTTAAAGGAAGCTGCTGCTTGCTCCAGTAACCCCACCAGTCCAACCTCGCTAAAATATTTTCCCGCACAGATGCCCTCTTCCTCCGGTGACAATATGTCGTCCGATACTGCCGACTCCTCCAGCACGTTAGATGAGATACTCTGAGATGAATCCATACCCAGATATGAAACACAGTGTGATCACATCCACCATAACACAAACTATTTAACAATTTAACTTGTGTGATGGTTTTTCCTCCAACCGCATGGACCATCATGTATACACTGATCAGCCATAACACTGACACCACCTGACTGGTCTGTGTTTCAAAAGCCCTATACACGGCAAGCTGCAATGCAACGCAGTGTGTTCTGATTTCTTTCTCTCATATAAAGTTCTGCTTTTATTGAAGAAGTCTCACTTCTTAACTTTTCAACTAGAAGGTACCTCTTCGGATGGCACAGTGACGTAGTGGTTATAGCACATCCGCTCCACAGCAAGAAAGACCTGGGTTCAATTCCTGGGCTCTGGCATTTCTGTGTGGAGTTTGCGTGTTCTCCACGTGCTTGCATGGGTTTCCTCCGGGTACTCCGGTTTCCTCCCACAGTCCAAAGACATGCACAGTAGGCTAACTGGTTGTCCAAAGTGCTCCTTGGTGTCAGTATGAGTGTGTGTGTGTATGTGTGTGTTGGCCCTGCAATGGTCTGGCGAGCTGTTCAGGGTGTGCCCCGCCTTCACCCATAGTTGGAAGAGATAGGCTCCAGCCTCCCCATGACCCTAATAAGATTATGCGGTTCGAAAAATGAATGAATGAATAAATGAATTTGGACACAAATTGTGTAAACGTTTATCATTTTAACTGAAGAGATTCATAGTTGTGATGATGATAGAAAACAAGTAGAAAAAAAATATATGTAATGTATTGAATAATATGTGTCACATAATAAAAAATGTATTTACAGTTTCGGACCCATAGAGTGCTGTTATATTAACAGACAGCCTCAGACAGGCTCCAGCCTCCCGCAAGCCTAATAGGATTAAGCAACTGAAAAAAAAAATTGGTGAGGGAGTGAGTGAGGTACCTCTGCCATGCAGCATGGATAATGAAGCAAATAAGCCTTACATGGGTACTGTTTTTAATTACCCATGTGTTTTTTTTAAAGATATGTAAGTCCTTATATGGTCTCCTATTCCTTCACCAACAGTATGCCTATATCAATCCTATGACCTTGATTTCCACCTTCCATGGTTACTCAGGGTCTCTGATAAAAGTGCGTATATGGTTTCCTATAAGTGTTACATAGTAAAGTATATAGTGGCAAGTTATTAGTGCTAAAACTCCTGTGACATTGATATCGACCTTTCAAAATCACTCAAGGTCAAGGGTAAATAGGTTAGGTAAGGGTAAGGGTTTTGTAAATTGAATGCGTGTATATGGTCTCCTAGCTGACCCTCACTGAATATATGGTGTATGTCACTTTTTAAGTCTAAGCAATTTCATTTGAACCTAGGAAATGAATCTCCAAATATTTGTGAACATGCTCTGAAATGGACCTTTAACCCAGACATTCCAAAATCAAATTATCTCTGGGACTCTGGTAGGGTAGGGTTCCTACCAAGTTTGGTGAAAATCGCTGCACAGACAAACTGACAAGCAGACTCACAAACGCGGTGATTACAATACCTCTGCCAAAACTCAGTTTTATCTTGTCTTGTCCATTTTGCCCATTTCACTAGTAAAGCTAAACTTCCATATGCATGGTATGCGGAATGCGTTACTTTACGTACACACGGTACACAGTATGAGTAATCTGTGCTTGCAGATTTTATGTATACGAAACCCCAGTCTGGTAATTCTCACTGAGAAAAATTACAAGAATGCTTATGGCTTCTAGAAGAGTAAACAATCGTAATTTCAATGACATTATCAAACCAACAGAGAAAGGGAAAGCATCGTTACTGGATTCATCTCATTAACCAAAAGCGGGATGAACTGGAAGCTTTCAATCGAAATAAATGAACATGAAGATGAAAAAGAAAAAACAAAGCAATATTTTTGTTTGTTGAAAGAGCAGATTGATAGCGTTAGAGCTGGTCCATGACGATTTAACGAAGCACTGTAGATGCTCTGTTAATGTTAAAAAAAATCCCTCATGTGTAATAAAATATTATCTCTATCTTTAGATCACAATCTGCAATATCATCCAGACAACGTTTAGTACTTTGATTAAGGTGAGTAGGCTAGCATTTGCACATTAAGAAATTAACATCCTAATCATTTGTGCTGTTGAATATGCATCACCTACTCAAAGTTTTGGCATCGTTTATGTAATATTACATGAGCAACACTGCTATAGTTCAATATCAAGACTAAATCACCTGATTTTTAAGTTTTGGTTGTTTGCAGGGTATTGATTGTATCTACAAATATCGATTGCTTTTGCTGTTTCTGGAGTAAACATTCCATAATACGCCAATATACTGCTTTGAGAAACCATTTAGATTTTTTTACATGCATTCCGCAAGCTGTATTCCGTATACGCATGCATATGAAATCTTAGCTTTAGACCTGATTGCTAATTAGTCTCTTAATGATTGTGTAAGTAGCGAAGGTGTACTGATTTTTTCCTATTTACTTTCTGAATGTTGGTTTACTTTTTGGAGGAAATATGGCTGCATAATGAAACCTGTTTTGAGGTTAGTGATCTGTTTATAAAGGTTGGTTATTTTCCATCACTGCACAAATATAAACAAAGAAAGTTGATATATACGTGGAAGGAGACACAGCCAATGGGGAGGTAGCGACAGTCTTCCAGCATATTGAGGTACTCTGCTACTAAAGCAGCACTGTGGACCAGGCAGTGGGCAGCTTCTGCATGGTTTCCTCTCTCCGAGTGCTTTCCGGCCATGTTCTGTAGCCAGGTGAGACGCAGGTCTGGAGAGTTCTGATAGCCCTTCGCAATCCTATAACACAAAAACATCAATGGAGCAAAATGTTAAAGTGGAATTAAACCCAAACTTAATAAAAGCCTGCATACATAGTATATATCCATGCCCAACAAAGCACACTATTGTTATTACAACCTTCTTTGTGGGAAAATAAATTTAAGAAAAAGAGTTATAAATCCTTCAGCAGGAGGCACCATTGTTTCGCGAAAAGTAGTGTCTTTTTTTTTTTTCCCCCCATTTTTCTCCCTAATTTAGTCGTTTCCAATTCCCACCCATCAACTTTTAGCCTTCCCCATCACACGAC
>JBCNYH010000001.1:37825175-37868893 GCA_039654325.1 Tandanus tandanus | reverse complement strand
ATAGAGAGAGAAAGAGAATGGTGTGTGTGAGTTAGAGAGGGTGAGAAAGAATGGTGTGTGAGTGAGAGAGAGGGGGGTGGTGGTGTGTGTGTGTTTATATGTGTGTGTGTGTGAGAGAGAGATATTGAAAAAAAAAAAAGAGAGAGAGATATTGAAAATGTACCATGAGCTGGAAGAAGAACCAGGCTTGCTGCAGCGCTGCCTCTCTCACTGTGCTGGTGCTCACCACCCACTGTAATGCCAGCTCTTCATGCAACAACTGGACAGACAGAGCACAACTTAAGACAGACACACACTTACATATGCACAATTAATCCATGCATCCTACCCACATATACACATACACACATACATACCCCTTCTCTGCGTGCACTGCCACACGGAATAAAATAAATGATGAGAAGAAGATGGGATATGAAAGAGAATAAAACAGTGTGGATTTTACCTTCCTGGGCAAGTGTTTCAAGGGTGGTGCGAGTATGGAGGTGGTCTCGACGAACGCTGACATGCGGTTAGCGGCCCGTTTACTGGCCTGCTGCTGTGGTCAGGGTGAATGAGCATGAGCAGGATGAGGAGGGTGAAAGAAAAAAATTGGAATGATGAAAGGAAGTGCATGCACTGATGAACAGCAGGAAAATTGGTAAATACAAATAACAAAAGGGAACGACAACTGAAAAAAGACAGAAGATTAGGTAAGATCTACTCCAATAAGTTACGGTAAATAGTTATTCACAGCATGTAATGTTTATATGAGGGGTTCATCATATGATTATGTTTCATATGATAAGGAGCTAAATTTAAGAAAATAATTATCCAAAAGAAATAAATAAAAAATGAACATTTAAAACAATATATTGAACTGTCCTAACCAGACCTAAAGCTTGGTCTGATTTCTACAGTTTTATCTATATTTGATAGTGTTTGATAGCCTGTAACAGAGCAGTGAAAGATAGAAGAGGGATGAGAAAGTGATGAAGAGTAGGTTTGAATAGTCATGGAGACATCTACAACACCCAAACCCCCCACCCCCGCATCCACACTCACACCACACACACCCACGTCAAAACACATAGAAAAACCCAGCAGATGACTACTATGGGGTGAAATGGAGTATAACGTTGTATGACTAAGAGGGGCTGATATAGGGATACTGATAATAGAGCAGGTTGGTGTGACATTAGTAAAATTTACAGGACATTCAGGTATCATACAACCCCAATTACAAAAAAGTTAGGACGCTCTGTAAAATGTAAGTAAAAAAAACAAAATGATAAATTTTTTAATTCTTTTACTTGCCGAACTTCTTAATCCTATTAGGGTCACGTGGAGGCTGGAGCATATCTCAGCCAGCACGGGGCAAAGGTGGGGTACACCCTGAACAGCTTGCCAGACCATCACAGGGCAATACACACACATTCACACCTAGAGGTAATTTGGAACAGCCAATTAGCCTAATGTGCATGTTTTGGACTGTGGGAAGAAAACCATGATGGGGTTATAATGTATGAATTGGACAGTTTTGAGGTGATGATGGGGTTATAATGTATGAATTGGACAGTTTTGGGGTGATGATGGGGTTATAATGTATTAATGGGACAGTTCTGGGGTGAGGATGGGGTTATAATGTATTAATTGGACAGTTTTGGGGTGATGATGGGATTATAATGCATTAATTGGACAGTTTTTGGTTGATGATGGGATTATAATGCATTAATTGGACAGTTTTGGGGTGATGATGGGGTTATAATGTATTAATGGGACAGTTCTGGGGTGATAATGTATTAATGGGACAGTTCTGGGGTGATGATGGGGTGATAATGTATGAATGGAACAGTTCTGGGGTTGTAATGTATTAATGGGACTGTTTTGGGGTGATACTCGCATATGGGGTAAGAATCAGCACCTGCTTAAGCTCACAGCTGGAGTTAGGGTTCCGACGGAGCACAGCTCTGGAGCCCCCAGGAGCATAAGCAGAGTTTACCCAGGAGTGAGAGCGGTCTATTCCCTGCTTATTCACCAGTCACAACACAAACACACAGCAGGACAGGAGACAGTCAGCTGGATACTCATCAGAAACGGAGGGAAAAAGCAGAAACTGATGAACAAGACATTTAGGAGACACAGAGGGGGATAAGTTACAAAATCCTCAGCACTGCAATGCATAGTCCCACATTCAGACATCAGCACAGGAAGAACCTGCTCCTTTCATCCCATATAAACAGGAAAAGCAACAGGAGGACAGGAGTTGTCAACTTTATACAGAAAAAATAAATTATAAATGAGCCTTTGTGCATTAAACCTACACTCCTAAAATAACAATTCTGAATTATCAATAAGAATTAACATAACGGACCTATAAGAAAAGACGAAAAGATCCCTACCTTGCTGCCAATAATCCTCTTTACTTCATCATCAGGTGAGGTAGGTGTGGACGCCAGGTCGGGGTTAGAATTGCTGATGCTCTTGGAGCGGGACAGGAGCAGACTGCTGGGGCGGGCAGTTGCCCTGGACAATGTTGCATATTGGATAGGAAGCTCATAGGATGATCCACTCACTGTGAAAAAAAGTGCAGTGTCAATGTCACTGATTTTGAAGAGATCTTGTTAATTCAAACCCCCCCCTAATTTATTCGTATCAAATTCCCACCCATCAAGTATTGCCTTCCCTTTCACACGACCACCACCAACCAGGGAGGGCCCTCCATGACATGCAATGCTACCACCCGCCTGTTTTCAAACGGCTGCGCATGCATATTTGGGGGTGGCCTAACACACTTGGATGGAAAGGTCACAGATGTCCATGAGTGGCTGGTGATCTTTGTGAGTGAGCGTATGCCAACCCTCCCTTCCATGATCGCTCGGCCAATTGGCTCACATGGTCACGGATGGCTGTGGCATCAACCTGGTTTCGAAATTGCGATCTCCCGGTTGATAGTCACCAACCTTGTCGATCCGCCACTCCGGAACCAATAATTCTTGTTGATATTTGAACTTTAAAGCTACAATATGTAAGAATGACAAAAAGCATTTAATTTCGGTTAGCACAGCAGTTTATTGGAAACCTGGTGTCATATTCTCCAATGCTGAAATCCACGCTGTAAAAACAGAGGGACTGTAAATTACATTCGCTCTCGCTTCGCTCTCGCTTACTGTGTACAACTTCAAAACTAATGTAATCAACAGGTTAGAGTGTGTAAATAGTGTGTGATTTGACACATTAAAACAATAACGATGTTAATGCTGTCTGGAAAATGAACGAAATGCACTAATCTATTACATTATAGTGTGAATGGCTATAGAATACTGATATTACACAGACTTGTGCACCCCATCGTGGCAATTAGTTTTCTCAAGAAAGTTTTTCTGAATTTCTTGAATGATCCCTGTTTTTATCAATATTACATAATTGGTGATTACCATCATTATTATAATCCAACAAAACCAAAAATAATGTTAATACTACAAACCATTAACCAGAGATTTATAAATCTGCCAACGTCTTAAATCTTCAGTTAGGTCTGTGCGATATGACCAAAAATTTCATAGCTTGATAACAATACATTCCATAATATAGCACATTTCCTGTAAACTCAAAGAATAAAAATAAATAAAATCAGGAATGTAGCAGGTAAGTAGCTGTATTTTAAAGTCTATACAAATAAATATATATAGAATATAAAATTGCACAGATAATAATCTAAATAAAGATGACACTTCAAATACACTTCATAATATCCAAAATAATAATAATAAAAGTCTTTATTTTACACACATGCATCCTATTTTACACAGCTGTGTGTGTGTGTGTGTGTCTGTGTGTATGTGTGTGTGTGTGTGTGTGTGCGCATGCTCACTGAACTGTGATTGGCTAGTTGAGTGAGATGTTATAAAGCTATTCTGGGGCTCCCGGGTGGCGCATCGACAAGGTGCGTGACTATCAACCCAGAGATCGCAAGTTCAAATCCGGGTTGATGCCATAGCCATCCATGACCAGGAGTCCATGTGAGCTAATTGGCCGAGCTCTTACGGGAGGGAGGGATGGCATACGCTCACTTCCCTATCACTCACTCACGATCACCTCACTCATACGCAAGCGCAGCAGTTCGAAAAGATGCGGGCAGCAGTTCGAAAAGATGCGGGCGG
Source organism: Tandanus tandanus (assembly GCA_039654325.1). NCBI lineage: Eukaryota > Metazoa > Chordata > Actinopteri > Siluriformes > Plotosidae > Tandanus > Tandanus tandanus. The sequence continues at coordinate 37,864,751 of JBCNYH010000001.1, read as the reverse complement.
CAGCATCGCATGTCACGGAGGGGGCATGTGTTTGCTTACGCCAATCCCTGGTCGGTGGTGGTCGTGTGATATGGAAGGCAAAAAGTTGATGGTTGGGAATTGGAAAACGACTAAATTAGGGAGAAAAATGGGGAAAAAATCCAAAAAAAAAATAAAAAAGCTATTCTGATTTGATACTTGGCTTTTACCCCCCATGGACGAGGAAGGAGCGATTCAGTAGGGAATAGTATACGTATACATAGGGTTGTTAAAGGTACAGTGTGTAACATTGTGGAGGATCTATTAGCATAAATGAAGTATATTTTCAATAAATAAGTTTCATTAATCCATAATCATTTAAGAAAAGCCTTAAAATAAACTGTTTATATCGACATTGTGAGCGGGTCCCTTCTCACGGAGGCCGCCATGTATCTTACACCGGCATGTATCTACAGTAGCCCAGAACCAAACAGGCTTTGAAGGGGAGGGGACAGGAACAAAATTTCAGTTAGTTGCAATCTGGAACCTCACCACTAGATACTACTAAATGTTACACACTGTACCTTTAACAGACATTTTGTTAGCCCATGAAAATTTTTTGGTGCCTTTCAATATTTTTCATTTTAAATTGGAACAATAAGGTAAAATACTGAGGGTGCACAGATGTGTATTATAAGTTTACATAAGCGTACAAATAGTAAGTGCAGTAGAGTCTTTTACCAGGTGATTAAAGCAGATAGAGGATGATATCTGGAACTGATTCTTGATTTTTTGGATCATTCCTCTAGTGCAAGATATGGACAATCGTCTACTCTGATTTTTTCAATGTACAGTGTAAAGAACACTATAAAGGACAACAGCTTGTGGGTATTATCATAAGCTTAAAAACCATGCTTTCCCAAAATTTCCAGGCTGGGAGAAAAGATTGTTTCCCCCATTGATGACTGCGCTCTCACCACACCTTCCTATTGATAAACACCAACAGAATCATATAACAACTACCTTCTGTACTATTGTACCTTTAAAAGTCATCAAATACATACATCCCTTCAGTGCTCCTCCCACAGTTCAAGGAAGCACATTGCCAAGGCAACAATATTAACAACAAGATAGTGATTAAAGCACTTCTGTTAGTCGCTCTGGATATGAGTGTCTGCTAAATGCTGTAAATGTAAATGTCTATCTACCCTCAAACAATCAAGCAAATAGGGGCATTGAGCTGTGCATGACCAGAAACTATCCTGTCACTGATTGGCAGTAATATTGTTGTGTGGCTCACAGCAACACTCATTTTTGTTTCAAACCAGAGTTGGGTTTGAACACCATTTTTTACTTCCATTCTGCACACAGAGCAGACAGTCACTGGACTGTCAGGATATATTCACTGAAACCGATGTTTGCATGTTTAACAGGCTTCCATCTTTCAAATGTTTTCCTATTGCACTTGTTCCAGTGATGCTTACTTGCATGAGGATCAATTACTGTACATATACAGGAATATTGGTGTAATTGTAAACACTACACTTCGGGCTGCTTACATAACGGCTGTGTGTATTAGATTAAACTGGGGGTCAAGCAAATTAGATAAGGGTGCTAAGTCACATTAGGCAAACAGTATGTTTTATTATTATTTCAGGTCTTTTCAGCAAAGGCATATGTGTAGCAATGACCAAGTGTGCATTCTAACTAGCCACGCCTCTACAGGTGTCCACTCTGACTAGCCTATCCTGTGAACTACATGTCGTACTTTATTTGAACTGACCAATTCTGTGTTGCTTAATCTAGTGAATGCATATAAAAAGTCTAGAGAATTATTAAATAAAGGGAGAAATCATTGACCAGGTGCCTGTGTGCTGTCTCCCCAAGATCCTGGACTATTTCTTAGTGGGGGTATCTAAACCAAGCACATTGGATTTTCAGTGTCTGAATTGCAGTGCAATCTCATCTTTGTCTTTTAATATTCAGTGTACACAAAATCAAAAAGGTAAAACCTAACAGAGGGCTAAGCAAGCTACCCACATTCTGCCATGTATACTTATCAGAAGATGATAAATTCAGCCCAATGAGAACACTTGTGTAGACTGGTCAGATGGCTCACCATTAGGGGGTGACAAAGGCTCAGTGGTTGGCAGATGGAAGCAGTAGTGGATGTAGGAGGCCAAGAGACTGTTGCGGCCATGCTGGTCCTGATTCCCTTCCAGATTCTTATGAATCTGGTTGACAAGCAGTGCCATAGCCTCGAAAGCTGCACGACCCAGATTAACTGTGCAGGGGTTGGAGGATAAAAGGAGTTTAGGAAGGAGAGCAGTGTAGTGAAATTAAACAAAGTAGAGAGGAGTAAAGCAGTGCACACCAATCTGGCCAGCAATAACAGGAGGATGGACTATGAGGAGGATGAGTTTGTTCAGAAGCTGGTGCAGGAACCGTACACAGGTATCCAATAGTGCGCTTTTCAGTGCTGCCATGGTGGCTTTCAGCTCAGCCTCCACATTGGCCTCGGTGATGATCACATCCTTCAGTCGAAACGGGAACGAGTACTCCTCCAAGACATACACCAGGGTGAAGAACTTATCTAGGTATGGGTCCTACACACATACACATACACAGATTATTTATGTGACAGCTTCAATTCAAAATCTTTATCCTGACTAAAGATGAATGTTGCCATATATTTTTATACCTGTGTGTGGACAGAGGACACAGCGGTCACCTCCACATTAAACACTCCTTTGTGATTGTCCACCCACTTCATTCCTGGAAGCTGTACCTAAAACACGCAACCACACACATGCATACATACATACATACATACATATATACAATCGTACTAATATTCTGACCAAAGATTTAAGAAATGACCCTGAAGCAACACTCTTACATCAGGGGTAAGGACGGAGTAGCTGGCCGGAGGTTTCTCCACAGACACAGGCAGGCTGAAGGATCCTGTACGGAGACGGCCATGCTGCATCAGAGGAATCCACTGTGGAGAAGAACACAGTTATAATCCTATAATCTCATTTTTAATTATAATTTATACACCAAGAAGTCTGAGAGAGCCTTCAGAATTCATGCAGACAGATAGCTGCTGTGTTTCCATTAACCTGTTTAATGCGCGGATTGAATTGCATTACAGTATACATCCATCCATACATTGCTTATGGCTTATCTAGGACCGGGTCGCCTTTTTAGCAAAGACGGTCAGACCTCCCTTTCCTTGGCCACACTATTCAGCTCGTCCAGGAGAATACAGAGGAATTCCCAAGCCAGCCAAAACGTACAATCTCTCCAATGAGTCCTACATCTTCCCTGGGATTTCGAACATGCCTGAAACTCTTCTCCATAGAGGAATTCAGGAAGCACCCAAACCAGATGCCTGAGCCATGGATAACAGAGTCCTGCCCTGGAGAAAAGGCTTGTTGAGCACCTGGTGGCTGAGTCAATACAGAGCCACTTGGGTCTGTCCTCCTGTAGGCTCATCACCTGTAGGAGGTGCCAGAGCACCTGAAGGGGTCCGACACTATGTGGATCAGGCAGTGGCCAGTGATAGGGGCCTTGATGGTCTGATCTTGAGCTGACGAAACTGAATTGTGAAAACGGAAACATGAATTTGAAATGGGAACATGGATTTTGAAAAAAATAATAATAATAAATAAATAAATAAAAATAAACAAACGAAAACAAAAGAAACCTCTGAAATATTACAAAAAGGTTTTAGCAGCGCATCTGAACTGATCCCCATAGGCATAGAACATTTCTATGTTCACCATTAAAAACAAATGTATTATTAATAATGAAAATGAAATTAAAAAACTAGAGGCTCATACATCACCGCTCAGACTCACACAGAATAAAACACACGGGTAGGCAGACAAACTTTCACCAAGCAAAACAACACCAAAAATGAATGGGAGCACGAAACATGAACTCGTTAAAAGCATAATTAAACTAACAAGAAACTCCATGCATATAACGCCAGCCTTGGACACCTATCAAAAGCTCTCGGGAACTCCGCCTTTAGGCAGTGCTTAAATCTATATATTAATTTGCATGAGGTATTTTTAGGGCATTTTAAGACTTACAAGTCACATGATATGATGAAGAGGCAATACATTTCTGTTAAGGAATGCTTTGTATGAGGTTTTGCGAGAGAACAAACTACAACGAGAGGAAACAAACATGCTCTAATCGTACATCATCACATACTGGAAACAAAGACCTCTCACTATTGTGTTTGTCACTTTCTAAAAAAAGATTACTTCTATCTATTTTACTCAATGCTGCCATAGAAATTAAACGAATGCTGAGAGATATGTCTGAGGCTGTGGTCATGGGAAGGGAAGTGATTGGAGTTGAATGATCTTGAAAAGAAAGAGCTCTTACGGTGTAGCCCACAGGGGTTTCCAGCAGTGTGTTCTGTTTGGGTTGACAACTGATGTGGTAAAAGGTAAAGAGCAGGTGGTGGTTGTCAGTGAGGTTAGCAGGTATTTTCATCTTTACTTCCTCATAGAATTCAGGAGACCTGGGAAAAGAAAGTGTGAGCGATGGTGTGTGAGAAACTCAGTGATTATAAAAGTTCAGTTCCTTCATTTATTCTTAAGAGAAATCACTCAAGAGCTTTTACTTGTCATGGTAGATCACTGGTGTGTATGCCTCTTTGTAGAACTCTGCACAGCTAGATTTACCAAATATGACCTGTTTCAGAAAATGCAAGACAATAAAAGACGATGCAAGATCAAGCCATCAACACCACAAGCAGCAGGTTTATGCATAACATCACATACTGTTTACATTAACAGCACTTCTCTAAACACAAAACAGCAGACGCTATTAAGAATAAATCTGCTGACTACTTCTTCTTCTTCTTTCGGCTGCCCGTTAAGGGTCACCACAGGGGATCATACTTCTCCATCTCGCTTTGTCCTCTGCATGCCTTTCTGTCACATCACTCACCTGCATAACCTCCTCTTTGGCCTTCCTCTTCTCCTCCTACAAGGCAGTTCCATCTAAATTCTTCTACCTGTATACACTTCATTCCTCCTTTGCACATGCTCGAACTACCTAACCTCTCTCACTTCATCCCCATACACTCCTTCCTGTGCTGTCCCTCTAACATATTCATTTGTCATTCTTGTCACTCAGAGAAAATTATAGCATCTACATCTCTGCCATTTCCAGCTCCGCCTTTTGTCTTTTTGTTATCGCTACAGTCTTCAAACCATACAGCATAGCTTGCATCACTTCTGTCTTCCATCCTTTCCTTTCAGTCTTGCAGATAGTCCTTCTATCAGAAACTCATTCCACCCTGCCTGCACCCTCTTCTTTACTTCTCAACCACACTTTCCATTACCATGGATAGTTGACCCCATTTCTCTTCTCTCCAGTGCATTCCTTTACCTCTCCAAACTCATCTCCACCTGTTCCCTGCTCTCAGTACAGATCACAATGTTATCCTCAAACATCATAGTCCATGAAGACACCTGTATGACCTCGTCAGTCAACCTGTCCATTCAAACAAAAAAGGGCTCAGAGCCAATCCTTGATGCAATCCCACCTCTATCTTGAATCAGTCCTTCATTCCTACCCACACCTCATCTCTGTCATACAGTCACCATACACATCCTGTACCACCCTCACATACTTCTCTACCACTCCTGACTTCCTCATACAGTAACACAACTCCTCTCTTGGCAGTCTGTCATATGCTGTCTCCAGGTTCACAAATACATTCTGACCTCCCTTGAAATTATCCCTCAACATTCTCAAAACAAAATGATATCTGAGGTGCTCTTCCATGGCATGAAACAGTACTGCTGTTCACAGATCATCAGCACTCCTCTCAGCCTGGGACAGTAATTCTTCTGACAATGATGTTTTGGGCTGTAAACTAAATGATTTGACTTTACTGATAGGAAAACATTAATGCTAGTGTTAACATACAATTAACATACAATTACCATTTTTACAGTACTTCTCTATATCAACAAACTTAATAAAATAAATAAACAAAAAATTATCCCCTCTAACCAGAAGTAGGCAGCCCACCTCGCCCAGTGCACTCCACTTGAGTGGAAGTCTGTAAAACTGTGTACATTTTTCAAAGATATTTTAATTAAAACTCATCATTCATTCATCCACTCGCTGACCTGCTTAATCCTACTAGGTACACGGAGAGGCTGGAGCCTATCTGAACAGCTCACTAGTCTATCGCAGGGCCAACATACACAACAATCCACACTCACATGTAGGAGCAATTTGAATCAGCCTAACGTGCATGTCTTCGTATTGTGGGAAGAAGCCCACACAAGCACAGGGATAACATGAAAACTCCACACAGAAACGCTCTCGCCAAGCCTGGGACTCGAACCCAGGACCTTCTTGCTGTGAGGTGGACGTGCCATCAACTCATAATTCACACAGTTTAATTCACTAGCACCACAAGTTGCAGATTGCTTAAAATATTTAATTTGAGTGAGCTGCAATATCTTGTTAAGATGTCTTGGAGAGTATACACCAATCAGCCATAACTGACTTTAACAAGGACCACATTGTGATGTGAAACGAGTGGGTTTCAGAAGGTCTTGTGGGGTGTTCCTGGAGGAGCTAATGTAGCGCAAACTGCTGAAACTGTTAATGCTGGATATGATAGAAAGGAGTCAGAACACACAGCGCAGCTTGCTGTGTAAAGCGCTGTCCAGCCACAGACCAGTCAGATGGTATTAATGTTATGGCTGATTGGTGTAGTCTTGTTCCAGAAGAAGAAAATTCAGATCTGAACAAAACAGATTAAGACTAGGAAAGTTTTGCTATTGCCAGAACGTAATAATCATCATAATAGTAAAAATGCAGCAAAATAGTGCCTGGTGCTTTAAAAGTATATTAAACACCCAGCACAAGTACCTGAAGTATAAGCATACAAAAACAGTATGCATGACTGTGGAGCTGTGGAACGAGCACACAGACAGGGTTCTCAGTGTAAAAGCAAGCACTCAGAGGTGACACGTGCAAAGTTTGTTTGCTCCCGTTAAGCAGAGCCAAAACTCTGTTCATAAGTAAAACGGCTAATTCCTGTGCACCAAATCATGCAGAATTACACATTTAAATAACAACAGCGTATCCAATATCAGGACATTTCAACATATTCAGAATAAAAATATGTTATTTCATTTTTATTATATTATATCCAAATAGGATTAAAGGTAAACCAAGCTCTGAGTATTATCAAATCAAATCAGTCACTGCCAAATCGCTTAATTCTATTAGGAAGGCTGGATCTCAGCTGATTCTGAGCAAAGGTAGGGTACTCCCTGAACAGCTCGCTAGACCATCACAAGGCATCACACACAACCATTCACACTCACACTTAGGGGCAATTTGGAAAAGCCAGTTAGCCTAATGTTCATATCTCTGGACTGTGGGAGGAAACCGGAGTATCCGGAGTAAGCCCATGCAAGCACGGGGAGAACATAAACACACAGAACACGCTCACTGAGCCCAGGACTCAAACCCTCAGCAAAAATCTCATGCAGTCTCATATTTTGTTGGAGCGCCTTTATCCTTGATTACAGTGATTAATCTCCATGGCATTGTTGCTCCAGTTGGTCAGGTCGAGGCTCAGCAGCATTAATCTGATAATAAAATGAAGTCAGTTGACCTGCATGTACTGAATGAGGGTTATCACATCAATAAATTTTTCTTCCCTGGTGGCACGGATATAAAATGGGGACTCAAATAATGAAAGAGTGGTTCAGGGAGCATGAGGAATCATTTTGGCACCAAGAGTCCTGACCTTAACCCTATTGAAAGTTTTGAGGATGTGCTGGAGAAGACTTTATGGAGTGGTTAATTTTTCCCTCATCAATTCAAGAAGTCGGTGAAAAATGAACCCAACACTGGATGGAAAAGAATGTTGTGATGTTGTTTAGGTTTGCTGAAATGCCATGGAAATCACACGTTGTAATCAAGGATAAAGGCGCTCCAACAAACTATTAGGGTGTGGGACATTTTTTTGGCCAGGTGGTGTCTAATCACCAAAGCAGGCAGAATAGATCTTTAGCGAAATTCAGCTGACACGAATGAGTTACAATCAGAATCTGCTGTAGATATCAGGGACAAAGACCTGTAAGTTTTACATTTGGCACAGCAATGACAGTAAAGAGAGTTGAGCCAGTGGTACACCACATTCCTGCAAGGCTTTATGAGAAGCGTGATTTTAGAGAGGCTGATATGTCGGCGCCCACAAACAGCATCAAATAATTTAATATGTTTAATGCGGTGATTTGACCAGAACTGTGAAGGAAATTCTTCTGCAAAATGTTAATATATACACTTTGTCTTTACATTTACGCTTACAAAAATTTAGCGACCTCAGCTGAAGCTTTCTCTGTGAAAGTGACCAATCACAGCTGTGTGTATGTGTGTGTGTGTGCACTTACAGGCATGGCTTGGTTGGGGTCCTCTCCCGCCATGAACTGCACCTTTACGCCAATGTTCCGTACAGAACCCTGTCTACTGCTGAAGTTAAGACTCTGAGGATATACGTACAGCAGATTCCTACATAGAGAGAGAGAGAGAGAGAGAGAAGAAAAAAGGAAAAAAGAGAGAGTATGTAAACATGCCATAAACCTTTAAGCTAACCGAGGGTCATTTACGTCAGGTTATAAACACCACCAAAGCCACTGAGGGATCTGTCCCTATTCTAATCTTTGAGTACTAAACATTAAACACTGGAGGGAGCCAATATATTAGGGACACCTAACTTACATTCACTGGTCATTTTATCAAATAAATCCACAAGGATCTATCTGAACACAGGTCATGTTAGTGTCTTTAATATCCAGTGTTTCATATCCTGATCCAGTCGGGAACGTTGCGCTTTTATTCCGCCTCTCTGTTCTGCGTAAAAAGTCTTAATACGGAATAGGGCTTTGTTTCATTTTACCTCCGAGCTGGACAGATTGGTATAACAGAATCAGAATCAGTGTCTGTATTTAGAAAAGGTACAGGCAGCTTTGCAGTGCAGAGGTGTGACATTTCTTGTTATTGTCATTTTTCTTTCCAAAATACATCTCTGTTTACAGCATCTAAGATCTGTGCACTTTCTGCCTCAAATCACTTCCCACTTCTCTTTAAAATATCTCCTATAACGGACTGTAAGAACATGTTTCTGAGCAACTCTACTTGTGTTTGAACAGCGGTATAAATGTACACAGCAAAGTTTCATAGTCATTAAAGTTTTGAAAAAAAAAATAAAAGCAGGTGCGCATTTGGGGATTTGTATTTCTCACGTGTAGTAGCTCCAGTGTAGCTATAGGAAGTATGGGCAATCTTGGAATGCCATTCAACCAATCAAATGCATGGACCAGAAATATCAAGTACTTACAGAATAATGATATTTATAAATGTTTGAGGCTTTTCTACTCTATAAAGAAATATTGTCCAGTTATTTAAATGATTTCTGATAATTAGTAACTTTTAGTTTATAATAAACTCCCCCCCCCCATCATCAATATATAATAAACTTAATTTTATAATAATGAATACATAACTTTCAGCTTCTTTACAGAGAAATTACACTGATTTCACACTTTTAAGAAAAAATACATACTCAATCTAGGTCATGAACTTCAATTTAAACTGTGTTTGCTCTCCACCAGTTTTTCCATTCTGGGGTTATTTTAGGGTAAAAAAATAAATAAATCAGGTGTTAGAGTTGTGGCACACAGAAAACAAGTATTGATGAAGACTTGGAGAATGACAAACAAATTTTGCAGCAAAATGACCTCTACTCTTTATTGTGCATGTACACGGTGCACCAACAGCACAGTTGAAAACCCTAACAATGCTGCAGAGCCATAGCTGCACCATTTCAACAGCCACTAGCATGCGACCACCATCATGCTTTATCACGCTCAGGACTTGATACATAGCATCACTGTATAGCAATACTAAACCTCATCCAATAACCAGACAATATAAATGCAGTGAACATGTTGCTAAATTGTTGCTAACATTTACTAAATCAAATGTAAACATATATTAGAAGGGCAGTTTTAAAGAGCAAATAACTACCCAAAGGAGTATCTGCAACTGCATCCACTGCATATATGACCAAAACGACTTCTCTCTCAAAAAACAGTTGTGTTAATTCTATGAAATGTGTCCTAAACTGCACCTGTAAATGTGAGTTACAAACAAACCAGCTCTCTCTTTCAATGGCATCAAAATTAGGTGAATATAAATGTCAGGAAACTCGATTCCCCCCAAAGAATCAATGTCCATGCACCACTGTTTTTTTTTTTTGAAAGATTGTAAGGATCGCATTTAGGTTCAACTGATTTAAGAGAATAATTATTAGCTTCACTCCTAGTTCACTTCCTAACAACAGCCTTTATCAGTAAGTTTTGCTTCTCATTCTGACTGAAAAGGGTGAGCTCAAGTGGAAAGTAACAACCTTGGAATCACTCAGATGTCAATCACACAGGCGTTTTTCTCACTCAGACATCAATCACTCAGATGTCTCTGTTGAACTTTACTGCGATCCACTGGATTTTAAGTTTTAAGTGTGAGTAACATATCTTACAAAGTTAGCAAAACTCAAATGAATTCCTAGGACCTGCCCCAGACACAGCTCTGCTTCAAGATTGAACAGGTTCTTTCTTCACCCTTGCTACACCTTTCCACCAAGTTTCCTTCAAATCGCCATAAGTGTTGTCTGAAAAAAAAAACTGCACTGAATACATAACTTCCTTAGTGGCCATAAAAACATCTAATTTATTTCAGCAGAATAATTAAAATCTGCAGAAAAATCCTTTAGCATTTTACAGTTAACTACTTACTTTTTAGTTCGCTCCGCTCGAGAGCTATAAGAATGGGTTCCGTCCTTCCGGTCGTCCGTCTGTCCGTCACACTTTAGTTTCCGAACATTTACTTGATGCGTGCTGGAGCTGGGGCTTTCAAACTTGGTATGCTAACTCATTACTATGAGTGCTAGGATGAGTTTGTGACCTTGAAAAGTAGGTCAAGGTCACTCAGAGGCAAAACTGTATATTAGGTTTCCGGACATTTACTTGCTGAGCGCTGAAGCTTTCAAAATTGCTATGCTTGTTGAGCAGTGACAAAGTCTATGTTTTGCTATGGGAAACCCCCAAAAAATAAACTTAAGAGCTTAATTTCCTGAGCAGTGCCCCACAGGCATATAACATGACTTCGATGGTTACCAAGTTCTCATATTGGAAGCCCCTCACTCCTACTGATGAAGATCCATATGGACTTAGATCTGCACTCAGAGATTGTGAAGATATCTTTTCACTGCTGGTGATATAAACTCTTTTGCCACAATTATTTAGGACTTACAGTTGTGGTATGAACAACCGGACTACATGTTGGGCTGTAATGAAGTTTCTCTTATATGGTTTGTATTTTTATGGGTTCACCCAAATGAGGATGGGTTTCCCTTTTGAGCCTGGTTCCTCTCAAGGTTTCTTCCTCGTGTCAACTGAGGAGGTTTTCCTTGCCACTGTCGCTGTGGGCTTGCTCATTAGGAATGTGTAGGGGTTGTAGAAAAATGTTTAAATTCCTTTTTTAATTTGTTTTACTATGTAAAGCTGCTTTGCTACACTGTCAATTGTAAAAAGCACAAATAAAACTGAATTGAATTGAGTCTACAGTGTGCTTTAGGGCTAAATCAGGATTGAAAGCATCCCAGAGCCTGTGAAAGGATAGCACTTAACACATTCGCTGATTATGTCTGTGTATATATAAGGACACTGAACTTTTCCTTTTTAATGGGGGGAGTATTGATAAAACCCAAAGTAAAGTTAAATGATGAAACAAATATGAAAAAGGGTGACCTTAAACCTTTAAACTTTTCACCAAATTAAACAGAGAACAGGTGAGCACGGCATGTACACTGGACTCAATACGAGCTCATACAAAGTTCAAAACTCAGATATGACCTGCTGTGGATACCAAGTACATAACAGGAATCTTCACAATAGGTTAGAGAACGAGTGTGTGCATGCACAAACATGGAACTGTGTTATTGCTGGCAGGGACACAGCAGCGAGGCAATACGGAGCGTGACCTTAGTCTGAACTGCACAAGTCAAGGTCACACACACACGCACGCACGTACAGAAACATAAAAAGACACATATTTGTTCAGCACGATTGGTCCCTGCCTCAATTTCCCCTCCCCCACTGAAGCGTATAAGCGCGGGTAAGCGCCAGCATTAACCACCAGAAGGCAGTCAGACAAGAAATATCCATGACTTACTGCAGCACTGAATGAGTGCTGATCTCACACTTCATCTAAGAAGCCTTCCACAGCCTTTTGGAATCACTCAGTATGTTGCCCACCTGGTGCACACAGGTATGTCTGTGTTTATCGGTACTCGGGGCGTTTTCTTCACCTGTGATGCCTTGGACTGAGAAAAAGGTGGCACAAGCAGATGACGTAAACGTGCTGATGTACGGGGTGCTGCAATTGAGTGAATCACTGCACCATGTCTATCAGAACACCGAGGCAAAGCTGGCACGCATTACACGTGCCGTTACAGACACTGAGAGCCTCGTGCAGCGTCTGGGGCAGGACACGGAACAGACCATCCACTCTGAGCGCCAGATAAAGGAAAGGCTTGGCGTCATCCAGGTGAGGATGTGTTACTGCACACACATGCCTTTTATAGTACAGAAAACAGAAACAGAGAAGACATGCTTGTGTTACTAGAACACACACAAACACATACACACTTCCATACTTGAACGAGAAACAGCTTTGAAAATGGCTGAGCTTCTACTGTGTGTAAGGCAGCAGGACTGGACGGAAATTAACAGCATTAAGGCTCAACAGCTTTTTTTCTTTTCTCCTTTGGCAGGCTGAGACGACAGCACTACACACCAAGGCTCAACAAACCAAAGGTTTGGTTTACAAGGTGGAGCTAAAAGAGGTGGAGCTAAAACAAAAAATGACCAATCTGGAGGAAACTTTGAAAAGATTCATGCCTGGCAGGATCAGAGATCTGAAGGTGTGTGTAGTAACTACAGCATCCCAAACCCACCTGTCTTCTGTGTACAGTGTACCAAACCCTGTATCCAGGAAGCCTCGATGAGAAATTACATCAGAGTCAAGTTTTCAGAACATTGTATAGATTTAGGTACTGCCTAAAAGCCGAGCTGTCATACGATTTCCCTTACTTGACAAGTTTTTCATGGGAACTCTCAAACCCCATACACGTAGACTACGTATATCAAGATTAATTCATTTCATAATAATAGTACTCAATCTTAGTCGCGACATGTAAAGTACACCATTTAGAAGCTGTAGGTATAGAGAACATTTCAATAACACAAGAATATCATTAGTTGTATATTTATTTTACATTATTAACAATGCCGTCACTTCACATGACCCAAGTATTACACGCCACTTGTTCTCCATATTACTCTCTCCTAGAAAAATTCCTTATGTTTTTTCTTATTCAAAATATAAAATTTTTAAAGAATAATACAGCTACTGCAACCAAACTTGAGCACGTTCATCTATGGGGAGATAGTAGTTCAAAACCATATTAGTTTGGCTTGGCGAGTACAATTACATAAGGAAAATTAACCAAACAGTCTTGATGTGTGATATTTTCCATTGCAAACACATCATGATAAACAATTTAATATCTACAACAGCGAGTATAAAAACCCCAGTAATAAGGAATACGTGCATTTCAGGTTAGTGGACAATACCAGAGGGAAACTGTGGTGATCAAAACACTCACTGTTTAATTAAGAAAAAAGCTCAATAGAGGAGGAATCTTACATTTATTATTAGCAATATTATCATTGTTTTTTGGAAAGCGCACCATTTTGTTTGAGGCCTTAAAGAGTGTGCGTTACTGCTTCAAAGCTGAGCATACGATACAGAGAGAATGCAGGCTGTGTTTGTCACCTCCACCACCTCTGCATCTCTGCCTTAAAACTCAGTGGCTACAGCAGCTTGTCAGCAGCTGGGCTACCAACCCCAAATGAGCAAGACCGCAAAGTTTGATGAGGATTACCAAAGTCTTTCTCTAGATACTGCATGGAAATTTCATGTGAGGAAGGGGGTGGAGGAATAAATGCAGAAAGTCATAAGGCCTCCTAGGCAACAGGCTAGTTCATGTAATCAGGTTTAAGAATTATAGTGTTAATGTTTAAGGGTCAAAAATCTTTATTCCCTGTAAAAGTGATCGAAACATTTTGACAAATTGTCAAATTGCTGAATTATCATGGTGTCATTCCTAATAAATAAAATAAATCACTGTTTAGTATATACTTAACCAGCGAGCATGATGAAATAAGAACGCATCATTTGGAAAAAGCGTTGGGCTTGAAGGAAGTGCCTGTAGCACCCGTTCAGATTCTTTCATTCATTCATTCATTTTCTGAACCGCTTAATCCTAATTAGGGTGGCTGGGAGGCTGGCGCCCATCTCAGCCGACTCTGGGCGAGGGCAGAGTACACCCTGGACAGCTCGCCAGGCCATTGCAGCCCATTCAGATTAAGGACTGATTTTTTCCCCTGATCCCACATTTGTATTTTATTTCATGATAAAGATTTAAACATTGTGAGAAACAATTTCAGTGATAAAAACAAAAAACCGAGGATTTCCATCACCTCAGGTTGAAGGAGAATGTGGAAGGCGGAGTAATATCAGCCGTGCAGCCAGAAACTGTGGTGATCAGGAGAATTTAATCAGCTGGTAGATTATCACTACTGCCATTATCATTACTTGTGATATTTATTTAAGAGATTTGATTAAACTTTATAGTTAATTTTTCCATCCATTCAAACCTTCATCCTTTTCTCCCCTGAAAATACTAAAGAGACTTGTGGTACTAATAACTATAATAAACCTAATGTTAAATATATACTTGTACATTTGTATTTCCCGTGACAAAAAGTGAGAAGGCATAAGAAGTGGGGAAGGGGGCAGGGCTTCTACGAAGTGTCTGTAAAGACTGCTTAGATCATTCCAGATTCGTTTGTTAACTGGTTCATGTTATATTTGATTGAGGGGGGAAAAAAGCTGCTCTTTTAGGGAATTTTTAGGTGCTAACTTATACAAGCACTCCTGCACAAAATGCATAATGGTTAGCAGAAGTGCTAATGATAATAAGTATTAACATTAGCACTTCTATTAACCATTATGCATTTTGTGCAGTACTGAAATAATAATAATAGTATACTATACATACTTTCCATGTCAACAACCGTAAATGTAGAATCTCAATACTTTTTTAAAATGACTAATACATCTCTCTCTGCATGACAGGAGACTGCCCAAAAGCACCACATACTTCTGCATGAGCTGGTGAGCTGGACAGAGAAACAGAAACAGCAGCTGGAACACCAGAGCCAGCAGCTGGCTGAGCTACAGAAACAGACAAACAGAAGTGTCAAATCTTCCATCCCACAGTCTACAAGCATCACGAGTGAGCAGTAACTGGTGGAACTGGTGATTCATGTCAACATATACTGCTTGTTTCAGTATGACAAGAACTCTCACTCAAGCACAGTTCCAGCATACATCACACCTGATCAACAGGAATTGTCGTCTTCGACAGCAATGGAACGATCGTCTTCACTAGCACTCCCAAAATGCCAACCAAAACGTACACAGTACTTCCAACAAAAACCGACATCCATGAACAATTAAAGGTACAGTGTGTAAGATCTAGCGTTGTGTATAAAGCGCCCTCTAGTGATGAGGTTTCAGACTGCAACCAAATGTCATTCCCGACCCCTCCCTTTTGAAATCTGCCTGGTTCTGGGCTACTGTAGGAACATGGCGGGAAACATGGCGGCATCCATGAGAGGGAACCCACTGTCCATGTAGATACGAACACTTTAGTCAAAGGTTCCAGAGACTCAACAACTTTTTTAATGATTATAGATTCATGAAAACTTATTTATTTGATGATGTACTAAATTTCTGCTAATAGATCCACCAAAATGTTAACCACTGTACATTTAACAAACCGGAAAATAAATACCCACGCCAATATTTGAGGACGCCATTGTAGTGTACACAATATACCATACTTTTTTCTACTTGATAATAAATGCAATATTAATTTTTTAAAGAAATATTTCACATTGTGATTTATTGTTTTTCCTGACTGCACCCTCAAGTTACTGCAGTGCAACACATCTGAGAAACAAACTGTGTCCGAATACTCAGTATAAACTTAAAATAACAAGCAAGCAGTAAGTAGACAACTAATATTACTTTTATTACCACCATATTGCATATTACATCTTTAGCCTGGATGCTTGCAGCATTAGCTAATCTTGCCAGGGAGTGTAAATTTAGGTCAGCTAGAGTTCACAAAACAATACATAAATGACCTTTATTGCGATTACTTAACCTGTTTTTGTATTTCATTTTTTTTTCTTCACGCTGGCATTTTTTTTTTATTACCTCTCCCATAATCTTTCTTCTGGGCGGCACAGTGTCATAGTGGTTAGCACGTCTGCCTCACAGAAAGAAGGCCCTGGGTTCGAGTTCCAGGCTGAGCATGGGTGTTTTTGTTAAGTATGCATGCACTTCCAGTGCTTGAGTGGGTTTTCTCTGTTTATTCCAGTTTCCTCCCACAGTCCAAAGACATGCACATTAGGCTACCTGGCTGTTTCAAACTGCCCCCGAGAGTAAATGTAAATGGACCTGGCGAACTGTTCAGCGTGGTCCCTGCCTTCGCCCAGAGTTGGCTGAGATAGGCTCCAGCCTCCCAGCGACCTTAATAGGATTAAGCAGTTTGTCAAATAAATGAATAATTCATCTTCAGAGAATCCTGCTGAATCATGGGATAAGCGTGGTGTGCTACCGTCACATACTACGTATTTAGTATTACATCTGGGTAACTTTCGACTATTAAATGCGCATTGCGTATCTGGCCATCCTACACACTAATTTTTGCATACTTGTAACATGCATGTACCAGTTCTGGTCCTCCCTTTTGGGGGTTGGGCATGAGGTTTATGGCCTCACCCTGTAAAAACATCACCGTATGCAACTGTGACAGGCCCAACAAGCCGACAGGGGAGATTAATGCTGCTCGAGATCAATGCAGAAATTTAACTTACAGACTAACTTAGTCTTCCAGGCATCTGGGTGAGAGGTAACATGGATGTATGAGTATCCGGACGCAGTCACATGGTCATGTCTTTTACACCGGACACTGGCAGCACACAGACTTTTTAAAACTCTAGGTTAATTAAAATACAAAAAAATTTATTTTTGTACAGGGGAAGAAATGCTTTTCAACAATACAATATTAATGCTTTATTTTACAGTGGAAAAAAGACTTTATGCTGGTTGTCTCCAACACTGTTCCTGAAGATCTACCTTACTGCAGGTTTTAATCTCCAACCAAAACCTAGCACACCTTTTTTGCCTGATCAAGAACTTCTTAAGGCAATTACCAGATGATAGGCATGGGAGACACCTGTTTATTTCTATAAAGGTGTGAATAATGTGAATTGTCGTACATGAACTGAGAGTATAACAGACAAGATATTTGAGCCTCAAAAAGAGGTCGCTGGCTGAGATTGAGAAGTCACAAGAAATCTCTTCAGGAGATCCGCAGATGGTGAGATTCGAATCCAATGATGTCAGTTATCTTTAGCTGGGAGCTAAAGAGAGCAAAATTGGCTATAGTCACAGAAAGGTATTTTCCCTGTCAATCAAAGCAGCATTAACCAATCAGTGTGAGCTCATACATACAGTGGTGCTTGAAAGTTCATGAACCCTTAAGAATTTTTACATTTCTGCATAAATATGACCTAAAACATCATCAGATTTTCACACAAGTCCTAAAAGTAGATAAAGAGAACCCAGATAAATAAAAGAGAGTGACGATGCTTTGGGTCATATTTATGCAGGAATGTATAACTGTAACATATTCTTATGAGTTCACAAACTTTCAAGCACCACTGTGCTAAAGTGAGCAAATATTGTTTTCCTCAGAGTGTGTAATGATGCACATGGTGTTCTATGAGGAGCACTTTGAAAAGAAGCAGTCAGGGAAAGCATGTACCTATTCAAACCTCCCTGATGGGTCACATGATAAGGGAGAGGGTGGAAACTGTCAATGACTAAGGGAGAAAATCGGGGGGGGGGACTCTTGATGAGACAGAGTACTCTTGATGTATATAGTGTATAAGAAGCCCCCTGATCCAGCTCGGATAAGCTGAGTGTTTCAAACTCAATTTTTTGGGTAAATTCCAGCTCAATCCTGTTAAAGAGTGAAGGCTCGAACATACAGTACGTCTCACTGTAAAGTGTGTGAACTGCAACTGACCTATAGGTGGTGTGAGGGGTATAAATATAGCGTGCAGGGAACTCCAGAACTTCCTTGGTGGGGCGAACACGCAGGTCCGGGTAGGGCTTCACATGGAGCAGCTCAGGAGAAAGACAGTAGTGAGGAACCTCAGGCGCTGGAGAAATGTCGATCTTTAACTGGGCTGCAATGCACAGGGCAAGTGAGAGTCAAGCCAAACAAACGAAACAGAGACAAAGGCTAGTGAGCGAAACATAGCTGTACTCAGCATTATACCTGTGACGGGTCGGAGTCGGCGCAGCACAGAGGACGGTCTTCTCATGTCAGCTAAAAATTTATACAGGTCCTCATCACTCAGCCGGTCCCCTTCCTACAGAACAATATAAAACTTCAGAGCAACTACTTTCAACACACCTTCAACTCCAGATCAGAACCTGCACGTCTCACCACGGAACAAAAATAAAACTTTATATTCTGCATAACATCTGGGATTAAACAGGAGTTCAACAAATGGATGAGAACATTATTATATAAAAGGAACAGTGTGCAACATTTTGGATAATTTATTTCAAGAAACTAAGTACAAAATCAAATAAATGTGTTTTTAATTATTTATAATCATTTAAAAAAAGGCTTTGAGTTTTTCAGAACCTTAGAATAAACTGTTTATATGACATACGGAGCGGGTCCCCTCCCATGGAGGTTACCATCTTGCACCGCCATGTTTCTAAAGTAACCCAAAACCATACAGGCTCACACCTTAGTTAGGATATTAGCTCAAAACTAATCCAGCCACTTGGCTGCACTTTGGGCATGGAAGGTAGAAAAGCCAAATGGCTGGGCTTTGGGACTTCTAGTGCTAAGCGATGAGATTTTATTTGGTTGCAATCTGAAACCTCGCCACTAGATGTCGCTAGATACCACTAAATATTACACACTGTACCTTTAATGAAAAACTTTAGTAAGGTGAAGTCATACAGAATTTGTGAAGAATTCAATTTCCAAAGTATTGGATCTGTATTACTTTGAAAATAAACTTTAACAATTCTACTTGACTTCACCTTCTGTAAACACCAGAAAAAAGCTGTGTGATAATCAAACACATGGACTGAAGAGGGTGCTATGTCAATGATTTCTTAAGTTTCTTTACGGTTATTGGGGTAAACAGATACATGTGTATGTCTGCAGGAATCCTTTCCATGGTGTCAAACATTTACAACCATGTTATGAGTCTATCAGTGATGAAAACACACAGTTTAGTTTGATGCGGTTGTGTATTCAGTAGGGTTAGAGTTTACAGACGTTTTGCAGTTGCCGTTTATGTCGAACTAACTCAATGCTAGACCGCAAGTAAAAGTAAAACAGATGAGAGAGTAGGGCCCAGGTTAAACGAGACCTGAGTTTTGCTAGTTCAGTAGATTAATTACGGAAATGTGGACACTAAACTAGAATAGAACTACCACTTGGTGGTTATATGCCAAGTTATTTATTTATTTATTTATTTAGGAGCAAGTTTTGAATTAAACCTTGGGTTACAGTGAAGTCAAGTGTATGAGGATCAAATTGCTGCACAAAAAAAAAAGATATGTTCATAAGAATGGCCCTCATAAGGCTGCAGTGACCTTGACCTTTAACTTAAAAAATCTAATCAGTTCATCTTTTAGTCACGGTGGTCACTTGTGCAATGTTCAAAAAGAATCATGTAACACAATCTTCAGATAATACATTCACAAAAATGGCCCAGACAGATGGAGGACGAACAAACATACTGCCTGCGGCCCTGGCTATTGCCAAAACAGAGGCATAAAAATGAATTCATTTTGAGAAACAAAACACTGTCATTATTAGATTTTGTGTCTGTTCTACCAATAAAAAATTAAAAAATTTTCCTTTCAAATGCATGTGATTTAAAAAAAAAAATAAATGAAAAAGAAAAAAAAAAGAAAAAGTTAAAAGTAAATCAGTGTATCGTAGACTCAGGTCTTTTTATACATTCGGGACAGTGCAAGTGAAGATGTTTTTCTGCTCATCATGGTTGTAAAGAGTGGTAATTTTAGTTCACACACATTTCCTGTAAGCAGTCTGACCACATTCCCCTCAGCTCTGTGTTAATGTGTGCAGATTCAGACATGAGTTCATTTAAAACTGAATATTCCTCCTACACACTTGCATTCTGCACCAGGTGTAAGTGTTATAGGACAGTGTATACACAGTGAAATACGAGAGGAAAACTAACTGGCCTGTTTGAAAAAGTTGGTGACGGTTAGCGTGGCGGGTCGGAAATTCGTCAAGTTGCACATGTCCTCCCCGACACTCATCCGCTCAAAGCCCTTCTTCTTCCTTTCGGTCCATGTGCCCTTGCGCTCTGTGAATAAAGGCAGAAAAGTGTAAATAATCTGCACTACACATAAACACTGCACATTTCTGGAATGTATTAGTAGTGTAGTGATGCAGTGCAGATACATAATTAGGCACACATACTCTATCATGCATCATGAACAATAGTGATAATTCAATTCAACATAATTCATGAACAATAGTGAAGGCTGTAGTCAGGTCTATATATAAAGCCTCCTCTTGCTTCTCTTTTCTGTTGCTTTCAGCAGTCTGTAAAAAGCTCAGATTTTTTGTTGACTTCTTTGAACAATCAAACAAACTAGTCTTCTTTGTAGTTGGCAACCATATGGCTAACTATCCCACACTATGGCCGCAGACATGGGTGAAGACAGTCATGGACAATTGCAGATTGTCTGAGACTCTGTTGGCCCCAAGCTGACGATATCCGTGACCATAGTTATTGGTCCAAGAACGGAACCTGGAGGTACCTCAAACAATCAAACTTTTAAAGTGCAGGAAAGTAAAATAAACAAACAAACAAGGTATTTATCTATTAAATTAAAGGGAAATAGATAAGAGGAAGAATAATACGACATATTTATCTATTAAATTAATGAGAAAGAATAATATGAGAGAATGTATAAGTAAAAGGAGAAGGGCCTGTGTGGGAGGATCAATTTTTTCGTTATTAGTTTTTTTTAACCATTTAAGTTTTGCCGTGTCTTTTACCAGTTTACAGGTCCAAATGAGATCCGGGCTTTAATTCCACTTAGTGACATCACAGACATACTCCATATTGTACATTGCTGCGTCCTCTGCTGTTTCAAGTGCCGGTGCAATTACAGCCAGGAAAAACAGAGACTTCACAACATAAAGGTTTTCACAGCTCATTTTAATCCCCATAAATTTGTACCCTGATTTATCATCACTCCATACCTAGCAAAAAGATGTCTTAAACAAACCTTCATCAGCTGTGAGTCAATAAATGGAACTGAGCAAAATGCACCGAATGGGTCTACATAGTAAAACTGTTAAGTGCAGGGTAGATGTCTCTAACAAGCTGTTAGGTTGGATCAATACATGAACAGCAGGAAGTGTTGAGAATAACCTGTCTCTGAGTCAGAGTCGGAGCGTTCCAGCCCCCCTACACTGCTGACGATGTTGAAAAGGTGGATGGCCGTCCAGGCAAAGGGCATTCGGAAGCGACCAAGACGAGTGCACGCCTGCTCCGCCTGGATCTTTAATTTCTCAAGTTTCTCTTTGTGCTAGAGACACACACACACACACACACACACACACACACACACACACACAAAAAGATATGCTGCCATACCTAAAAGAAGCTGGAAAAGTCAGACCTCCAAAAAATCAACACCAGCCGCTCACAGGTTAGTGGTGAGTCTCTCCAAGTTTACTGGACTTTGGTTATTTCAGAAACAACAGCAAATATTGCAGCTGTTTAGTAATTGAGAAATCATTGCAAAATATGATATGTAAGACTGGGGCATGTGGTGCTGACCCTAGCCTTGCACAATGCCACTGATTCCTAGAGGTGTAGCAGGACGGTGTTAGAAACTGTGCAGTGTTTCAGCTGGATCAAGTCTATACAATGTAACATTACTGTGTTTTGTCACATTTCAACCTGCCCGCTCCCTCTTCCTCTTTCTACAGCACCTTGATATAACACCTCTAGCACCACCATATTACATACAGTTACAGTCAGAAGTTCATGGGCATGAATGTTTACATACACTCATCATGGGCATGAATGTCATGGCAATTTTTTGGGTTTCACAAATTTCTTGAACTGCTCTTTTTCTAAAATATCTAATAAAAATAAAGAATTTGGTGCATAAATTGTAAGTTCTAAAATTAACACAAAATAAGTATAATAATAACTATCAACAAAACTAGACAAATGGCATCAATAATTTCCAGACTCCCCCTTAGATCATTAGCTTAATGATGCTTAACGGCTCCAAATGTATTTTAACTCATCAAGGCCTCTTAACTTCGTGTAAGTAACTATGACTGAATGCAGCTGGTAACTTCAACTTTGGTTGAAAACAATCATTAGATTAATCAACACACAGAGTAGAGTGGAAAAGACCAAGGATCTCAGTGCAGATCTGAGAAAGAGGATTTTTATATTTACACAAAGCAGGAAGATCTCATTGAGCCATTTCTAAATGACGGCAGATAATGGTATGTAAGTGAAAGTTACTGGGTTGTAGACATTTGGCAAGGTCTGGAAGAAGGCCAAACTGTCACCTTTAGCTGAGAGGAGATTGGCTTGGATGGTCAGGAACAATGCAGGAACCACCTAGACACAGGCCTGGCGTGAACTATAAAGCTGCTGGAACACAAGCCCCTCTATCCACCCAAGCAAATTTTACATCACCAAGGACTGAAAAGCTGCTGTCCAAGAAAGAAACCCGTGCTCCAAAAACGACACCTTCAGCTGACCACAAGGATAAAGAAAATACCTTCTAGAGGAAAGTTTGATCACAGTGACCAGAGATGTATGTTTGGAGAAGACATTTATCCCCAAGAACATTGTACTAACTGTAAAGCATGGTGGTGGTAGACACATGGACACAAACAGGTGTTTTAGCAGGACAATAAGCTGAAACAACATCTATGCTGGTTGTGGAATGGATAATGCAAGCTAACATTAAACTTTTTGAAATGGACTTCCCAAAATCCTGACCTATTTCTATTGAAATATACAGAGATGTATCAAAAGTAAACAGACATGCTGCATTAGAGTTTTGTCTGAAAAACTCATCTGATGAAAATTGTTAATATATTATCATTATTTATTATTTTAGATTATACTATATAACTTGTTTATAGCAACTGGCTATGCCACAAACATCAGGAGCAAAAGAGTTGTCTCATTTTCAAAGAGGATGTACTGTGATTCAATCTGAGGTTAGGCTTAGTCAGTGTCAGATTGCACAAAACCTTGGGATTCTGCTTGCCATAGACAACAGAGTAATTGTACATTTCACCAGCAAAGGCAAGGAATCAACAGCATCAGGATGACCTGGGCTCTCTGACAGGTGTCTTCAAACTGTTAAGTGGACTGTTGAAAATTATCCCTACTGTAAGAAAGTTGATGTGGAAGAGAAAACCCAAGTGAGTCAGAGTACTGTTAGTGAGGTATCTCCATCAACTTGGCTAATATTTATACGTATATCTATGTATAAATTATTCAAGAATAATGGTGTCTATTTACTTTTGACATGTCACTGTAGACTTGTGCTTGAAACACATGCCAGCGCCAAGAAACCAACACATTTAATTCACCTTTTAAGAAAACTGGTAAAAAATTTCCAGCCAAATCAGACAGAAGATCACTGATGTCTGACAAAAGCATCCGGTC
Organism: Tandanus tandanus; assembly: GCA_039654325.1. Lineage (NCBI taxonomy): Eukaryota > Metazoa > Chordata > Actinopteri > Siluriformes > Plotosidae > Tandanus > Tandanus tandanus. Next base: position 37,840,737 of record JBCNYH010000001.1, on the reverse strand, counting down.
AAGATGAAACTCAATAAGGAATATTTAACCAAACATTAGGTGTCCTGTATGTATATTTTTGACATATATTGTCTTTAGTTAAAGATAGATGTTGTACAATATTTCTGCCTCATAAAGAACAGCTTAGGGAAATAATCAAAAGCCCAAACTGCAATGACCTTCATCGCCATGATGACTTTACATAAACTTCTAACTGCAGCTGCACATCTGAAGGCTTGTTAAGTGACATCATGCTCTAGATGGAGTGGATGGCAGCTGCCCATGTAAGTTATACCAAAGATTACTGTGGAGTGCATTAGGTGATGCAAAAATAAATCACTGCACATACACGCAGGCTACAGTATACAAGCAGAAAAGCATGAGTACCCCTACTTACCTTAACTGAATCTGAATCCTTTATCACCATATATGGCTCACAGCACTCTCCTATATCACCCTGCTGCAGGACCTTCTCCAGCTGAAACACACAAACACATACAGATAAAACATTCATCAAAAAGGATACAGTATCTACATCTGTCATAATGATCCATGAGTGCATGCTCATGTTGTGCACCCCCTGGTGGCTGTACCTTGATAACCAGGAAGATATCAGGAGAGGGGTCTGTGATGGAGAAGATGGCAGAGCGAGCAAGGGTGGAGATAGCACTATGGGGGTTGTGGGGTCGCAGCATGTTCTTCATTTGGTCCGAGTTCAAGTCAAAATGAAAGTTTTCTGAAATCTGGGACCAGAAGAACCAGACAGGACATTTAATTCTAACAAGTTTCATTCGAACAAAATCAGGAAAACTACTCTGAAAGGAATCAAGAACTGCAAGAAATAGGCACAACACAACAAGCAGCAAACAGAGCAACAAAAAGTACCTTTTTCTTTTCCTTCACATCATACAGGGCCAGCGTTCCAAATATTGGTTCAATTTCAATTTCAAACCTAAACAAGCAACACAGCACAGAGTTCATCACAGCATGGAGGAAATAGGAATCATGTCCAAGTAACAGTAATACATGATATATATGATGTCCCATATATAGATTAAGCATATACTACATGGAAGCAGCTTGATCTGATTGGCTCGCAATCTCGGGATAGAGGCTTGTTATGCTTGTAGGCAAGTAGGCATACCCCTTAAACTTCTCCACATTTTGTCACATTACAACCACAAACATAAATGTATTTTTTTGGGATTTTATGTGATAGACCAACACAAAGGGGTGTATAATTGTGAAGTGGAAGGAAAATGATAAATGGTTTTCAACATTTTTTTACAAATAAAAACCTGAAAAGTGTGGCATGTATTTGTATTCAGCCCCCTTTACTCTGATACCCCTAAATAAATTCCAGTGCAATCAATTACCTTCATAAATCACATAATTAGTAAATAGGGTTCTCCTGTGTGTAATCTAATCTCAGTATAAATGCAGCTGTTCTAAAAAGGCCTCAGAGGTTTGTTACATTAGAACATTAGTGAACAAACAGCATCAAGAAGCCCAAGGAACACACCAGGTCAGGGATAAAGTTGTGGAGAAGTTTATAGCAGGGTTAGGTTATAAATAAAGAAAAAATATCCCAAGCTTTGAAAATCTCTCAGACCACCATTCAATCCGTCATCTGAAAATGGAAACACAAACTGAAAAACTAACAAGACATGGCCGTCCACCTAAACTGACAGGCCAGGCAAGGCGAGCATTGATCAAAGAAGTAGCCAAGAGGCCCATGGTAACTCTGGAGGAGCTGCAAAGATCCACAGCTCAGGGGGAGAATCTGTACACAGGTCAACTATTAGTCGTGCACTCCACAAATCTGGCCTTTATGGAAGCGTGGCAGGAGGAACACCATTGTTGAAAGAAGGTCATAAGAAGTCCCATTTAAAGTTTGCTACAAGCCAAGTGGGGGACACATAAGCATGTGGAAGTCAGATGAGACCAAAATTTTACTTTTTGGCCTGAATGTAAAATGCAAACAAACAGACAAAGCTGCAATTGAATGGTTTAGATCCAAAAATATTCATGTGTTAGAATGTGTGGCAAGACTTGAAAATTTTGCAAAGAAGAATAAGCAAAAATTTCAGACTCTAGATGTGTAAAGCTGGTAGAGACATACCCCAAAAGACTTGAAGCTGAGAAAGGTAGTTCTAAAGGTAAAAGGAGGTGAAAGGTGGTTCTTCTTGACTCAGGTGGACTGAATACAAACACACCACACTTTTCAGATTTTTATTTGTAAAAGATTTTGAAAACCATGTGTCATTTTCCTTCCACATGACAATTTTACTCTTATGCGCCACTTTGAACTAAAAGAAGTTACATACATACATACACACACACACACACACACACACACACGCACACGCACACGCACACACACACACACACACACACACAAGCACACACACAAGCACACACACAAGCACACACACAAGCACACACACAAGCACACACACAAGCACACACACACACACACACACACTGTACATGGTGGAAAAACTGCCTAAATCCTAAAAATAAAAAAGAAATGTGTTTTAGCTGTCAAATATTTTAATTTAATATTTTGTTGATTTTCAAGGAATTAATATAGACTGAGAAACCAGCACCTCCGATTTGCTGGAGGAACTAGCAGAAGCTACATCATTATGTCACTTTCAGTTGCTGAAAAAGTCACAGTTATTGGGGAAAAAACAAACAAAAAAAATACCCAGGTGCACAACTAGAATATATGGGGAGCCTGTATGCAAAATATCATAAAGGTCCATTCAGTAGTATTCTTCGAATAGCTGCTACAAGAAAAATCAACATGGTACAAAATTTATATAATAGCTAATAAATAATAATAAAATAATAAAATAATAGCTGCTACAAGGAAAATCAACATGCCACAAAAATTGGATGAAAAGTGATTTGATCAGCCCATTATTTAAAAATGCTTTAGTTCTTACAATCCAATGGATGGTCTGCTCCATCTGATTGTATATAGTTATGTATATGTAAATAAAGGCATGGAGGCATGTTTTGATAAAATTATATACACTGAACTCACTTAAGAGACAAACCCTTCACCAGGATTCTTTGGCCTGTATGTTCTTTGGGTACCTCAGGAACCGAGCACCTCTCCACAGCCTCATCCTGTTTTACACACACACACACACACACACACACACACACACAAGAAGGCAAGCTCCATGGTGACTGTGCCATGGCAGCATTTACACAGGCAACAGAGGGTTATGCACACAGATATAAAGAGGCACCAGCAGTGAAGTGGTAACGAAGGACTACAGTAATATTCTACACAAGAAAAAAAAGCATAAATCTTTAAAAACCCATTAGATAGATGATTAGCACACAACTGGACAGAGTTGGAGATGGATGTGTTTCCAGGAGGATAATGAATAAGCGTGTAAAGGAGTTGTGCTTTACAGATGCCTATTTCATCTCACCTAGTAAGTTAACTCTCAGATCAGTGAAGTTTGGCTGCTAACTAGCAATATAACAGGCTTAGCTGGCTAACTAACAAACATTCCTAATTTATATTGCTCTAATAAACCTACACAGCTTGCTTGAAATCTTTACTGTTAAATTTTTACTGAGGTGTTATAAATAATGGAAATTTTTCAGCTAAATATAAATTCCTTCAGTTGCCATGACGATGCTCTTGATGTTGTAAATGTAAAATACGATGTTTAATGCACCCACAAACAATAATGTAATCATAGAACTTAAATTTCACTTTAGCATTAACGCTTTAATACTTCTATAAGAAATGTGTACATGTCCATTCATCGCAGGCTAACTCACTGCTTAGCCTCATTCAGCCAGTGACAGGATGCAGAGCTACAAGGACCTTCTACAGTCACAGCATGTTAGTTTAGATGATCCATAATATTAAGTGGAGAAATTATTAGCTAAAATGAATCTGATTTCTTCAGTTAAATTATGACTGCCACACTTTTTTAAAATTCCATTTTTAATTTACATGTTTAATTTGGAGGTGGTGACCCATTGCTATACCTTACAGTCCTACAAGTGGCACATTCCAAACTATTCACACACTGGCAGGCAGCACAGCATCCCATGTGGTAGGAGTGAATTATTTACTAACTTTATGTAGAAATAACGTTCATTCATTCATTTTCTGAACCGCTTAATCCTAATTAGGGTCGCAGGGACGCTGGTGCCCATCTCAGCCGACTCTGGGTGAGGTCTGTAGAAATAACAAATAATGGCAAATGACAGATCAGATCACTAATCTGACGTTGATTACGCCATGACAGCAACAAACGTAGCTTTCTTGTTCACTTCTAATTTTAATTTAAATTTTATACGATTGTATCTGAAGTTTTGTTTAAATGCTGCCCTTTTTTGGGGGGGGTTGTTGAATTATGTTATAAGGAGAAGGTTACATTTAAGTACTCATGCTCAATTCAGTTGTGCAACTCTTGAATAAAGTATTTAAGGTTTAGAAGGATAACTCTTTTTCTTTTACAAGGTTCAACAATGTAACAAAAATGTGTACAAAAATTGTAATATCAAATAGCAATATTTATAAAATCGCAAAACTTACAGAATCACAATACACATTGATTCAACACATAGATATTGTGAAAAAATATTGGGTGCTGCCTCATGATTCCCATCCCTAATTGCTAGGCTGCAGTGTTATTTTTGCAACCATGTTATGGGTACATGTTTTTTTATTTAAAAATACTCAATGACTCAGATCAGGGATGGGCAACTGAGCACACAGTACGAGTTCCATTTACAAACCAAGTGCAATTGCAATTCCAAATAGAAATGGATCCTTTCACCGAATTTAAGGTGAAACTTGTGTTTGGTTTGTGGAAGAGTAAAGCGCACCAGAGTTCTTTACCATGTACAGAACAGGGCGTGACTTCGGGTGAGTGGGTAGAGTTACATGGGGCACCATGCATGTGCAGTATGTGATTTCTGCGGGACCTAGGGAAGTCCACGCTGGTACTGTGCTTGTGCAAGGTTAACACAACTGACTTCCTTTAAGTGAAAATGTTCCAGATGAACAGAAAATATTGAAGGTTAAGCATTTATTAAAAGCTTCAACAACACACTGAATTACGCTTACGGAAGTTAGTAATGAAGAGGGTAAACTATATGAAAGTGTGAATTTGTTTCTTGGCCCTTGGTAGTATGAATAAAAATATATTGCCCCAATCAACAGCACCATTGACCATCCCTGAATTAGATCAAGACCAGGCCATGTTTCCTGAGTAATAATACCGATATGCAGGTAATTCCGAAGGGCTCACAAACATTTTGATGTTTACTCGTACATATTATTTACTAGTGGTCAGACCTCATCCGGTGGTGGGTAAAGCCCCAATAAGTCAGGGTGGCGCCCTTGCTGGCGGTTCTCTGCGTTGCGGCGGTCCATGTCCTCAGCTGCTGTGCGTTCCAGCAGGGAAGGCAGCAGGGCATCTGCAGAGGAGTTCTTCAGGTCAAAGATACTGGAAGCCCAACTGCCGCGTGGAGTCTCATCCAGAGACAGTGACCTCCTCTTAAGGTCATCCTATGCACACAGACAATCACTTCTTTTCATCTGTCAGTCAATTCTACCTACAGCTCATTTAAAGACAAGTGATAATAGTTGAATGTGTTAAAGAGACATGAAAGGTAAGCATTCCAAACTCTCCTGTTACACATAAACATTTGTATATTTTCATTATCAAGTGGTTTTTACTTACATTTTTCAAGTTACAATTTGCTAAAACCCGTCTGAGAGTTTGCCTTAGCCAGTTTGAAAAGACTGCCGTTTCACTCTCACGAGTTCACAAAATAGTGAGAATAGGATGTGAATTTGTCAGTTCATAAAAGGCGAGTTAATGGTAATAATAGTAGTATACAAATATTAAACTGCTGAACTTCTGAATAAAATAAAACTAGGCACATCTACAAATCATATGAGCTTTCGTTCACATACATTCACACAAACTTCTGCTCGTACATATGAAAGGAAGTATACTGCACAATGTATTCATATGCAAATTAGTCCTGGATTTCCGACAAAAACACAGGATGTTCATGTGACTTTTCGCATTATAACGTCACCCCCCTGAGTGCGGAGTATTTACAATTTTGTTTTCTACACAAAAATAGGTTCATAAAAGTCATTATGTTTAAAGTCTGCAGTCTGGAGCAGCAATTATTTTATACATTTCACCGACAAATTGGAAATATTACAGCCAGTTTGGATTACAAATAAGTAAAACTTAATGGTCTGAAGAATTTTAATCATTTAGGCATGTTGGTCAGAAAAACCCAATGCTGGTGATTTTCTTGCATATTTTATATTAGTATATATGACACGGGAACAGCGCTATCTGTATGGTTTCACGTTTATGATTGGTGGAAATAATTCTTGAAAATGTTTCTACAAGCCAAATTACTGTATCACTGACATCAGATAACTTAAATGATTGGCACACGCCAATGTTCCTCCACACGGATATCATAAGATAGATGGGCTAAACCCCGCACCAGAGCATGCCACAAGTCCATCATTTTGGTTAGTTAGTTACAATTTCCAGCAAAGTACTGCAGCCCTGAGCTGTCAAAACTTCATTTCATTTTCTCACAATACATGCTGTTGTAAGAGGACACATGGAGGACTACAACAGCATAAATATTGGGAAAATTAAATGAAGTAAATACAACTCAGGGATTCGGACATGGTAGACCCGACTGAGGCATGATGCAGCCTATCTATTTATGATATATATATGCAGTATGCAGTAGAGCTCTCTGATGCTACTTATAGTATAGTACTATAGCAATATAGTAACGTGAAAATTTTTTTAATGAATAATAACAAATTACAGAATTTGGCAATCACAAACTCTGGATAATGCTTGAATCAAAACAGAAGACAATTCTGAAATCCTAGAAATTCAATCAGATACTATGAAGAAAGCTACACAACATGGCCTTCGAGTTTTTCACGACAAAAAGTGCTTTATTAAACTGCTCTGCTATCAAAAGACACTGCAACAGAGTGTGTGTGACCACTGTCACGCCTTAAAAATGTAATCAGAATCAGTGACAAAGGAATCATCCCTCGGTGGTTCATACACCAGTATGCTACACAGTCCTGAATATATTAGGCATGATCATTGGTCAAATAATTACTTCTACGGAAGCCTAGCCCTATTCTCGCTCATGATAAGGAAGAGGCGTCTAGCACTGTGTGACCACGTGATGTGGCACGATCAACCTGCTACCAGACTTATATCTATACTGGGAGCCTGAAGCGAAACATAGGGTCGGTTAGTCTTGCGCAACCCTTAGAACAGTTCCTGAAAGTGCAAACGTAAAAAGAAACCATAAAAATCTCATATTAATTTGCTATGTAGTATATACTGCACTACATACCATATCCTGTGCAGTATATGGGATTTTATGGCATGCTTGTACACACAATAGCCAATAACACTGAGAATAAAAATCAATATTCTCATTGTAAACATTTTTTTTTTATGTTAAAGTTGTGATTGCATAAGTATTCACTCCCAGTGTTGTGGAACCAGTTCTAACAAGTAAATATGTTCTGGTGCGACCAGATGCCTTCAGACACCACATAATTAGTAAAAATTATTTCAATCTGTGAGCAGTTAATGTGCTGCATGACATGATTTCAGTATATACACACACACACCTGTTCCTGGAAGAACCCACAGATCACAACTGAGCAAATAGCATCAAGAAGCACAAGGAACAATCAAAACAAGCCCATGACAATGTTCTGTCAAAATATCATTCAGAGTTAGTGTAGCGATGGGGGATAAATACTCATCCAAGCCATAGGCATGTATAGTACAAGGTATTTAGGGTGAGTCACAAAAATTACCGCAGTAGTAAGATCAGCCTCAGTACAGCTATACAAAGTCATGTAGGCTATTACTACAACATATTTTACACAAACACAGGGTGACACGGACGTCTCAGTTAAACCTAACCCCAAACTATAGATGAGTCTCTGCTTCCCAGTACTAATTCCTCCTCGGTAACGTTCTCACCCTGCTGTGGTTTTTCAGCACTTTTCTTAGTCTCACCTATAGTTAATTCAGTTCAGTGGTTCACAGTAACATGTAAGGCTTTGTGTTTAATTCTGCTCTAATGAAGTCATCCACACACCACACACACACAGCTCTACAGCACAAGGAAGTTCACTCTACTGCTGTGAATGAGCAATATTATAATGCACTAAAAAAACAACAACAACCCAACACCACAGAAGTAAATGTCTGGTGGAGCAAACACATGCGTTCACTGACCTTTCGCGTGACACCAATTGGCATATATAATGTCAGATCCTTGTTGTTGTATAATAGTACCTAATGTTAGATTACGTTACGTTACCTGAATGACGTGTTTACGCCAACACTACCAATAACATTACTGCTGTCATGACATTAGTTACCATGTCATTAGTGGAGAAATTCAAATTTATAAACTTACCTCTTCCCAGCCTTCGGACACGCGCATGCTCTGTCTAACTTGAAGACAAAGTTCTGATTATCTAATTAGATCCCTGCGTTAGACCTACTGGAAAGTTCATTTCTATGTAAATGTAATGACTATCTTAATATTACTTTAGTAGAATTTCCGTAACCTCTCAAATGCAACGTCACTTCAGTATCAGGTGTTTCATACCCAATACCTTACGTTACTTTATCAGATGTTCCGTTACCAATTATGGTGGCGTTTTGTTACCAGCACCATAATGCGGATAAAACATTAACTGATTAACCAATATTGAATAGGGTATAGACAAGAGTTCCTTTTATACCAGTTAATAAAAATAGTGGCAACTTTGGTTAACTTTGTGCAGAGACTACTGAAAAACTGAACTTTTATGCATCTACAGCAAAACGCTTATGGGAAAATGATGACATCATCAGGGAGTGCAGAGCTGAGCACTGGGCGTGCTATGTTACACCAAGTGCCAAGTAATTATCTGAATTAATGCAATGATCAATATTTATTGTTGATGAAAATGAATTATGGTATTTATACTGTGGCACAGCTCATTGATACTGGGGCACAACTCATTTATACTGGGGCCCCAGTAAAAGGGTTCTGGCAATGCCAATGTACATATTAATTATTGTAATAGTATTAATACTAGTTTTAGATTTACTGGCACTCATGTTTCATCTGCATAAAATATAGTGGCCTAAATATCATATTCCATTATTTCAATACACACAAGTAAAAATAATTATTTGGGATATTTAAAAATAATCGAGTAAGAAACACCAGTAAAAACTGATAACGAAACATCTGATTTGTGATGAAATGCCAGATAAATTGTCAGTAATCCACCACTCACAGCCTCCCATCTTATTACCTGTTCATCCAAGCGCTCAATAGCTGCAGCCTCATCCAATTCAAACATCTGTTTAACCAGACCTCTCCGCTTCTCTCGCTGCCGCTCAGTGTTGTGAGAGCTCTGGATGCTACTGTAGCACTGGTATCTATGACAAAAACAGTTGTAACCATTTTTATATAGAGAAATGAGGTTTAAAACACTTTAGTATATACTGCATGGGAATGGTGTCCAATATGCTAAACAGGGTTTTTGTTTTTTTTGTAACATGGGAGTCAAAAATAAAAATAATAATTTTCAAATTCTACCTCCTTTACATGTTGTATATAACCCACATCTTTCCTACTACATGTAACAAAAGACAGCTGTGGTTGAGAAATTAACAAAATTTCACCTTACTTACAGTACATGCCCCTTGTGTACATTAGGTTTAACAGACAGAATGGGATGCGTTTTTAAACTTCAGCTTTTCGAAAACAAATTGAGGCCTGACCTGTTAAACCTTAAATCTTAACTGCAAATGTTTGTTGCTTCAATATATATCTTCCAAGGTTTTCTGACCAGTAATCTTGCCATAAAAAATCATTGATAACGCTTCCACATGAGTTTGACAGAGGTCCTAACATACACAAGGGGTAATTTGAAATCCATTTCTCTGGCAGTTAGGCTTTACTGTGAATATCGTTTCCAGCTTTTTCTAATATATATTCATATATACTTTATACTGCAACAACACCACTGTTTTTGTGTTCCCAGCTGTTACTCTTGGCACATTCATGTGTCCAGTATGGACATGTTTAGGATGTTACAAAATCGGACCTCAAAACCGGGTACTTTTTCATCTATAAAAAAAAAAATCAACAAATCTAATGAATACTGCCCATGCCGTCTCTTTATTCAATAACCAACATTTATTCAAAAGAATGTAAACAATTTCATGACAATTGATGGAATACACACAATTCTGGCAGTGCTTACACAAAATCCGTTTAGTATATTGTGACTCATTTATATAACACTGTGGTTGAACTCTTGACTCTCAGGAGGTGTGTGTTATTTCTGTATATCCACACTGCTTGGACACAAGCTATGGGTGTAATATGAATGACAGGTTTATATTAATGTGCTAGTTCTTACAAGTTATTGATCATATGGGATTTAACACAATACAATAACCAGCTTTTATGTCTTATTTTTGACAAGGTAAAATGTATATTCATTGAGATGGTGACGCTTTTTGTTAGGACACATTTAAGGAAGGAATCTCAACTGTCAGTGCTTTAATAAAACATCATCTCACTCACTTTCTCTGGATAATGAGCCAGTCATCAGTGTAGACCCCAAGTGCGTCTCTCACTCTCGGATCCAGCGTACTGCACACACAAAACAGCTCACCATCAAACATAGCTTTTATGAACGCTAAAAAAAATCTACTGAATGTAGGAATTCTCATACACATTGAGAATTACTCACTCTTCCTCAGGCAGGGCTGGTTCCAGCGTCGTGCACTCTCTCTCCTGCAGTATGAGTTCCAGGTCATCGGCGGGGAACTCCAGGAGCTGTCTCAGAGGCCCGGGTTCAAGCGTCGGGGCATGACTGCTTACATACTCTTCATAATCCACTGGCTCCACCACTTCAGTAAGGGGGACCTAACAAAACATAGAAACATACACAAAATAATTTGTGAAACACACTAAAATTCACCAACATCCACTAAAACACACATAAAAACAAACTAAAATGCAGAAAAGCACACAAAAATTCACTGATACACTAAAATACACCAAGATTCACTAAACACATAACAATACTCTAAAACACACACTTATACAAAAACCCACTGAAACCCACTAAAACACAGCAACACAAAAATCCACTAAAACATTAAAACACAATAAATCACACTAACACTCAGACAAAACTACACTCAAACCCATAACACATTAAACAATAAACTAAAACCTGCAAAAATACACAAAATACACACACACACAAATAAAATAAAAAAAAAAACTTACAGTAACACACAAAAACCCTTACAACCACAAAGAAATACACTAAAACTGACAATAAATAGACTAAACACAACTAAAATTTACTAAAGCACAAACACAAAAAAAGCACAAAAAATACACACAAAAAAACCACTACAAATCACAAAACAATTTTGAGTTTAAAACTACTATGAGAGTGTAGTGTAAGTGGTGTGTACAGAAGTGAAAAGGCTTACGGTTTGTGATCATGACCACTTCCCTTTTCTACTTCATTTATAAATCGTATGAACTGCTTTCACAGGAAGTAAAATTACTCCAACGTGAAACCGGAGAGGTTGCTTTAAAGTAAATAAGGCAAAACGCCACAAGATTACACACTGATTCATGCAATATCCTGATACCACAGTAACGTCTAGAGTAAGTTCATCCAGGGATAATCTTGAAATTCCAATCTTGAAATTCCTCATAAAATAAACCCAGCACACATAGCAAAATACAGACATAACAAAAGTGCAGCATGTAGACGAGCGTTCAAGAGAAATTATACAGTTTAAAACACAAGTTGAGTTGTCATGAGTCTTTTCTCATGCTTGAAAGCAGGTTAAGGTTTTTAAGAATGCATGTTCTAGTTTAAACTTTTTACTAGGATTGTAACACAAAATTCTCATTCATCATTATATACAGTACAATACAGTGATATCAACCCTAATATTGCAGCAACAATAAGCATCATCTTTACGTCGTAAAATGTGCCGCTGAATGCTTATCTAATATTATTATATAAAAATATGTATATACATATCATTCATTTCAATCATATTTCATCATTCATAGCATACACTATTTTCTCAATTACTTCATTTTGCATTAATATTTTAAGTACTGACTTGTGTATTTTAAGTATTAACTAATGAAAAACTAAACTACGTGTGTTTTTAAAGCGAGTAAGTAGGAGTACTTGTACTTGTACATGTACATTCTTAATAAGGTAATAGTTATTTCTGTTCTGTATAGTTTTACTATAGAAATTATGATATTTAGATAATGTTAAGTCCTGGAACTACTGGTCTTAAAAATATATAAATAAATAAATAAATAAATAAATAATCATCAAGAATGACTGACAATTCAACAGGTCTGCTCAGTAGTATAACAAAAGCTAATAATCTCTAACAGAAGAGGCGTATTGGCATTACACTTTATTCTGTCATTTAATTACAGATAAAGGATGCATAGTGCTCTAAACTAGTTCTAAAACCATATTCAATTTACATATAATGTTGTAATAGGACCCAGCTCACCTTACTCAGTATTCATCAATCAGTCAAAACAATTCAAAATACAGTGGATATAGAAAATAAAAGATCAACTGAAGAAAATAAAAGATCAAAATCACCGGTTAAAGAATCCCCCCCCCCAAAAGCTTGTAAACTCAATCAGGTGTAACCAACCACCTTCTCGAGTTAATGGGCTTGCATCTGTAATCATTGCTCAACTGAACTCATTCTGATTAGTTCAGCATGAAAACATCTGTGCCTAGAGCATTCCAGGCAACTTTAAATCAGTTACAAGAATTTTTGGCAACTTATGGTCATTGAGTGCATGTGACAACAAGATCACAAATGCAACTTGTATGGGTGGCCTGCAAAAAACAACAACAAAAAAACATGCCTTCAGCCACATTAAGTCACCTTCAAGACTGTAAGGTCAAATGGAAAAAGGACTATTTGTCCTCTGGCAGAAAAGTCAATACAGCTTATCGTCCAAAGAACAGCATACCTACAGTAAAGCATGCGGTTGGCAGCATCCTGTTGTGGGGGTGTTTCTCTGCAGCAGGGACTGGGGCACATGTCAAGATAGAAGGAAAAATGGATGGAACAAAATGTCATCAAATTCTTGAGGAAAACCTGCTGCCCTCTGCCTGAAAGTTGTCAGTGGGAAGATGGTTCAACTTCCAACATCACGATGAGCTGAAGTTGACCCCACACTGGCTAAAGAAGGGAAAGGTGAAAATCCATGTATGGCCTCTTCACAGCCAAGACTTAAACCCTAATGACTATGTTTGCTGTCCAGCAACATCAACATCGAAACTGACTGAGATTGAAAAGATAAATATTGCACAGTCTAGATGTGTAAAGTTGGTAGAGAAGAATTTCAACAGATTCATGGCTGGAATCAAAGCAAAAGGTGAATTCACAAAGTACTGATACAGTAGGGGGTGATCCTTTATACACCTCAGAGATTCTGGGGTTTTCCCCTGCCCAAACTGTTGCCATTATATCTTTCACTTGGCTGTTAAAGGTTACACTAAATAAATACAGATGGAAAAAATATTTCTTGGTTGTTATTTCAACAACCCATTCATTTCAGGCTACAAAGCAGCAAAATAAGAACATTTTAAAGGGGTGATTCTTTTCTATACCCATTGTGTAGATACAATGACAAATGATCTGAATTTAACATCATACAAGACCTGTGGCCTAGGATGTCACAGAGTTGTTGCAGATGGGTTAAGGCATCAAAAATGGCAATTTTCTACTTGGACCAGAGGATTCTGCGAAGGATGAGTCAGCCCTTTCATGACTGGCAATTATGAAGGATGATTTATTTGAGTTTTGAGGAATTGGAAATGAGCAGTAAGAAAACATTACTTCGGGCAAATAATCAAAACAAATCTAAAGCATTAAGGTTTGTTATAAAATAACTGCACAACTCATAGTGATTTTACTGATATTCCAGAAAACATTTGTACAAGCAGGCCAGTCGATTAGGTGGTGATAGTATGTCAAGTGTTATGTAAAAACAACCCAAAAATAATGTTAAGAGCAGGATGTTGAGTGGTACAGTGTGGTAAAAACACCAACATGCCCAAACATTTGTAATGGTGATATTCTCAAAAAAAAAATAAAATAAATAAATAATAGCCCACACAAAAAACAACATTTTTAGATATTTTCATTATTCAAATAAACTAAACAACAACAACAAAAAAATTATAATTGTCTTTTTTTAAACCTGATCAGTCACAAAAGTAAAGTAACCCTTACATTTATAACACCTTCTTGTACATAAAATTAGAAGACATTGTTCTAGATTAGAACTTCCTGCATCCTAACAGTGGAACCTGTTTTATTTATTTGTGATATCTAGGGTCTGGTTTTCCCTCTGCTATTAAAGCATATGGTGTCATCAGGCCACGTGAAGAGCTCTCTTAGGTCTTCAAAAAATGTTGAAGATTGTCGATACGAGTCTGGTAAGCAATTTAAAAAGTTCCCTCTCCTTAGTAAAGAAAAATAAAATTTTCCACTGTAAGTAAAATCATCGACAACTGGTGCAGATTTCTAATGACTGTCAAATTGTCCAGGACTTGCTGTCTCAGAAAACAGAAAGAGAACAGACTGTTTCTCATGAAAAGAAGTCTCCAAGAAGCTCAAAACTTTATCACAGGATCTGCAAATACCTCTTGCAACTGTTGCTGTGAGGTTGCATACATCTACCATCAGAAAAAGACTGGACAAATTTAATCTGCATGGGAGGCATCAAAATGCATTTAATGTCCAAAAAGAACATTACAATAAGACTACAGTTTGCCAGTGAACATATTGATGGAGACCAGACCTTTTGAAATAATAAAAAGTATCTGGATTGTGAAGCATAGTAGTGGAAATTTTATGGTTTGGGGTTGCTTCACTGCCTCAGGGACTGGGCAACGAATTCTGCATCATATAATAGAATGACGGAAGATAATGTGAGGTCATCCGTATGAAAGCTGAAGTTAAACTGGAAGCAGAGCTTTTACCGAGATAATGATCATAAGTGTACTCGCAAATCCACCAAGGAATGACTCAAAAAGAAGAAATGGAGGTTTACGGAAAGGCTGAGTCAAAGCC
Organism: Tandanus tandanus; assembly: GCA_039654325.1. Taxonomy (NCBI): domain Eukaryota; kingdom Metazoa; phylum Chordata; class Actinopteri; order Siluriformes; family Plotosidae; genus Tandanus; species Tandanus tandanus. The sequence goes on along the minus strand of JBCNYH010000001.1, from coordinate 37,825,504 downwards.
TGGATATAAACCTCGCTGAATGCCAACAAGAAATTATTTCTGCTAAAATGGGCAAGATGAGCTAATGAGGCCAAAGATGTAGTTGCTTTCTCCACAGAGGAATATCATATTTAGATTTTTTAATTTTTTTAAATAAATAATTGAATAAGCAGATTCCCTTGTGAGTTTGTTTAAGTCACATACAGCATATCTGCAGGGGCTGTATTGAAGAGGGTAAAATGTTTGTTTGTTTTATATATATATATATATATATATATAATATATATAATATAAGTACCTCCCAGGGAAATTATTCATTTAAAATAAACAAATAAGTAAATGATATATAT
>JBCNYH010000001.1:37774889-37789823 GCA_039654325.1 Tandanus tandanus | reverse complement strand
TCTGATTAGAATGCCTCCCGAATGCCTCCCTGGTGTGGTGTTTCGGGCATGTCCAACCGGGAAGAGACCCCGGGGCCTACCCAGAACACGATGGAGGGACTACGTCTCTCAGCTGGTCTGGGAACGCCTTGGCGTCCCCCGGAAGTGGCTGGGGAGAGGGACGTCTGGACCTCACTGCTTAGGCTGCTGCCCCCACGACCCGACCCCAGAAGAAGCGGAAGAAGATGAATCAAATGAATGAATGAATGAAAGGGTCGCAGGGAGGCTGGCGCCCATTTCAGCTGACTCCAGCCTCTTTGGGGAAAACCCAGTAAAAATACAAACCATGTAGCAGAAACTTTACTATAGGTTAACATGAAGTCTAGTTGGTTATCTTATAACTGCAATGGTAAATGTAGTCTTAATTCATTTTAGTAAAAGAGTTTATATCACCAGCAGTGGAAAGTCATCTTCACAGTTTCTGAGTTTATATTTAGGTCCATATGGATCATCATCAGCTGGAGCGAGAGGCTTGTAAGATGAGAACTCCAACCAGTAGTAGCACATCACAGGATCACAGGACTTAGAGGGCAGAAAGATCAGGATCACTGGTATCTCTGAAGCAGCATGTGTACCTCAACAAAATCACACAGAAAGAGAGAGAGAGAGAGAGAGAGAGAGAGAGAGAGAGAGAGAGAGGTTGTTTGTTATGCTCATAACAGTTTATTGGATAAAGAAAAATGTTTATTAGTGCTGAGTGCAAGCAGGGACTCCGGCATGACCTTCTATGACAGCATAACTAAAAAGAGAGAACCAGAAGGAAGACAGACATGAGGGTACCCTGTAACATGAGGCAATCAGCCACACCACTGTCGATGGACCTGGGATTGGATCATATATGTCAAGAAGTTTTCTAGGATAATGTGGCGCAAGACCATTCAGTGCATTACAGGTTAAAAGTATTATTTTATATTCAATGCGAAATGTAAATTGGAGCCAGTGCAATGTAGATAATGTAGATGCATTCTGGACAAACTGGAGCTTGTTTATGCACCTATTAGAACATCCAGACAGTAATGCATTACAATAATCTAATCTTGAGGTAACAGATGCATGAACAAGTTTTTCAGCATTAAAAGAATGTTATCTGGGTAATATTATCTACATGAGCTTTGAATGAAAGACTGGGGTCAATAATCACACCAAGGTCATTTACTGTCACACATGATGAAATGGAAACACCACCCAAAGTTATTACATTATAAGAAATCTTATTTCTAGCTGTCTGTGATCCGAGTACAAGTACTTCTGTCTTATCAGAATTTATTAGAAGGAAGTTAGTAAGCATCCAGTGTCTAATGTCCTTTACACATTTCTCAAATTTACTAAGCTTTTATCTCTCATCTGGCTTTGCTGAAATATACAATTGTGCTTCATCAAATTGTGTTTCACTGTAACAATGAAAGCTAATACTATATTCACGAGTAATATTACCTAAAGGGAGCATGTATAGATAAAAAAGCAGCGGGTCTAGAACAGAACCTTGAGGAACACCAAACTTAACATTAGAACATACAGAAAATCACCATTTATATCTACAAACTGATAACGGTCAGCTAAATAAGATTTTAACTCAGAAGAGGGTCGTTCCCTTAACTCCAACAACGTTTTCTAATCTATCAAGGAGAACCGTACGACTAGTAATTTCAAAGGCTGCACTTGGGTCATGTAGCACAGACAGATAGACACAGCCTTGGTCAGAGGCAACCAGTAGATCATTTACCACCTTTACTAGTGCTGTATCTGTGCTATGATGAGGCCTAAATCCTGACTGATAAATTCCATGAATGTTATTTCTACAAATATATGAACATAACTGCTGCACTTCAAGTTTTTGTAAGATCTTGGAAATAAAGGGAGGTTTGATATTGGTCTATATTTGTACAGCTGACAGGGGTCGAGGTCAGGTTTTTTTAATCAGAGGCTTGATATCCACTTGTTTAAAGGATTTAAGTATGCAACCAGCATTAAGGGAAGAATTAATTACATTTAATAAAGAGTTGACTACTTCGGGTTGTATCTGTTTAAAGAAACATGTAGGTACTGAATCTAGCACACAGGTTGATGATTAAATGAGGAAATTAATGAGATCAGTTCTATCTCTTGAAGGGGGTTAAAACACTCTAGTTGCTTATCTGATAGTGGTATATTGTTATTTACCATGTTAGTTACTGAAATATCTCACTTTAAGTTTAGGGAATAAATTTTTTGTCTAATATTTTCAATTTTAACATTTAAAAAAGTTCATAAAGTCGTCACTGCTATAAGTTGATTGCACGTTTTATTAATGGTCTTATTCCTCATTAATTTTGCATTACAATATTAAGCAAGTATCTTGGATTACTTTTGTTTTCTTCTATCAGATTTGAAAAATATGGTGTTCTAGCAGCACTAAGAGCTTTACTGTGGTTAAAAAGACTCTCCTTCCATGCTAACTGGAATGCCATTAGTTTAGTTTGATGTCATTTTTGTTCTAATAGCACTGATCGATTATACGTCACCACTCTCTGTGTTACGTGCAACATAGACATTGGGCCAAATAGGACAAACATATGTCCTACTGCATTGAGTGACAGTAAGTGAGTCATGGCTAGTTCTGGAGAGTTTTACATTATTAAGCTGACTGAAAATGATGTTCTGGGAGCAAAGTTTGTACATGCTGACATCAGTCAACATTCTGTTTGTTAGCTGAAGTGATGGCTGGAATGCAGGGGGCTACCGTTCATGGAGAAGGAGCCAAGGCTAGTTGACAGGTGAGACCTCCGGCCCCAACAGTGGCTATTATGATTACTGCATGCCTTTACAAGTATTGGTTTAACTGTCAGAAATAGGCAAACGAAATGGTTTAGTCACATATCCAGAACGGATTTGCATGTAAACAAGGATTGGATCTGCATATGCAATGACCATTTTATAACCGGTTATTGTAGATGTAAAACTCTTTTTTTGTGTGTTGTGAGATTTTTTGGCTGGTTTAGCTGCAATGAGTGTAGACTATACTGAGTGAAGTCGTAGCTATTAAATCTAATGTGGCCAGCATTATGAGTTGGTCGTATTACATATTATATTATTATATGCTACTTTTCAGGAGAGCTCTGTTGTATTATTTTCGCAGGATTGTACAACAAATTATTTGAAAGTTAGAACCTGTCACAGCTACAGCCCGTTTCTCTTGCTTTCCAGACTCTCAACGTTTCCCAGCTACCCTTGCACCACTCCCAGTCAAATGACTTCAGATACATGAATATGTCATATGCTCACAGCACCTATTCTTTTAAGACTTCTCCTACAAGGGTCACAGGGAGGCTGGAGCCTAGCTCAGTTAATCGCAGAACTTCAACAATCACTCACACTCAATTTATATTCACAATTTACATTCATTTGCCGAACCGATTAATCGTGTTAGGGTCGCAGGGAAGCTGGAGCCTATCTCAGCTGAGTTTGGGCATCCAGTCCATCACAGCACCAAAACACACACAACCATTCACACTCACACCTCTGGGAAATTTGGAATAGCCAGTTAGCCTAATGTACACATCGTTGTACTGTAGGAGGAAACTGGTGTCCCTTTAGGAAACTCATCCAAGCATGGGGAGACCAAGCAAACTCCACACAGAAATGCCTTCACCTAGCACAGGACTCAAACCGTGGACCTTCTTGCTGTGAGGTGGACATTTTAACCAATATGCCACCGTGCCACCACTTAGACTCACACGTAGGGGAAATTCAGAGTAGCCAATTTACCTAATGTGCATATCACTGGACCGTGGGAGAAAACCAGTCTACCAAGAGGAAACAATGCACATATACATTTGAAAGCAGTAAAAGGTACATATGAAGAAAATAATCATCTGAGAGTGTATTCTACAGTACCACTTATCTCAGTAGCCTTCTCTAGGCATGAACATGTACTCATCCTTCCGTGAGCATGGCTCACTCTATACTGTCCGTATATAAAATGAAGTGTCTGAAAATGGATTTGATTAGAGTGCTTAAGCATGCAAACAAAACCACCCACTCATGAGCACTGCTGCTGTTACCTGAATAGGGAGTGTCAGTAATCTGTATAATCACTGATACTACGAATCTGACTGAGGCAAGGACAAATGGTCAAAGCGGTACACTAATCTCACCTATGCACATTTTACTTCAAACACACACAGATAAGAACACATCCTCATTGGCGTTAGACATCATCCATACAAACCCCACCGCCCCCACTCCCACACATCCCCTTTTCTCTCTCTCTCTCTCTTACACACACACACACACACACACACACACACACACACACACACACACACACACACTCAGCCTGAGGTCAAGGCCTTATAAGGGGACTGGGCAGAAATAGGTCATTTGTCACACATCATGTCCCGGGGCTGGAACTGCATTATAGATGAGACCAAACAGCTCATCTCAGTGAGCTCCGACCTCTCAGAGAGCAGAGGATGAGGAAGAAAGGGAGGGAGGAAGAGGGAGGGGCAGGGAGATGGCACTTACTGTAATCAGTATGAAGATCTTACAAATGAGAAGCAGGAAAGAATGCTATGTCATATCAGTAGCAATTTAAATCTCGCCTGTAATTGCATCTCTGTTGAATTGTACCTACAATATCCTATCCAGTACGTAATTACAAATTATATAGTACATGTACTTTCAATAGGGATTCTGTATTAAAAACATGCTCGTGCCTTTTATTGTTTTAAAATAATAATCAGGAGAATTGCATTACATTATTAATGATAATAATAATGATCATAATAAAAACAGATAACACAATAATCAGATTAAACCAAATGATAAGGTTTAATAAAGTAATTATATATAATTTTGTTTGAGACTCGATCTCACTGAAAAGATATAGGAGACAGAAAGGAAAAAAACGAAGGAAAAAAGACAGTAGAGGATGAACAAAACAAAGAAAAGAAAGAAATGAAGGAACAAAGAAATGAAAGAAAGAAATGAAGGAAAAAAGACAGTAGATAAAAAAACAAAAGCAAGAAAAGAAGAAAGAAGGAAAAAGAAAGAAACAAGAAAGAAAAAAATGAACTAAGAAAGAAAATGATGAAGGAAGAAATAACGCCCACTCCATAAATACTGTAGCAGTTCTGCCCATTTTTATCTTTTCTCCTGAAGTAAACTGATACCACAGAACATACATACATTAGCAAACTGTACAGTGGTATATTAGCATTTAGCACACTAAATGCTATATATAGCATTGTAATCAGAACCTTCTTGTTTTTTGAGTGCAGGGGTAATGCATTACTGTTCCGCTTCCATGTGACACATCTGTCACTTCTCTCACATACTCTCTCCCAATCTCTTCTCTCTCCAAATCTCTACTCTCTCCTAATCGCTACTCTCTCCTACTCTCTCCTAATCTCTATTCTGTCCCAATCTCTTCTCTCTCCCAATCTCTACTCTCTCCTACACTCTCACAACCTCTACTCTCTCCCACTCTCTCCCAATCTCTTCTCTCTCCCAATCTCTACTCTCTCCCAATCTCTACTCTCTTCTACTCTCTCACAATCTCTACTCTCTCCTACTCTCTCCAAATCTCTACTCTCTCCCAATCTCTTCTCTCTCCCAATCTCTACTCTCTCCTACACTATCCTAATCGCTACTCTCTCGTACTCTCTCCCAATCTCTTCTCTCTCCCAATCTCTTCTCTCTCCTACACTATCCTAATCGCTACTCTCTCGTACTGTCTCCCAATCTCTTCTCTCTCCCAATCTCTACTCTCTCCCAATCTCTACTCTCTTCTAATCACTACTCTCTCCTACTCTCTCCCAATCTCTACTCTCCCCCAATCTCTACTCTCCCCCAATCTCTACTCTCTCCTAATCTCTCCCAATCTCTTCTCTCTCCCAATCTCTACTCTCTTCTACTCTCTCCCAATCTCTACTCACTCCCAATCTCTTCTCTCTCCCAATCTCTACTCTCTCCTACACTCTCACAATCTCTGCTCTCTCCCACTCCCTCCCAGTCTCTACTCTCTCCTACTCTCTCCCAATCTCTACTCTCTTCTTCTCTTTCCTAATCTCTACTTTTATACTCTCTCCCAATGTCTACTCTCTCCTATTGTCTCCTAATCTCTACTCTCATACTTTCTCCCAATCGTACTCTCTTCTACTTTCCACCAATCTCTACTCTCTTATACTCTCTCCCAATCTCTACTCTCTTATACTCTCTCCCAATCTCTACTCTTTTCTACTCTCTCCCAATCTCTACTCTCTCCTACTCTCTCCCAATCTCTACTCTCTCCTAATCTCTATTCTCTCCCAATCTCTACTCTCTCTTACTCTCTCCCAACCTCTACTCTCTCCCACCTTCTCCCAAAATCTATTCTCTTATACTCTCTCCCAAGCTCTAATCTCTCCTTCTCTCTCCTAATCTCGACTCTCTCCCACTCTCTCCCAATCTCTACTCTCTTATACTCTCTATCAATCTCTACTCTCTTATACGCTCTACCAATCTCTACTCTCTTATACGCTCTACCAATCTCTACTCTCTTATACTTGCAATGATTCTTTTAAATGCCTCTCACCACAGACAGTGAGAGACATGGATGGCCTTTGATAACCCAGTTTGGGGGGGTGTTTGAGCAGTGACATCTTGGTAATAGTGAGGCTTGAACCCCCGACCTTCGGATCGGTAAGCCAGCACCTTACCACCGGGCATGACAAAAAAAATTTTTAGTCACCATGAATATCACTGCATATCAGTTCTATGTTAGATATTTGTGAGTTCACTTACTCCCTCATTTGCTTAACCACTTATTCCTATCTCAGCCCACTCTGGGCGAAGGCAAGGTACACCCTGAACAGTTTGCCAGGCCATTGCAGGGCCAACACACACATACACACAAATCCATTCACACTCACACCAAGGTGCAATTTGTAACAGCCAATTAGTTTAATGTACATGTCTTTGAACTTCGGGAAAAAACAGAGTACCTAGCGGAAACCCACACAAGTATGGGGAGAACATGCAAACTCCACACAGAAATGCCTGAGCCTGGGAGTTGAACCCAGGACTTACTTGCTGTGTGGTGGACGTGCTAACCATTGCACCACCCTGCAGCCCTTTTTCCTTTTCTTTTAAAATGAATTATTGTATTGATGCTTTAGAAAATTTAAGTCATGTTATCCTGAAAAATCAGTGAAAATGTTGGTAAAACAAAGCTGAAGTTTGAATGAAGTTTCCTGTGTGCAAATGATAATTTGATTATTTATAATTTGATTTTTAAAATGTTTTACTTAAAATTAGTTTTATTGGGTCACCCTTGTATTTAACAGTTGTTCCATGAAATTGTTGCAATGTAGATGAGCTGATAGGTGATGAGGCTTTTAGCAAAATAGCTGTTTAATTAAATCTGCATTATTAACTATTCATATAGCTTTTTCACTATTTCATTCACATTTTAAAAATCATACAAGATAATTTCCACAAACAATGAAGAATGTAAGCAAACCAAAACAAACTGACACTAACAGCCAATAGCAACAATTGCAAAAACCAGTAGCAGTAATTTAAAAAAAAAAATACTTTTTTTTTTTACCATCAAATACATCAAATACTTTCATTCCAAGATTTGTTTAGTTTTCAAGAAGAGTTCTTAACATCATAGTGGGATGAAATGAAAGTAACAAGAACTGAAATCTTCAGGAAGAAACTGAAACCTTACTGATGAGTCACGCTAATGAACCGCGTTTGTTCTTCTCACTTACAGTACCTAACATCATCATATAAAGTCATCTGAGTTACAAGGTAGTGTATATGCAGTAAGTGATATTTGTGAAAAAGTGTAATATATAGATTTAGGTTCTGCCTAAAGGTGGAGCTCCAAGGCTGGTGTTATAAGAGTAACGAGGCTCCTTTAAGGACTGAATCGGCTTCAGCCCTGGAGAAAAATAAATAAATAAACAAACAAACAAACAAACAAACAAACAAACAAACAAACAAATAAATAAATAAATAAATATCCCCTTAGTTTCCTGACTACACTCTGGAGTGAAAGCATGGAAGGTTAACACTGAGTTTTCTCATCAGATAGTTTCACGCATTTTCGTATTCGTATCATCTGTCCTGTTAGTTTCTTTGTTCGTTTAACGAGTTTATGCTCTGTGTTCCCGTTAATGTCTGGTGTTGTTTTGCTCAGCGAAAGTTTCTCTGCCTGTCTAAGTTAGATTGTGTGTTTTTTATTCAGTGTGAGTCTGAGCAGTGGTTTTTGATTTTTTTGGGCTTCAGTTTTGTTATTAATAATAAATCTGTAATAAAACAGTAAAAATAAAGCAGCCTTGTTGAGTTCCCTCTGGTGACACGGACACAGGACAACCATCCAAGTCATGTTCCATATCTATGAGGCTCTGCTTAGGAGCTCCGCAATTACTCAACTGCTTTCTTGCACATGATACTTTTCAACACATGAAAACAGAACGGTGTAATACCACTCCTCTTTAAGATAACCCTAAAATTCACATCATTAAACAACTTCTTCATGCTATTTGCTCACTAGGCAGTCTTCTCTTTTCTCTTGTAGCATTATTCAGCAGTCTCAATACATAAACCTATCTCTGTTTCCCTTTCCAGTATTAATAATCACTCTTAAAAGCCACAAACCCAAGTACACAACACAACGGGAGGTTTATGGATTCAAAGGTGTCACAAGTGTGATGATGTGGGTGGTGAGCGAAGAGAAAAATGACATGCAAGAAGAGAAGGAGGAAGAGGAAAGAGAGAAAAAGACATGGCTCCTGCCTTTTCTGCACCCATCTGTTCTGACGGTGCAGGTGGAGCTCTATTCACCCAGCTCTGCATGTGTGTGGAATAGGAGGGGGGAGCAGGAAGAAAAGGGAGGGCAGAAAGAAGGAGTGAAGAGATGAAGGGGTGGGAGATGGAGGGGGGCTCCTGGTGATCTCTCCTGAAGGGGATAATAGGAGAGCGACGCATTGCAATGGCTGCCATGTAGTGCCCTCCCTACCCAATTAGCCAATCAGCGGTCGCCTCTGACTGGCAGAAGGACACATAAAAGAAGAACATTGCAGCAGAGGCACAGAAGGAGACTGTGAAGAGCTGGGAAATACACATACACATTAGCACACACACGACAACACAACCAGAACACCCTCCTCTGGACACACCCTACTGGGGATCACTGCTTCTCTCTCTCTCTCTCTCTTTCTTTTTTTTTTTTTTATATCTGAACCATCGCCCACGCTACACAGGGAGAAATCTCTCTCATCCTCATCATCATCCTGAAGAAAATCCCTTTCTCCTCATTTTCACTCTGCTTGAGGACACCTACAATCACACGGGCTGAGAACCCCTGAAGCCAAGGCTCTTTTTTTTCCTTTTTCTTTTTTTTTCTTTTCCTTTCGGAACTCGACACGTTTATTCAAGCCATACATTAATCAGAGCAGCGTAAACCCTCCGGCGAGCCTGAAGACAACCTGCACATCGAAGGAACCTAGATCACCATCATCTTTGTACAAGAATGGTTACTGTACGTATATACCATTTTTTAATCTTTCTTTTAGGCCAGACATTTTAGCAATCCAAACATGTCTTTTTAGCATCCTCAGTCCTCAAACCAAACCTTTCCACCACTTCTAAAAATGGAGCTGATTCTCAGGGTTATTGTTTAAAATTTGCTATCGCACTTGGATTAATCTTGTTCGTAGGCAGCTTTGTGTATTAATCTAATGTTGAATAAATCATGCCATTTACTGGCTGACATTCCCTTAAAGTGGATTGTGTAAACAAGATTAATGAGCAGTGCTGGCTTTTAGAAACCTGATCCATGGATGCGCAACACTACAGCTGTATCTCTGTTTCTCTCGACATTTCCTATGGAGCATCACATCCTGTTATTTTTTATTTTACTGCTAGTTCATTGTTAAAATCTTTAGGACCAGCCCTTTATCCACGCGAAGGACATCTTATCCTGTAGACGACACGGCTCAGTGGCCGTTCCGCAGGAGCCATCGGGGATGTGCTGAAGAGGTATAAGGGCGTTGGGAGGCTGAGAGGCCGCACACTGCTGCATTTCTCTGAGCAAGAGGAAGACATTTCAGGGACAAAACAGAAATTGTGTGCATTTCCTGACCGGACATCGAGAGAGAGAGAGAGAGAGAGAGAGAGAGAGAGAGAGAGAGGTGCAAAGAAAAGGGTTGAGTCACCGAAAGAAAAGGAGGGGGTTTTCTGTCGCTTCAGATAGAATCAGACGTTTAGAAATTCCTAAAGTGCTTTTTCAAATTTTTTGTATGTGATGTGAGAGCAATATCCAGGAGCAGGAGAGGAGGAACGGCTGCAGAATTCTAAAGCATGAAGGGTTTTTTTTGGCACTGTGGCTGAGCTGAAAGAGAAATGTGTGCAGGCCCTGAGTGTGAGCATTTTGGGCGTGGCTTCTTTTCTCGAAGACGATGGCACGCGCTGGCAGCACGGTGCAAATCTCAGTCCTGACTGAGCAGATATATGATCTGATCTCATACATGCTCAGTGTGATTTTATCCAAAATACCAGCTTCACCCATAGCAGTGTCACAACATGATGGTTTTTAATGGAGAAGCAAAGACACTGGGACTGTGCATGAATAAAATAAATGTATTCATTAATTTATTCATTTAATTTCTACATCAAGAACAGAACAGGCTTTAAAAATAAAAATTATAAACCCTAAAATATTCTTAATTATGCTTGACTGAAAAAATTCCACGTGGCTTTCTTTCTGGCCTGTTTATAGAGGTGTCTGTGTTATGAGGGTGGTCCTTTAATATCCCGCTGATGGTTTAGGTTAGTAGTGTTAGCCTAGCCTAGCCTAGCCTGCTGATGGGGGGTCGATATTTGACATTGAGATCTAACCTCGAACAAAGAATGCGTGTGTGTTTATAGAAATATATTATCTCCTTATACCTGGTTCAAACAGTTTCCTTATTCAGATGCTGAAATCCCGTCACTGAGCACTTTAACCTGCCCAGAGGGAGGTCAATAAATATGTTTCTGGTGAAATCCGAGCTCTAGAGTCTTTACTCGGCTCTCTGTACTGCAGTGCCAAGCAAATAAAAAAGCGTTGAGTCAGATAACCTTCTCGTACACAATTCAAGGACAAGGACATAGTAAGTGAAACACAGCACAACACACTGGCAGGGAAGAAGAAGAATAAGAATAAGAAGAAGCTCAGTGTAAAGACACTGTGAAATGATAAGGTTGAAAATGGAGGGTGATCGCAGAGCAGAGCCACAAGGTGATGTCAACACAGCAGGGACGTGCCACACAAAACACACATCAAGACTGGAAAGCCTAATGATGGCTCTTATACGATTATGCTTTTTCTTTTCTTTTTTGTACTGCAGTTGAAGCTGCTGCTTTGAGGGGCAATGATTAAAAATGGTAAAGTTGTGATGCTCATTGTTCATGGAGAGGCCCGCTGCACAAAGCGCTAGTGTTTACATTAATATTCATAGTGCTGCCGCGGCCTGCGCGCGCGAGGAGGAACGGGTGGCTCTTTTGTTCGCGCGTGTCAATACGTTTATTCAGTGCAAAAGGGCCTCGCTTTTTATGAATGCCTAAAGAGCGTACACATCCTTGTTGAATCAAAGAGGAGAGGGGATAACGAATTAAGCGATTCTGGTAGAGGGATTAAACCAAGCAGAAAAGGCAGATCTTATATTTTTATTATATCTTTAATTAAAATACTAAAAATTCAAGCTGTAGCTTTTAAGCACACAGAGCTTCAGAGTTTCAGCACTCTGGATAGAGACATAATCATAAACCACTACATGAATTCCTCACCACTATGCCACCTCTTCTCTTTGTCTGTTTTTTTTTTTTTGTTGTTGTTTCTTTTTTTTTTGTTCTTTCATCCTGCAGAAAATTGCATTATGTTTCCATTTGGAAGAGAAAAAAAGTCAAGAATAAAAAGGCATATAAGCTGAAATTATTAAAATAGATGTTTTCCTGTATATTATTCTTTATTTATTTTTAATGGACCTGAATACACAAGTTTATTAATTGAGATGAAATGTAAAAGCTGAGTGATTGGGGTGCTTTTTGATATTGATGAATTATTTCCTTCGGGTGTTCTGAAGCTCTCCAGCTGCCACTCCTGATCCTCTAAGCTGCAGTGAGAATGAGCCTAATGCCTTTTGTTGAGAATAATCCTGTAATCAGAGTTACTGAAACAGCCTGTTAGAGCAAGCTAAGCTTTCACTTTCCAGTCACTGAAATCTTTGAAATTGAGCTTTTTCTTAAAAAAACAAAAACAAAAACAAAACCATTAAATCTTTCCAGTTGTTTCAGTAAAGCACTGAGGTGGTGGTGCTCTTTAATAATGTAAAAATTTTCAGCCCCTGAGGGGATCCTTCATGACTAAAAACAACAACAATATCTAAATCTGCTTGTTCAGCACAACTGTTAGTCTCACAGCGCTGGAGGCAGGAAGCAGTTGTTTTCAGAAAATGGCTTCCTGTGAGCTCAAAGCAGACACGGAAGTGACATCAGCATATTCAGTTGTATATTTTTAGTTGTAAATTTCATGTCCCCCACTCCACCCCATGCCACCCCCACTCAAATCGCTTTACTTTTTCTTAAAACTTTCCAAATTGATGTATATAAAATGCCGTTCAAACGACCCCCACACAATAATTCCCTTTTTCTTTTATTTGTCTACCAAGTTCTGAGTGTGTCCTCAACAACCAGTGGTAATAATTTATCAGGTTTCATGTAAAAATGCCTTAATAATATCGTGGGTATCTTTGACCAGATAAATAGCAGAGAAAGGAGCAAGGTGGTGACGTTTCACACACACGCAGTGTGGCATAATGCTGTAGTGGTTAACATGTCTACCTCACAGCAGGAAGGTCCTGATTTCAGTGATGGCGTTTTTTGTGGAGCTTGCATGTTCTTTGCTTGTGTGGGTTTCCTCCTACAGTTCAAAAAACATGCACATAAGGCTAATTGGATATTCTCAATTGCCCCTTGGTGTGAGTGTAAATGTGAATTGTTATGTCAGTGTTGGCCGTGCTGTTCGCCGTTCTGGCGAGCTGTTCAGGATGCACCCCGTCTTCGCCCAGTGTGGGCTGAGATGTGGGCTCCAGCATCCCTGCACACTAATAAAAAATAAAATAAATAAATGGTTTAGAAAATAAATAAATTAAATAAATGTTGCCCTATCTTACCTAAAATCAGAAAGGTAGGAGAAGGGAAGAGAAGTGAGTCCAGTTCATGTTGTGTGTGATTGGTTCTGTTAGTACAGAGATGCAGGTCAGACTGGTGGAATGCAGGTTTAGGCCATGCAGAATGAAATGTCAGAGCTCAGTATTCAATCCTTGGCACGGATGAACCTGCAGTAATCATGTCTCTCTCTTTGGATGAAAAGATCTTCTTGCTCTGGTTTGTTTTTGCACTAGCAGGGGCCTAAGGGCAGAAAACGCTGCCTGCACATTACGCAGCATTTTATATTTGCTGCCAGGGATTGGCGTCTGCCATGGGAAGGTAACTTCTATCCTGTAGCTGTGTGCTTGTAGGAGTTCCGTTAGTGTCTGCTTGCGTAGAATATTTTAGGACAGGAAAAGGCGATGTTTAGGGGTCGGTAAGATTCTTTGTCATGTTGAGCCAGCAGTTACGCTGAGTTCAGTGTCTGCAGAGTTTTATTTTTATGTCTCGCTGATGTGTTCTCCTCGTGAGGGTTAATTTGCCTTAGATCTCCGATTTGTCCAAGACAGAAGGAGAAGGCTTACTTCATTTCTCTGTAATGAAAAGTGATCTTTAAAAGATGTAACCAACACTCATTTACATCCTTCTGCCATCTCATGACACAAACAGAAATATATAATAAACACAAATTAAATTAGATTGTACACTCATACACACAAACACACAAACTGCTAAAAGTCATCGAGCCAGTCGCTAGCAACTGTTGTCAAGCAGCTGTTACCTGGGCAACCTGACAAGAGGTAAGAGAAAGAGGAAAAGAAGAAATTATTCCATGGGGAGAGTGTTAGAGATGGATTAGAGGAAAAAAAAAAAACAACAACAACAAGGGTCCGGACCACAACTACACCTGCAGGGTAAAGAGAACACACAGGCGGAGACGTGGTGAAGGAGGTGGAGTTCAGTTCAAACCAATCAGTCAGTCTGATCTATGTTTTACAGAAGATACACTTCATGATGAGCGTAAAAAGTAGTACAGCGAGTGATGATTATCTCTGCTGAGGTCAGATGTGATTGTACAGATTAAAGTTTAAAGGTGCATTATTAATTAGATGCATGAACCTCCCAGTTCCGCCCCAGGGGTTATTCTCATTATACCATAGATTTACGTGCTCCCTGATCACATGGTTAATTATATTCTCTTAGTAAACCTCCCTCAAGAAAGATCATATTGTTCATAATGTTGTTCCAGTATAGTGAAAAAAGAAAAAAAAAACCTGATAAGAGCTCAGCATACAGAAATCAGTGCATATATATGTATATATGTTATTTCCTACCAGAGACAAAGTAACAAAAATAAGTGAATAAAAAGAATTACCACTGACCAGCACAGACTACATCTGTTCATCTGCCGAAAAAATTCCCCACAGGCTAAATTAAGCAACATGCTGTAGTCCAGAGCAACAGACAAACCACAGTAGGCAAGTGTACATGCACACACAGAGTAATGGCACACTTCCATCGTGAACAATATGTTTGCTACTGGCAGCTAGAAGTTTGCAAAGCTTTCAGATTTATCTCCGTGGGTCACCAGGTCAAGAGTCTACAGAGCAAGATGTCACTTTAACTTCCACCCTGAAACAGCAAATAGGACAAAAATAACCAGGACATTCACAGATGCCAGATGCAGGAGCAGATAGAGAGTTTGAGAGAAAGGAGAGATGACTGGGGGAAATA
>JBCNYH010000001.1:37704529-37720072 GCA_039654325.1 Tandanus tandanus | reverse complement strand
AGAATGGCAGCAAGTATTTAATTTCTTTATAAGAAATGATTGCTACAGTATTGTGTTAAAATGGCAAGAAGTATTTGTTTGTTTAAGAGCTTGCCTGATTAACAAAAAGCAACAAACAAAAGCATTTTCTTGGGTAACATACACAAATGTATGTAGGGATGTCATCAGTTCATACAACAGATCAACTTCCCTTAAGCACGATTGTCCATACAGGAATCGGCGAGCAATAGGTGAATTGCTTTACCACTGAACTACCCACAAAATTGCCTTGCGAAGGAAACAAATCAGTGTTTCAAGGAAGGGAATTCAGTGTTTGGTGGCATCTGCCAATCACCAGTATCTTTAAGCTCTGACTAGTAATCACTCGAATCGAGAAAATCCACTTTGCGTCTTTGAAAAAATTTGGCTCTCATCGCTTATTTTACTTCCGTTCATTGCCTTTGCATGGTTGCTTTTCGCTCACCGCTTCCTGTGTGGATGCAGCTTTAGGTTTCCAGGTCTATAACCAACCCTTTATATGTCACTCAAACTGAGTACAAAGCAATCACCAAGGTACAAATGCCACAACGCCTGATCACATGCTAAGCATTTGGTTACCACATGACATAGTATTGGTGTAACCTCAAAGTTCTGGTGCAACAGGCACACACTTGAAGCTAAGGTACTGACCAGCAGAAACCAGCTTATCACCACATCCATAAAGGAGAAGATTTCTCTCAAAAATATCCCCTATTTCCCAGTCAACTCTTACATTCAGAGTCACAGACAACCCATTATTCTGATGTAGGCTAACAGTAACCTAGATTCAAAAACCCTAAAAAACATAAACTGTACTATATGATCCTTTCACTTTGACATGTGTGAAAAGATGGATATATTCTAATAATCATGGGCTATTTCATTAAAAAAACAGCTATTATTATTAGTGCAGAAAGAACAATTGACATTTAGTGAAGGTGTACAAACAAAACACAAATATTCTGGGATCTCATGAGCCTCAAGACAGTCATTATTAGTGCCACATACAAAACCCTGCAGTGTTAAGGCATAAAAACATTAAACGCAATAATGGCTGCATGTGACTCGCTTTGCTCAGTTCCACTGGTTCAAAATTGCAACTCTCGACCAATCACATCCCTCAGCTGAGTTCTTAGTTACCGCCCATTCCTTTGGTATGCCAAAATGGAAAATATTATTGGCTGTGATGGAGCATGGCTGCATTATATGAGCAGATGAAAGTGAATCTGTGCTGCTATTGAAAGGATTCTGTGATTCCTCTGTTCTCACAGGACCATCCTGAAATGTAATTTAAAAGAAGGCAAAATCATAAATTCCGAAGAATAACATGGCTTATTCTCAAAAAAGTGACTATCCTTGTTTGCATTAAACATGATAGGAGACAGAAGACCATGAGCAACTCCCATGGCTAGTTCCTTAACTCAGTCCCCAAAATGTTTGACAAGAATGGAAGCAACCAAGGAAGA
Source organism: Tandanus tandanus (assembly GCA_039654325.1). NCBI lineage: Eukaryota > Metazoa > Chordata > Actinopteri > Siluriformes > Plotosidae > Tandanus > Tandanus tandanus. The sequence continues at coordinate 37,718,588 of JBCNYH010000001.1, read as the reverse complement.
CCGTACATAATAAAATGAGGTTTTCAACACATTAACAGAAAGGCTTCCAGCATACACACAAATCATGCACAACAGAGACAGAGAGAGAGAGAGAGAGAGAGAGAGAGAGAGAGAGAGAGAGAGAGAGATGAAGACAAAAGAAGACCACTATCCCACGATGCATTGCTTCACGGCAGCTCCAGAACTGAAGCTGGTGGTTCAGAAAGGCACGTGGCCATTTCGCACTGGTAGCACTCCTGGTAAAGGGAAAAAAAAGGGGCCAGACCTGTACCACAGGTCCAGTCTTGTGCCACTTGAACATCATCCTCATGCTTCCACTTTCCCAAAGCCTCTGTCTCTGTGGAGCAGGTGTCCTTATGGGTTTATTTCCGACAGAAATGGAAAATAAGTCACTCTGATTGAACTAATCGTATAACTTCTGAGAATTTCAGTCTCTTTTCCGAATGCATTAACAGCTGTTTCTGAGCATTAAGACAACTACTGAAATGAAAAACAGTTGGTATTCCTTTTTAAAATGGCTTTTTCCAAAGAGATCTCAAATCCCTTTAAAGTTCCCCCAGGTGTGTGCACATATCTCATGTGATTAGATAGATTAGATTGAGACTGGTTTGTGGACATGTGAGTATGCATCTATATATTTGTGTCTATATGTTGGTGTCTATAAATGCACACATGTATAGGGATCTACCAAAATTCCAGAGTGCTACATGCTCTAAATGGCCCATTTGAAACACTGTACTCTTCCATGCAACTCTTACCTTCTTCTAGAAAGAGGTGCAGCACCCATTCCAAATCTACAGTTGCTGTGTGAATTACTTCTCTGATATTATTATTTTCTTCCTTTTTTTTTTTTGAAAAATAAAATTAAACACTTTATTGAGTTGGTGCAGAAATATAGTTTTGTTCATGGTATGGCCATGAAGTAGAGGGGAAAGTACAGAGAAAAAGCAAGTTCTCATGAGACCACCTGCACCCCTGCAAAATCCTGACAGCTACTGGGCCTCACGTATCATCGGCAGGGGAAAAGGATGACTCCTCTTCATCCTCTGCCTCCTCTATTGGACTGCCGTCCGAATGTCTTTCCTCATCTTCTTCCTCCACCACTGACTGAACCTGCAGTCGCCTCCTCCCTCCCCTCTCTACGGCCATTACCTCCTCTCCACCATCATCATTCGATCGTCCCTCGGGATTCTCCTCTTCCTTCAGCTCCTCTGGCACCTCCTGCTCAGTGCCACATATATGATTGTGGTTGGGTCCATCCTCCTCAACTGGCTCACCTTCCAAAGTAAGCTGGAACTGAAATTTGTCCATGCAGGAGTCAAGCTTGTTGTCGGTGATAGGAGGGGGCGAGGGGCTCTGGGGGATAGTGCTCTGGTACCAGTCCCGGTTGTCTTCAAGGGTGTCTAGGATTTCCTGAGCGTCAGGGTGCACTAGGTCGCCCCATGTCTCCCACAAAGGGTGCACAATGTAATCAATAAATCCCACCTATAAAAGACAAGAAAAAAGAATGTTATAATGTACTTGATTATACTGGGAAAGTACAGATTCTATCACATGTTCGAATGTGAGCATGAAGATATAGTTCTGTTTGATTTTTTTTATTTAATTTTGCTATACTGTATTAATTCCGCAAGGGAAATTATTGCCTCTGTATTTAACCCATCCAAAGTGAGCACACACACGTAAACAGTGAGCACACACACATGGAGCAGTGGGCTGCCACACATTGGGGCGACACATATTGATGATATTATGTACTGTAGATGATGAGAAAGTCTTCCCATTTTTATATTTACAAACATTCTAAAATTGTTAAACAAAATGTAGGTACAGTTTTTTGCAGAGAGCGGCACAGAGGTGTACTGGTTAGGACATCCACCTCTCAGCAAGAAGGTAATAGGTTTGAGTCCTGGGCATGAGCGTTTCTGTGTGAGGTTTGCATGTTCTCCCTGTGTTTGTGGTGGTTTCCTCTGGGTACTCCAGTTTCCTCCCACATTCCAAAGACATGCACATTAGGCTAATTGGCTGTTCCAAATTGCTTCCAGGTGTGAGTGTAAGTGAGAATGGTTATATGTGTGTTGGCCCTGTGATGCTCTGGCGAGCTGTTCAGGGTGTACCCCACCTTCGCCCAGTGTCGGCTGAGATAGGCTCCAGCTTCCCCACGAGTCTAGTAGGATTAAGCGACTTGGCAAACGAGTGAGTTTTTGCAGATTACTGAACTTTTGTCCAGATGTTCTTTTTATACCCAATCATGTTATCGATCTATTACCAATTACCCAAATTATTTGCAAAATATTCCTCCAGCTGTTTCTTTTTAGTACCACTTACTTTTCCAGCCTTTCAATATTTCATGTTTTCTTTGTTCTATTGTGAATATGGATTTATATTTATATTTATATGGATTGATGAGATTTACAAATCATTGTATTCTGTTTTCATTTACACAGTATGTATTTTATACAGTGTGCCAACATTTGTAGTTTGTAGATAACTAAAGTTAATTAAAATGTTTATATTAAGAGCTAACTCTGTAGTAATGATGCATAGGATGGCATAGACTCCTTGGTTGGTACAGACTGTGGCTTAGGTTAAGAACATAAAGAAAAAAAACATATTGGACAGGGTAAGGTCAGGAGTCCTTCTCCATCTCACTCTGTCCTCCGCATCCCTCTCTGTCATGCCAATTACCTACATGTCCTCCCTCACCACCTCCATAAATCTCCTCTTTGGCCTTACTCCTGCTGATGTTTATTCCTCTTCTCTCCAGTGCATACCTCAACCTCTCTAGATCCACCTCCACCTGTTCCTTGCTCTCAGTACAGACCAAAATTTCATCTGCAAACACCAGACACCATGGAGATGCTTGTCTGACCTCATGGGTCAATGTGTCCATGATCACAACAAACAGGAAAGGGCTGAGAGCCAACCCTTGATGCAACTAATCCTTCATTCCTACCGCACACCTCACCGCTGTCACACTGTCCTCATACATATCCTGTACCACCCTCACATACTTCTCTATCACTACTGATTTCTTCATATAGTAACACAGCTCCTCTGTTGGCACTCTATCATACGCTTTCTCCAAGTCCACAAACATTTAGTGCAACTCTTTTTGACCTTCCCTGTACTTCTCCATCAATATTCTGAAAGCAAATATGGCATCTGTGGTGCTCTTTCGTGGAATGAAACCGTACTGCTGTTCACAGATCACCACCTCTCCTCTTAGCTTGGATTCCACTACTCATTCTCATAACTTCATGGTGTCGCTCATCAACTTCAAGCCTCTATAGTTACTGCAGCTCTGCACGTCTCTCGTGTTCTTGAAAATTGGTACAAAACATTTCTCTTCCACTCCGCAAGCACCCTCTTACCTAAATGGTTGTATGACCAAAATCAAAGTGTTGCTTTCTTGATGGTAAACAGGTGAAATCTTGGGCAAGTAGTTGACTGTATTTCAAAAGACGTAGAACTCAACTCTAGTTTTTACTTATTTGTAAGCCCTCAATGACCTTCAAAGCTTTCCTCGAATGAGAAGGAAGCAATTGAAGATAAACTATTTCAGACATTTGACTTTGCTGTGACCTTGCCAATTCTAAAACATAATCAGTTCTTCTGCTGTCTACAGTAATAAATCCATATAAATCCTACAAACATTCAACCATGTGTTTTTGAAATATCATGCTAACGTGAATTTCAGATACATGTCTTCTGGTGGTTTCACGTAGGCTATTCTGCTATTCTTTTTAGCCTATGGCTGTGTGATGATAGCTTGAGTGCATTACCACAACATGTACTGTTCGTTGTTGAATTAGCAAGGTTAGCTGGATTTCTCTTAATTGTCTTCAAATAGTTGGACAGAATACGGTGCAATATGAGTGTCTGTGCAGATCACACTTGTACTGTATGTCCCTTAAAGGCTGAAGACAGGCACAAACTTCATGCTCAATAATTGTGCACTGAACAGATACAGGACACAGTGTGTTGCCTTGTCACACACCATGGACACAAAGCCCAGACAGGAGCACTCTAAGAGTGCAAACCTCCACCAAGGCAAGCAGTCACATATATGACCCAAAATGTAAAAAATAATATTAAATAATCCTTAAAAAAATTCCTGGATCCAGAATTTGATCATCTCCAAAATGTAATAGAGACTTTCTCCTCCAGAGCCCCATCTCTGGTAGGAATTTCAAGAAAATCTTTACATAACTTTTTGCATAATCCTGCTAAAAATCAAACTGACAGCCTTATTCATAAACATAACCTCCTTGGCAGAGATAATTATCATCAAACCGAAGCATAACAGCAATAATACCAAGGCAATAAAAACATATGGCTGGAATAAGTCTCTACTACAGTGAAATGGGATAAAGCTCAAAAGTAAATCACAGAGCACAGTTTGGGAAACAAAAAACGCTCAGCATAAACTCAGTGAGCACAAATTTCTACAGACACAACACGGTGAGTACACTTACAACCTTGTCATGCTCAGTCACACAGTCTTGCTGAAAAAGTCAGTGGCCAGGTGAACTGGAACATGTCATTCCCTCCATCAATCTGTACATGTAACACCTCGTAGTGGTCAGCCGCTTGATCCTACTATCCTACTATAACACATGTGCAACCATTCACACTTACACCTAGGGGAAATTTGGAACAGCCAATTAGCCTAATGTGCTTGTCTTTGGACTGTGGGAGTAAACCGGAGTACCCAGAGGTATCCATACAAGCACAGGGAGAACATGCAAACTCCACACGGAAACACCCTTACCGAGCCCAGGACTTGAACCCAGGACCATCTCGCTGTGAGGCGGACGTGCTAACCACTACACCACTGTGCCACCCACAAAATGTACAGTCATTCTACACTATATGGTGTAAAATATGTGGACATCTGTTCATTATATCACAAGCCCATTAGCAAAATCACTTGGGTGAGGTTCAGTGCTTGGTGAGGAGGTCTGGGGTGCAGTCTCATACATTTCACACTTCAGTATTCATGGTACTACAATACAACGATATGGTTCCTGTTTTTTTAGTGTAATGTCTGTCTTTAATAATCTGTTTTCTGCTCACCTGACTTAAGCTTGTTTTGACACTCTCTAAAAACAGGTTAAACCTTGGTAATAACAGAGTAACTCTGATTATTCTCCATTTTCAGAGCAACTTGACACTTGACACTGTGGTTTAAATGAAGTGTTTTCTGCATCCCAGTAATCCAGAGTATGCTCCTGAACAAGATGGCCTGTAGTTCATAGGGCATATGCTCACAGGTGTAAGTTGTGACTCCACCATTTTGTCTGAGATCCAATAACTTGATTGTAGCCATCAGAATGCATCCCAGCACCGTGGATGAAATTTCTCTGATCACTCATAAGCATACTGCAGACTTTCTCACAGAAACAAGACTTTTCCATCCATGAATTCAGTATAGGATCTCACTTTTTTTAAATTTTGGTTTTGATATACTATATAAATCCCACAAGGGAAATTCGCCTCTGCATTTAACCCATCCAAGGTAAGCACACATACACACGGAACAGTGGACAGCCACACTGCAGCGCCTAGGGAGCAGTTGGGGGTTAGGTGCCTTGCTCAAGGGCACTTCAGCCATGAAGGTGGAGAAAGGGGAAGGTGCTGCTCACTCCCCCTCACCAAACATTTTTCCTGCCAGTTTGGGACTTGAACCAGCAACCTTTGAACCAGCAACTAGCAAGGTCCCAAACCCACTGCTCTAACCATTAGGTCATGGCTGCCTCCGTTTATTTGTGCTGGAGTCCCTTAAGGCTGCTCCTTACAAGCCTAGGCAAGATACCAAACTGAAAATGGGATCTCTATAAACTGCCTTTTTGCTAGCGATCACTCTGCATGCTCTAGGGATAAGCTCGCCTCGTGCTTGTTTTTGGCCAAATGACTGTGGTGTACTTTTCACTGAGTCTGTGAATCTCTCACAAAACAATATCATTCAATTTTATGAATTAGGTGACTACACAGCAGTATTTATAGCAAATACTGTATTATAACTCCTAATTTTACTTGGATGAAAGGTCTCAGCATGTACACACATACCTTTGTACTGTATGTACATGCATTACCTAGTAGGTTATATTGGAAAATCATGTATCAAAATGGGGATTTTTTTTTTTTGTTTTTTTTGTTTTGTTTGTTTGTTTGTTTTGGGTGGGTGAATACAATGCAGTGTCTTTGTATCTGTTAATCACATTAAATAATCATATCTGTATTATGCTGCATACGGTCACTATCTAATCAAGATTTAAAATCTCATATCCAGCCAAAAATTCCTTTTTTATCTTGTTTTTGAAATACGCAAGTGCAAAAAGTGTACGATTAAAATGTCAGGGGTTCAATCCCCACTATCAGCGGGTTGTCACTGCTGTCCACCCAGTGCTGCTAACTGGGTTATCAAAGGCCGGCCATGTCTCTTACTGTCTGTGGTGAGAGGCATATTAAAGAACCATTGCTGATTTTCGTCAAAAGTAGCCGGCAGCGTGTTTCTGCCCTGTGATGGCCTGGCGAGCTGTCCATGGTGTACTCCCCGTGACCCTAATTAGGATTAAGCGGTTCAGAAAATGAATGAATGAATATATTACTGCACTGTATTGAAAATCATAGGGCATAAATTTCTAATGACTGTCAATGTGTCCAGGACTGGCCGCCCTAGCAAATGGAATGTGCTAATCAAAGCCCAGATTTAAATCCAGTGAAATTTTGTCAGGTATTTGAAAGGGCAGTACAGGCCCTCAAGCCCTCAAACTACAACTCGCAACTGAATTAAGAGTGGTCAGAGACTTTTGGATTTATGACTGGAATTATGAAGAAGTTATTTCTGTTAAAGGTGTCAATACTAGCTTCTGAGATCATGGGATCATTTTTTCCCAAAATAAATATTACATCTACTGATATCTGTGCTGAATAACTGAAAAATCACTGTCACATGACTGTATGTTTCAGTACAACAAAGTCATGTGACTGCTGTTCATAGCTGACAGCAATAGTCATCTAATTACAAAAAAAAAAAACAAGAAATACTTTTATTTCTAGGGTTTTTTATAGGGTTTCATACTGCAAGATCCCAGTCCTGATGCACACACCCCATCTCAGTGTAAAGCTTTCTGCTAGGCTTCCTATAAAAATGTATAGTGCACATCCTGTTCATATCTGTATTTGTGTTCGTTTAGAATCTGTTTAATCCGAATAACATATTCATATTCAGTTACACCTGTTGCCTGTGTGTTTGCATATATGTACCTGACTCTTTTCCACAGATGCAGTGTGTTTATCACACATGGGACTGATTTCCATCCCACGCTCACGCTCCTTGTCTCCCTGCCGGAAAAACTCCTCCATGATGCGCTCTGTCCACTGCCGGTACACTGCCAGAGGCTTGGTGGGGTTGCTAAGGTCAGCACAGTGCACCATGTTTCTCAGAACCTGCACATAAACACATACATACATACACACATCATATAAATATAATATAAATGTGTGGTTCACATGTCCCCAATAAGCAATAAACAACGATCTTATATATATATATATGTGTGTGTGTGTGTGTGTGTGTGTGTGTGTGCGTGTGTGTTTTGTCTCAGGGAGACACAGGCTGCCTCATTAGGGATGCATAGGACTTGTAGAGAAATTTATAAAATCAGATGTTTAAAGTCATAACCAAACCTGTTTTCTATTTTTTTTTTAAATTATACATATATATAAATAAATGCAGTACATATACAATAGAATTGAAGATTGAACTGAAAAAAAATCACGTCTGCTGCTGATTGGCTGGAATAGAATTGTGTGGCTTGTTCTTAATCACTTTGCTTGTTTTCCCATTTAGAGAACAAGAGCTGTGTAGTAACACACTAAAGCCACATTCAGTTAGACCTGATAAAGCTTCTAATAAATTCAAGGTGGATTAAAGTAAACGCAGCAGGCTTCTGTTAGTCAGTTGTTTCACAAATGATGAAAAAGGAAGTTATGATTTGGCTACAAATAAAAAATTCAACAAGATAATGTTCCCAAATATAGAGAAAAAACCAACGTGTTAATGGTGACTTGAGCACAAAGGTTTTATGATGCCATCTTAATCTCTAAATTTGAAGCCTTGCCTCACCAAATAGAGGTCCGAATAGATGAAGTCCACATAAAACCAAAGAATACAAAAGAGTTCTGAATTGTTATTTATAGAGGGCTGTTCTCTAACCTCAATATACATCATAAGAAATTCTCAGGAGGCAGGGTCGATTAGTAGTGAGTAGTGCTGGGACGATCGATCCAAAGCTCGAGTAATTTATCAGTAAGAGCCATTTCCAAATTTCATTCATGCATTCATTCATTTTCTGAACTGCTTAATCCTAATTAGGGTCGCGGAGAGGCTGCCGCCCATCTCAGCCAACTCTGGGCGATGGCAGAGTACACCCTGGACAGCTCACCAGATCATCGCAGCATTTCCAAACTTATTGAGTACAATGTTGCTCAAATCACTGTTTTTTTAAACCTTTATCTTTTTTTCTTTCTTTTTTTTTTATTATTTTTTTTAGCATATTTTCATAAGAAACCAAAATCTTACTTTCCACACTGCAGCTGTGAATGTTTATTTGCCACCATTTCGTTTTTACTGTGCTTTGCACATACATGAAGTTCAAGGGAGCGTTTGTATTTCTATCTACTCTTCTGGTTACTCTGGTCCACACTCCAACACAGTAGGTGGAGGTAATGCACTTTATTGCAGGTTGCCACCCGCCATCAAACAAGAGGAAGATGAAGAGAATGCTCAACTTGCCATATTGAAACATTCTGAGGTTTGTGTTAATAATTTCTTGTTAATTATGAAAGTTTATCATGCGACCTATTTATCTATAAAAAATCTAAGCTGTTATGTCCCAGGGAACAGGTGGGATGAAACAAACACCTTGGCAAGTTTCTAAAACACCAGTTACAGCAGAGCAATGTCGGCGATGAAGAAAGCGAGGGGAGCAGGTAAGTATTCAACCTGTCCAGATTTCAGATAACAAAAAAATTACTCACGTCGGTGTGATAACTCGCTCAACCCGATTACTGATAACTCGAGCAAGCTGTATATTACCGATTCCCAACAACAGGGGCCTTTCTGTGTTGGGTTTGTATGTTATCTCGGTACTTGCATGGGTTTCCTCCCACAGTCCAACGACATGCACGTTAGATCAACTGGCTACTCTGAATTGCCCATAGGTGTGGATGTGAGTGTGAATGTTTTTAGTGTCTGTATTAATCCTGCGATTGACTGGTGATCTGTTCACCAATGTGATAGGGACTGGCTTCCCTGCGACCCTGATGGATAAGCGGTATGGATAATGAATGGAAAAGCTCAGTGTTGTTCTCTCCAGGGAAAAGTTTCACCAGATATTAATTGTGGGGTGTGGAAATATAGTTACAGTCAGAAGCTTACATACACTCATCATGAGCATGAACGTCGTCGCAAATTTAGGTGTTCAATGATTTATTTACACTTTGTTTTCTGGAACAGAATGATTACACAATAAACAATACAAAATCAAGAATATGCAAATTGTACTTTATTTTAGCTTTTCTGAAATCAACCCTAAGTGAAAATTATACAAACAGCATCAATAATTTCCATACCTCACCAAAGATTATTATTTCAATGATGCTGAAAGCTAATTCATTTATTTGCCGATCTGCTTAATCCTACCAGGGTTGCAGGGAGGCTGGAGCCCATCTCAGCCAACTCTGGGCGAACGCAGGGTACACCCTGAATAGTTTGCAGTCACACACTCACAACCAGTGGCAAGTTGAGGTACTCTACTGCATTTCTGGAGGTATAAATATGAGGCATGCAACCCCAAGAACACAGTACCAACTATCATGCTCTGCTGCTGTTTTGCTATGAGTGGAACTGGTATACTGCACAAAGTCAATGGAATAATAAAGGAGGACTATACGCTGAATTCTTCATTCTAACCCATTGGATATATTTGCAGGCAAGCAGGACAATGATCCAAAATACACATCAGACACACATTTGCTTGTGGGATGGATAAAGCATGATAACATTAACAGTCCTGTCTTGAGCCATATCACAAAAATTTAGACTGTACACAAAAATTCATGTTTGTTCCAGGAAACCAACAAATTTAATTAAGATCAAGTTTAACTGAACTGAAGGGTGGTGAAATATCCAACCAAGATTCTGCCACAAGTTTACTGATGATTACTGATGAATGTGTCTGGTGAAGGTAAAACCTACTATGAGTCTATCCATCCCTCCATCCATCTATCCATCCATCCATTATCTATACTGCTTATCTGTCAGGGCCACACGGAAAGTTGGAGTCAATCACAGCTGACTTTGGGCGAAAGGCAGGGCTACCCCATGAACGGGCTGCCAGTCTATTACAGGACTAACACAGATACAAATAACTATTCATGCTCACATTTACACCAATGGGCAATTTAGAGTAACCAGTAGACCTAATGTGCATGTCTTTTGATGAAGACTTGGAGATTTGAATGCTTTTCTTCCCACCTTCTAAAGTATGGCGGTGGGAGGACTTGCAACTTGAAATTGTGAATAAGTTATGGGTGAGTGCATATCGATACAGCCTATCCAGGGTATTTTCAGGCCTTTGGTCCAGAGTTTCTGATATAGACTGTGTGTCTACTGGAAGCATGACCAGGATAAAATGATTACTGAAAATAAATAAATGGATGTGCTATATTCTAGCTTTTCTGAAATCAAATCTAGATCAAAATTAGACATACAGGGCCAGAAACATACATACAGCATATATAATATTTGCTTAAATGACATTTAACACATTGGGCATGGTGTCTCAGTGGTCAACAATGTAAATTTACAGGGATAAGGTTTGGGGCCTGAATTCTGCCCAAGGGATGCATGTAATCCCCATGCTTCCATGGGTTTCCTCTCGATACTCAAGTTTCCTCCCACAGTCCAAAGGCATGCACATTAGGCCAATTGGTTGTTCAAATTGCCCTTATGTGTGAGTGTGAATGGTTGTGTTTGTGTGTGTGTGTGTGTGTGTGTGTGTGTGTGTGTGTGTGTGTGTGTGTGTGTGTTGACAGTGCGATGGACAGGTGAGGTGTTCAGGGTGTACCACGCCTTCGCCCAGATTCTGCTGAGATAGGCTCCAGCCTCCAAATGACCCAGGTAGGATTAAGCGGTTCAACAAACAATTGAATAAATGAATGAACTGAATTGTATTGATGACAGCTCACCAGCTTAAAGTGAATCCCAATACATCTGCACTGCTGTATATCCCTGGAGATGCGTCCCTATGTCAAGATGTCACACTGTGATGTCCCTGGACAACATTAACACCATCTGATAGTGCACACAGCCTTGGGGTGGTCCTGGACAACCAATTATAATTCTTGCTCACAGTCAAGAAGATTCCTACTTTATAACACCAGAAGGATCTGGCCTTTCCTGTCCACTGGGGACACTCAGGTACTTGTTTAGCCATATATCATCTCAAGATTGGAATACTGTTACTTGCTCACTTAACATAAGGTGACCAATGTGTTCTATGGTGTTGTATTAGCAGCAGTTGAATAAGATTCAGTGGCTGGCTCTCACTTGCTGGTAGGAGAAACTAACAGGGGGAAATTGGCAAAGACTAAATAAAGGAAAATATGGTACACACCATATAACCATAATAAACGTATCTCAAATTGTTGGTTTTAGTCATGTTTAAAGCGGCGTCTCTACTTTAATGTTTGTGTTACCTGTATGCGGTCAGTGTAATGATCAAGCAGCAGCACTCCTGAGCTGGTCACTTTCTTAGTCTCTACCATGGTCTTTAAATCTGCCAACAAACTCATATGCTTGGACATATCTGTTGCCAGAACCTTCAAAGAAAAACCCAATAAAAACAGAATGTTGGTCAGAATCAAAAGCACATTGTAATCATAGTTCTGTTGAAACAAACTGCATCAGCAGAGCCTCACCATGTCGATAACCAGCTTGCGCAGACTCTGGCGTTGCCGCTTGCTCAGGTTCTGGAAGATGTCACAGTTGTCTTCATGAAGGAGTTTGAAACCCACAGCTAGGTGATGATTTTCTAGAACGGACTCATCATTATACATCAGAGCCAGCTCTGAATCTGCAACGACAGAGATAGACAGGTCAAGCAGGTCCTTAAAAATCCACACAGATTATTATGTCTGCCAAGGTTTTTATGTTTTCCTTAGTGTGTTTATTTGTCTGTCTGTTCCCATTAAAGGTTGGTAAGAATCCATACCCTGATGATGTCACAAACAATGATCAAATTTAAAAAAAAAAGTCCCAATTTCTTATCATGGGCGAAATAAAAAAACAATTAAAATTTCTGTCAAAATACATCCGATTTGAACTAAATTATTGTCAAACCAGGCTTCATCTGGATCTGATACAGATTGCACATTTGGAAGAATTTTTGGTGATGTGGTCGTACAGCAGGTCCAGCAGGGAGTGCTGTGTACTTCATTTTTATAGCTTGGTGGAGGTTTGTGCTCATGTGAGTGCTCATGTTACCTGTTATCAGGAAACTGGTTGTGTTAATTTGTTGCTGAGATTTTTGGCATATAAAAACTTTCATGCCTGTACTCACCTAACACTTTATTAAGTACACCAAAGATATGCCTTCATTAATTTAGCAGATACACCTTAAGTATAGGGCGGTATGGTGGCATAGTGGTTAGCACGTCTGCCTCACAGCAAGAAGGTTCTGAGTTCAAGTCCTGGGCTCAGCGAGGGCATTTCTGTGAGGAGTTTTATATGTTCTCCCCGTGCATGCATGGGATTCCTCTGGGTACTTCATTTTCCTCCCACAGTCCAAAGACATGCACATTTGGCTAATTGGTTGTTTCAAATTGCACCTGAGTGTAAATGTGAGTGTGAATGGTTGTGTGTGTTGGCCCTGCAATGATCTGGCGAACTGTTCAGGGTGTATGCCAGCTTCGCCCAGTGTCAGCTAAGATAGGCTCCAGCATGTCCGCGACCCTAGTAGTTAAGCGGTTCAGCAAATGAATGAGTTAGTCAGAGCTGTAAAACCTTTCATACAAATATTTCTTATAATTATATTTAGTCTCAGATTTAATTAAAACTGATCAATTTCCACTGTAAGGACTTACTGGTATTAATGAGAAATTGATTGGAAACTCCAGGATGGTCCACATCATGGATGGCAGCCGCAAACAGCGCAGCCAAAATTTCCAGATCACTAAAGACAGCCTGTTAAAGAGACATACCAGAATCTACTCAGTGCACCAGCATTGTCTACTCTCAAACTGATGCCAGCAATACATCTGTTGAATTTCTATTGTTTCTGTTAGAGTCAAAGCCAAGACATAACTGTGTGAGACAAATTATACTTACGTCCAATGCCGGTGTGGACAACAGCACATGTGTTGACTGTGTGACGTCAGCTGCATGTAGGCTGTTGTGGTAGGCCACATTGGCATGGTAATGATCCTCTAACGTCATCACATAGGTAATAAATGTATCCACAGGGATACGAAATGTCTTCAACAGATCACGCTCCTTAGAAGAAATAATAAAAAAACATGTACAGTGGTGCACTGTACTTCTCTTACCAATATTAATCAGATTTTTGCTGAATACACTAACATTCTAGGAAGTATCTGAAGTACCTGGAAAATGGCAAACATAATACAACTAAGAGGTCTGTTATTGGAAAACTCTGCCACTCTGAAAATATTAAGGCCCCACTTATTCAAGTCATCCAGCTCCTGCGGAAATAAAGCATACCAATATTTATGAACATGGGATCATTTGGTTTATATTGGATAAAGAAGTGGTGTGTTAAGAAGGAAGTCTCTACCCTGGCCAGTGCATCCTCATGCTCGGTCTTGATTCCAAATCTTGGCAGGGCCTTACTGGTCAGACTGGAGCTGTGTTTCAGCTTCTTCACACCACTGATATGGCACATGGGTTTCTCACGTTCCCGCAGTGTTGGGGATGGGATCTCCACTTCATTTTGCTTATCTGAGAACCATATACAGATCTTAGTAAATA
>JBCNYH010000001.1:37631480-37643261 GCA_039654325.1 Tandanus tandanus | reverse complement strand
TGTGTGTGTGTGTGTGTGTGTGTGTGTGTGTGTGTGTGTGTGTGTGTGTGTGTGTGTGTGTTTGTGTGTTGGCCCTGAGATGGACTGGTGAGCGGTTCAGGGTATACCCCTTGTTCGCACGGAATCGTCTGAGATAGGCTCCAGCCTCCTCGCGACCCTAGTAGGATAAAGTGGTTCCACAAATGAATAAATGAATGAATTAATGTATTACAGGATGGAGAATTCAGTGTTAACCGGACATCGGACAACCAGACAAATGTAGGCTGGGTGTTCTTTTGCAAATGTTTGAGCTATACTCATACATCGAATCAACACAGCAAACAACAAACAGCACAGGAAAAATTACATTTATCAAATTATAGTAAATAATAAATAAAGGAGAGGCTCATCAGCCGATCGTAAAATGAAATGAAGTCAGATTTTACTGCAATACAAACAAATTAGCTATGAGTTATTATCCAGCCCTGGAGTCCCTACTGTCATCAAAGGACCATTCAATTGGCTTTGTTGTCACCAGTTGGAGTGCAGCAGCGTGTGACCCTGTCTGATGAAATCTCTAACTCATTCACCAATTCCCAAGAGTCAGTCCTTCATGCAGGGACCTGGAAGAGTGGATGATCAATTCAGCCCCATCACAGTAAGGCGAGAAGAGACGATGCAAACTGTGAGTTAGCAGGATCGGTTTCATAAGGCACAGCAGTGTTCACACTCATTGGGGCAAGATGGAGAGCATGAGTAAATGGCATGATCTGCCCCCCAGAGAATGGAAAAGTGCTTTACCATGTCCACATTGCTCTACTGACTGCGATGACTAGATGTGCTAGAAAGAACAGTGAAAGTGCATCAGTGAAAGTGTCTCATTTTTAATGGAAAGACCTTGAGAACTTGAGACCCTGATTGTTGTATTATTAGCATCCTGTTTACTCACAAGAAAACTGGTTTGGCTTCAGAAATTTTTTTAATTAGGGATCCTAACAGAGAATCCTAATATAAAAATCATTTGTACAGGTTCTAATAATGATTTCTGGAAGTGTTCCTGAGCCCATGCAGTGATTTCAAGGACCGAATCATGCCTGTTTTAATGCAGTGCTGCCTGAGGGCCTGAAGATCAGGGGTATATAATGTTGATTTTCAGTCTCATCCCTTGAGCACAGCGATTTATCCAGACTCTCAGAATATTTTGATGATATTATGTATCACAGTTTAAGGTTAAGGAACATTATTCTGAAATTCTTCCACAATTTGTATGTGCGGGCAGCACAGTGGTGCAGTGGTTAGCACATCTGCCTCACAGCAAGAAGGCCTGGGTTTGATTCCCGGGCTCGGGCGTTTCTGTGTGGAGTATGCATGTTCTTCCGATGCTTGCATGGGTTTCCTCTGGGTACTCCAGTTTCCTCCCACAGTCCAAACACATGCACAGTAGGCTGACTGGCTGTTCCAAATCACCCCTAGGTGTGACTGTGAGTGTGAATGGTTGTGTGAGTGTTGGCCCTGCAATGGCCTGGTACCCCACCCTCACCCAGAGTCGGCTGAGATGGGCACCAGCCTCCCCACGACTCTAATTAGGAATAAGCAGCTTAGGAAATGAATGAATGAATGAATTAGTAGATACAGATTTTTGCAGATTGATGAACCTCTGTCCAGGTGTTCTTTTAGTTTCCAGTAATGTTACTGACCTGTTACCAATTAACCAATTAGTTACAGAATGTTCCTCCACCTGTTTTTCTAGTACTACTTACTCTTCCAGCATTTTGTTGCCCTTGCCCAAACTTTTCTTGAGATTTGTTGCTGCCATGACATTTAAAATTAGGTAATTTTTAAGTTTTAAGTTAAGATATTTAATATTTGTTGTCTTATAATACTGTTCATGTGGATAGTTCAGATTAAATTATAGGTCATAGAGTTTGTTCATGTAGTGAACTAATAATGCACTACCCAGAAAAAAAAAAGTCATATACTCTAACATTTTCTTAACTTGCATTACTCATGGCATTTTTTTCAATAAACTTACGCAATGTCACAACTTTTATTTCAGTCCAGATGTGTATCTTGATTTGATGATGGGAAGATCTAACCACTCCATAAGGTCTTCTCCAGCACATCTAAAAGATTCTAAGTAGGTTTAAGTTTAGGAGTCCGAGGTGCCAATACATGTGAGAAAATGATTCCTCATGCTCCCTGAACCACTCTTTCACTATTTAAGGCCCAATTTTATATCCATACCATCTGGCAAAAAAAGTCCATTGATGTGATAACCTGCTCATTCAGTACATTCTAATCACCAGCTGACTTCATTTTATTCCCGCATGAGCCTCGACCTGACCAACTGAAACAGCCTCAGATCATAACGTTGCCTCTAGATCGTTGTACAAAAAAGGCAAACGAATGTGAAAGTGCAAATGCTAACTCGCTATTTGATTCTCTGACGATTCGCTTGATACCGTGGCTATGGAATTTGTAGAAAAACAAGTGTAGAATTAAATAATACCTTTACAACTCCAAACATTTTTAACTCTATTTAAATAATTAATTACTTATTTTGTGTGACCAATGATTTTTTTTAATGTTATGTGACATATATAAGCAGATGTTCCACTGATTTGTTCACCTTTCTAGATGCCAGTTAAAGTGTTGAGAAATGGGAACTGCCACAAATGCAACTGGAGGCCCATTAAGGAAAGATTCATGCTTCCCGTTGCGTGCTGGAGGAAGGAACAAGACAGTTATCAACAGAGTTATCAGAAAAATTTAATTTTGTTATTTATCAATCAATCCATTCGCCCATTATCGGTATCCATCAGGGTCATGGGTACACTGGCACCACATTCATTTAGAGTAGCCAGCTGACCTAATCTACCCTTCAGTCTGGTCAATTTCTTGGACCATCATACAGCACAGACATGCACACCGGTGAGAAACTATAATCTCTGACACTTTAGACGCAGTGGTTTACAGTTATGCTTCTAAATGACAAGCACAAGGGAGCATACACCCAGCATGTACTTCTGCATTCTGAGACCCAAAATAAAAACAGTTAAAATGTAAGTGTTTAATGGTTACAGTAATGTAAAAATATGACATCTCTGCACTAGGTAACGTGTGAACATATGCATTCAGCTCAGTTCTTTGAGTCACCTAAAGGAACTTGGTGTGTTCTTGCACAACCACAGACAGGAAAGTTGTCACAAACCTCAGTATTTATTGGGGCACCAATGAGCATGAAGTCGGTGATAAGGTTAGCACAGATGGAAGGACATACACAGGACAGCCATTGAAATTATTCTCCATTCCTATGGAACTCTGCTTCCACAGGAATGGAGAAGCAATCCATCACATCAGAATGATCCGCCATCACCAACCGTGGCATATAAACTCTCTATCCTGAAGATATAAAATGTTTCCCAATTATAAGAGACCATTTTCTCAACTAGAATTGGTGCTCAATTCTTTCATCACAGCTGTGTTGTGTTATGCCAAACTATTTTATTAAACTGCACAGGTGGAAATTGTAAATAAATGCTGTATTGTAATGGACAAAAAACCCATATATCTGCAAGTAACATATTCTGCTGATACTGCAGCATCCAGCCATCTGTCCAATTTCAGTAAGCAAGGCTGCCACATTCTCATAATAATCCAGTACCCTGAAATTTTGGGCTTCAGCTATTTGGGGAATTATAAAACCCTGAATGTTTAGAAGTGAACTAAACCCAGCAGTTCAGAACACTTTATCTTTCCATGTCAAACTCTGATTGACTAAGTAACCTACAGCACTTTACCTTTGCCAGAGTCATTTCTCTTTCAGATTGAGTCCATACAACAACAAAAAAGATGTGCAGCTTAAATCATACTGACACCCCTTTGAATGACCACTGGAAAAACACACACACACACACACACACACACACACACACACACACACACACACACACACGTGTGTGTGCACACTCAGATCTCTCTATAAAAGCTGTCATTCTCAGGTCTATGATTAAAAAAACAAAAAACAATTGACCCCAGTTGGATGAGGTTATCTGACTTGTCGGAGTCTGAAAGCACAATTTTTTGGACAATCATTTACCTCAGACATGCACACCAGTGAGAAACTATAATATGTAATATAAAATCAGATGGTGAGTTGCACATTTTTGTCATGTCGTCACTATAACATACGGTGTGAGAATTATCTCATGAGCAATATTACAGCTTACATACACAGTCGGCTTATGGATTTATGAAGCCTTGGCCCAGAGGGGTAACCCTGCCTCTTGCCTGTAGTCAGCTGGGATTGAAGCCAGCTTCACCTGCAACCCTGATGGATAAACACTACAGATAATGGATGATGGATGAAGGATGGGTGGGAAGATGGACAGACAGATGGATAGCTGTATAGATGGATGGATGGATGGATGGCTAGAAGGGCAGATGAATGAATGGAATGATAGATGGACAAGCTGCTGGATAGATAATGGATGGATGGACAGACTGATAGATGGATGGATGATGGATGGATGGACATTTGACATATGGATGGATGATGGATGATGGATGGATGGTTGCTGAACATGAGTCTCAATGCTGGTCCTGGCTCATTATGACTCTTACTGCGGATGGTTGCTTTGTGCTAAAAATTGGTTTGTGCAGTGGTGGCTCAATGGTTAGGGCTTTGTGCTGTTCATCAGATGATCAGATTTCAAGCCTCAGAATCACCAATCTGCCCTTGTTGGGCCTTGAGCAAATCTCTTAACAATCAACTGTTAATGTGTAACTGCACACACTTTGTTTAAAATAAGAGTTTAAAGTAAGATTTAAGGCCCAATTTTATATCCATACCATCTGGCAAAAAAAGTCCATTGATGTGATAACCTGCTCATTCAGTACATTCTAATCACCAGCTGACTTCATTTTATTCCCGCATGAGCCTCGACCTGACCAACTGAAACAGCCTCAGATCATAACGTTGCCTCTAGATCGTTGTACAAAAAAGGCAAACGAATGTGAAAGTGCAAATGCTAACTCGCTATTTGATTCTCTGACGATTCGCTTGATACCGTGGCTATGGAATTTGTAGAAAAACAAGTGTAGAATTAAATAATACCTTTACAACTCCAAACATTTTTAACTCTATTTAAATAATTAATTACTTATTTTGTGTGACCAATGATTTTTTTTAATGTTATGTGACATATATAAGCAGATGTTCCACTGATTTGTTCACCTTTCTAGATGCCAGTTAAAGTGTTGAGAAATGGGAACTGCCACAAATGCAACTGGAGGCCCATTAAGGAAAGATTCATGCTTCCCGTTGCGTGCTGGAGGAAGGAACAAGACAGTTATCAACAGAGTTATCAGAAAAATTTAATTTTGTTATTTATCAATCAATCCATTCGCCCATTATCGGTATCCATCAGGGTCATGGGTACACTGGCACCACATTCATTTAGAGTAGCCAGCTGACCTAATCTACCCTTCAGTCTGGTCAATTTCTTGGACCATCATACAGCACAGACATGCACACCGGTGAGAAACTATAATCTCTGACACTTTAGACGCAGTGGTTTACAGTTATGCTTCTAAATGACAAGCACAAGGGAGCATACACCCAGCATGTACTTCTGCATTCTGAGACCCAAAATAAAAACAGTTAAAATGTAAGTGTTTAATGGTTACAGTAATGTAAAAATATGACATCTCTGCACTAGGTAACGTGTGAACATATGCATTCAGCTCAGTTCTTTGAGTCACCTAAAGGAACTTGGTGTGTTCTTGCACAACCACAGACAGGAAAGTTGTCACAAACCTCAGTATTTATTGGGGCACCAATGAGCATGAAGTCGGTGATAAGGTTAGCACAGATGGAAGGACATACACAGGACAGCCATTGAAATTATTCTCCATTCCTATGGAACTCTGCTTCCACAGGAATGGAGAAGCAATCCATCACATCAGAATGATCCGCCATCACCAACCGTGGCATATAAACTCTCTATCCTGAAGATATAAAATGTTTCCCAATTATAAGAGACCATTTTCTCAACTAGAATTGGTGCTCAATTCTTTCATCACAGCTGTGTTGTGTTATGCCAAACTATTTTATTAAACTGCACAGGTGGAAATTGTAAATAAATGCTGTATTGTAATGGACAAAAAACCCATATATCTGCAAGTAACATATTCTGCTGATACTGCAGCATCCAGCCATCTGTCCAATTTCAGTAAGCAAGGCTGCCACATTCTCATAATAATCCAGTACCCTGAAATTTTGGGCTTCAGCTATTTGGGGAATTATAAAACCCTGAATGTTTAGAAGTGAACTAAACCCAGCAGTTCAGAACACTTTATCTTTCCATGTCAAACTCTGATTGACTAAGTAACCTACAGCACTTTACCTTTGCCAGAGTCATTTCTCTTTCAGATTGAGTCCATACAACAACAAAAAAGATGTGCAGCTTAAATCATACTGACACCCCTTTGAATGACCACTGGAAAAACACACACACACACACACACACACACACACACACACACACACACACACACACACGTGTGTGTGCACACTCAGATCTCTCTATAAAAGCTGTCATTCTCAGGTCTATGATTAAAAAAACAAAAAACAATTGACCCCAGTTGGATGAGGTTATCTGACTTGTCGGAGTCTGAAAGCACAATTTTTTGGACAATCATTTACCTCAGACATGCACACCAGTGAGAAACTATAATATGTAATATAAAATCAGATGGTGAGTTGCACATTTTTGTCATGTCGTCACTATAACATACGGTGTGAGAATTATCTCATGAGCAATATTACAGCTTACATACACAGTCGGCTTATGGATTTATGAAGCCTTGGCCCAGAGGGGTAACCCTGCCTCTTGCCTGTAGTCAGCTGGGATTGAAGCCAGCTTCACCTGCAACCCTGATGGATAAACACTACAGATAATGGATGATGGATGAAGGATGGGTGGGAAGATGGACAGACAGATGGATAGCTGTATAGATGGATGGATGGATGGATGGCTAGAAGGGCAGATGAATGAATGGAATGATAGATGGACAAGCTGCTGGATAGATAATGGATGGATGGACAGACTGATAGATGGATGGATGATGGATGGATGGACATTTGACATATGGATGGATGATGGATGATGGATGGATGGTTGCTGAACATGAGTCTCAATGCTGGTCCTGGCTCATTATGACTCTTACTGCGGATGGTTGCTTTGTGCTAAAAATTGGTTTGTGCAGTGGTGGCTCAATGGTTAGGGCTTTGTGCTGTTCATCAGATGATCAGATTTCAAGCCTCAGAATCACCAATCTGCCCTTGTTGGGCCTTGAGCAAATCTCTTAACAATCAACTGTTAATGTGTAACTGCACACACTTTGTTTAAAATAAGAGTTTAAAGTAAGATTTCACAAAGATCTGGAAAATTGATTTTTAACTACAAGGGTTATGAGAAAAATGTATTTTCAATCATTCGTTCATTCATTCATTTGCTGAACTGCTTTAGCCTATTGCAGGGAGCCTGGAGCCTATCTCATTTGACTCTGTTCGAAGGCGGGGTACCCCTTGAAGGTCGAGAATACCCAATTAGCCTAATGTGCATGCCTTTGGACAGTGGAAGGAAACTGGAATAACTGGAGGAAAAACCCTGAAGAGAAACCACACAAGCACGGGGAGAACATGCAAACTCCACACAGAAACACCCTCACCGAATCTTGCTGCGGGGTGGATGTGCACTATACCACTGTGCCACTCTCAAATTATCAGTGTGAAGCAAAAAGAAAATGTACTGGCCTTGGCCTTGCCGTTCCAATACTTTCAGAAGGGAGTTTATGGGGAAGGAGTTTGATTTTGTTTGCAATATATGTTTTTCACATTAGTTTTTCAGATTAACAGTGCCACGCTTTTTATATAAGCACATATAGAAGCAGCACAATGCTTCATTCAACAAGACTTTCACATAAAGTGCTCTGCACAGCCAGTAGCACTGCTTTTATCACTGCACAAAGACGACAGGTGTGGATTCGGAGTGACGTCACTTCTTCATGGCTGAGTTGGCAGCTATGTGCCTTAAGCCACAAAGAGTCACGCACTGACCTAACTCTCACCTCACATCTGTCATACGCAGCCATGTGATCATGGCACGGAGAAAAGACGAAAATGAAAAGGGTTTGAACATAACAACAAAGCCACAAAAATGACAATGATAAAATAATTGTTTATCATTTTCATTTTATTAATAGTTTTTTTTCTGTATATTAACAGAGACATGTAAAATTTAAGGAATTGTTTTTAAGGTATCATTGTTAGTATTTCTATAAGGTAATGTTTCCCAGAGTGAGAACCCTTTTGGGAGGATAGAAATGGAAATGCTAGACTATTAGACATTAATCCCCCCACCCCCACCCCATGTGTACATGCAAAACCCAGAAACTTGTTGATGTTGAGGGGCTACAAGATTTATTAATAAACAACCTGAAACTTTACTGTACATCCACTACTGCTAAAGCCTGCCACACTTTCTCTCTGCTTCAAATACAATGCTAGAATCTTTCCCTCTGTCACTTCACCACACACACACACACACACACACACACACACACCATGGACAAGCACAGTGACAACTTACTATCCCTTAAAGGAGCCACACTACTCTTATAACATATCTATTGGAGAAGCTCCACTTTAAGGCAGTGCCTAAATCTTTATATTACTCCTTCCACAGATGGAATCATTGAGGTTTGCTCTCTCAGGACAATAGACCAAAAGTGTCCTGGTTGCAGCACTTCTGTCTGATTAATGTTCTTAATCCAAAAATATCATAATATAGCATTAGCTGTAAATCCATACATCCATTATGTGTACTGCTTATCATGTCATGAGGGAAACTGGAGCCAAACGAGCTTCAGGCGAGAGGCGAGGCTACAGCCTGAGCAGGTCACTAATCTATTACAGTCACAAACAACCATTCACACTCATATTCACATCTAGGGGCAAATTAGAGTGGCCAGTTATCCTAAAGTGCATTTCTTTGGACAGTAGGATGAAACCGAAGTACCCAGAAGAAATCCATGCAAGCATGGGGAGAACATGCAAATCTCACACATAAAAGCCCTTGACTGAGATTCAAGCCCCAAACCTTCTTGCAATGAGGAGGCAGATGACGCTCCCCCATTAACTGTACATTTTAATTTATTCCTATTTGTAGAGAGAAATGTGGGAATAGGAACAGTGTGTTGCACTGGAAGGTTTGTGAACCTCTGTTTTAAGGTGGATGATAAGTATTGTTGAGACATGGCTTTTATTTCATACTTTAATGTGAAGACTAAGCAGTACAGAGAGCTCTAATCTCTTGGCTTGCTATAAGACAACGTGGCTATCTGAATGAATTAGTTCACAAAGACAGTTAAATGAACACTCTGACCCAAGCTCTGTCCTTGTCACTGCAGCAAACACCAAGGGCTCCTCGTCATGGCACAGCTAATCAGATTCTCAATGCTTTTACCAGCAGACCATATGAGATCTGTCTGAACTCAAGGTCTGGAATTATTTTTGTTCACTGGCGGCGGGTCTCTGAACGGGAAATTGTACACATTTCAAACAGCTCTGCTAATTAAACAAAGCATTAAATCAGACTGTTTGCAACAGGAGGTTGTGTGAAATACACTGACTGCTATCTGTTTGTCTCTAAGGGTTTTTTTTCTAGTGTTTTTTTTGCCTAGTTGGTGATCTTTAAAGTAGTCTTGTGGGATATTATGGATGGTAAAGAACAGGATGAAACACTGTGTAATGGTAGTGCCAATAACTGGATGTGCCCAAGGGAGTCATTGAGAAGCAATAAGTGAATTTATAATGGTGGCCAGTTTATTTAGACACTGCTGAAATGAAAAAGGATGATATGAGGATGATTCCCAACTGATGGGGTGCTCGTCTGTCTGGATCCCAAAACAATGTGGGGGAAAAAAACATGAAGATACATTTAAAGATGTGTTATTAACCCAGTGATAAATATGTACAGAACACGGCACCAGAGTGTGAGTATAAGCCACAATCTGACTCGAACCCATAGAGAAGAAAAGCAGACAAAGCAAAGACAAAAGGAGAAAACAGGAAAGTGAAGCTGGAGAAAGGGGAAATCAGAGAAAATTACATGAGGAGAGAAATGCAGTGAGGGATTACAACAGAGATTGAAGTCAGTAATTATGGAGAACAAAGACTCCTATAGGGTGTGTAATTAGAAAACAAGGAGCTGAAAAGAGGCAGAAAGAGGAACAAGCAGCCTCAGATCCAGACTGCATGCACACAAATGACATACTGATGAATGAGAGCTGAGGGACCTGTAGTCACTCCACCAAAAATAAGAAGGGAAGAAGAGAGCAGAAGAAAGAATAGAAGGCATGAGAAAGTGCACAGAATAGGGAGAACGCAAACAACCTTAGGTCTTTCAGCTCACAGGGAGGCTGGAGCCTATCTCAGCCGACTCTGGGTGAATGCATGGTATATCCTCAACAGCTCGCCAGTCCATCACAGGGCTAACACACACACACACACACACTATCTATGTGCTAACCACTATGGTACTGTGCCAGCCCTGTGGCGATGCATAATAAGGCTATAAGGCGGGAAAAAGTTCAAAAGTTCCTGATGAATCTGTACAGTGCGAGGTTGAATCCTGAGCGAGTAAAGACATAGCGGTGTGAAAAGGGCATTCATCTCTGCAATGATCCTGCAGGCCTGAATGTTAGTTTGCAATTAATAGATGTGAATCACAGCGAGCTAATTAACTGCAGGTGTGTCCACTCAGTCCAACAAATCATAATAACAAGCTAACAAACTGCTGAACATTTACAAAGCAAGGTCCATAAAGACATGGATGAGCGAGTTTGGTGTGGAATAACTTGACTGGCCTGCAGAGACTCCTGGGTTTGAGTCCCAGGCTCAGGTGTTTCTTTGTGGAGTTTGTATGCTCTCTCCGTTTTCTCTGGGTACTCTGGTTTCCTTCCACCGTAAAAAAAAATAATAATAATTTAAAAATGTAAAAAAAAAAATGCACATTAGGCTAATTGGCTGTTTCAAATTGTTCCAAGGTGTGAGTGTGAATGGTTGAGTGTGTATTAGCCCTGTGATGGACTTATGAGCTGTCCTCGTGACCCAAGTAGGATTAAGTGGTTCGGCAAATGAATGAATGAGATTTAACTTAATTCTTTGTTGAACTTTAAATTCAGAGCAAAAGTTTTGTTAGCCCTTTTTGGACTAACTTTTTTTTTACAGTGTAACCCATGAATTCTTTCTGTACATCCTGTACATTGTTCATCTATGACATACAGAGTAAAACTGTGGACTATGTTTTGCCTGTGAAGCACAATATAAATCGAATAAACCTCATAGGCTACGATACTGCCACTGCACAAAGCATTTTCATTTTAGACTTATACTTAGATATGTAACAGTGGCTCAGTGGAGATCACTGTCACCTCACAATAAGAAGGTTCTGGGTTTGAATCTCAGTCGGGGAGTTTCTGTATTGAGTTTGCATGTTCCCCTGTGATTATATGGGTACTCTGGTTTCCTCCCACACTTTAAAGACATGCAGATTTGAAGAGACTGGTGACCCATTCAGGGTGTAACCCTGCCTCTCTGCTGAAGTGGGTTTGGGATCAGCTTCGCCGTGACTCTGACAGATAAGCAATAAAGATGCATATAACATTCATTCATTCATTCATTCATTTTCTTCCGCTTCTTCCGGGGTCGGGTCGCGGGGGCAGCAGCCTAAGCAG
>JBCNYH010000001.1:37607406-37623252 GCA_039654325.1 Tandanus tandanus | reverse complement strand
AGAGAGAGAGAGAGAGAGAGAGAGAGAGAGATATTTGTTCTTTTTCTTATTGAGACTTTTATCTTTTTCTTGCTTGGTATGGAGCTGTGTGCACACAATTTCCTCCGGGATCAATAAAGTATTCAGATTCTGATTCTGATATTTGGAGGCCACAGCGGCGGGATCACTAACAAAAGGAAGCAGAGCGAGTGGCTGTAACGGGATCAGTGGCACAGAGCGCACAGTAGCAGGAGTTTAAAAAAGTGATCTGGTCTATAGCTCTACTCTATCTTTCTTCTCCTTCACGCACATGTTTAAAATTTGTTACTTGAAATGTTAAAGGATTGATAAAAGATGATTTGCTTGGATGATCTCATGTGTATTAAATGTGTGAAAAAGAAGCCCATTCATTAAAGGTGGACGTAAAGATAAGACTCTCCTCCCACCGCTGTGTCTCACCACAGTATTTATACATTTAAAGCAGTTAGACTGATAACACCTTGAATCATTTGCAGGATCAGTTAGTATATTATTTTCAGACTTTGAATGAATGAATGTTTATTTCGAATATGTAAAAATAGTGGTCAATAGTGGAGACTTTGAGATTTAATTGATATTTGATTATATGTCCACAGTATCTTATGAAAATATTTAGGTACTTACACCATGTTCATGGTACTGGATGCTTTATTCCATGCAGTCACGCCATCCTCTCCTCCTCCTGTGCTCCAGTAGTGGATGATATGATGGTGAGACAGTGGTAATTAAATATATAGAAAGCATTTTGAATCCATATTTCAGTTAGATTTTAGAAGAAGGTGTTTATGAAACAATTCCTCACTCCTAGTACAAAATAACGCTGTTGGATTAAATCATCATGATAACGTGGATCTAATGTATGAAATTAAATGTGTGAAGGGCATCAATAATTATAATCGTTCTTCTCACACTACATTTCTACACTCTGACTTCAGTTCACACCATTCTGTCGCCAATTTCTCTTTACTCCAGAATATGCGTACGCAGAGTTTATAGTTTGGGTACAGGTGTTCACATTATCCTGTAAAATTTGTTTTTATAGATCACAAGTTTTGCATGGAAATTGACGTACGCCACTTTCAGGCACTGTTTTGTATGTACACCATGTTTATAAATGAAGCCCCTGGTCTCAGACAGGTGTCCAGTTTGTGAATAACTTTTTTGAGGCTGTTGCTTTAAAGTAGTGTTCATTCTTGTACCTCTGTATTCTGTTATTGCTGTCAGACTTCATACAACCGTGAAAGGTTCAGAAAATTTTAATTCAGTTCAATAAAAAGAATTTACGCTGTGAAATGTTGCACTAGACCCACATGGAACCATTCATTCATTTGCCTAACCGCTTAATCATACTCGGGTCACAGGAAGGCTGGAGCCTCTCTCAACTGACTCTGGGGAAAAGCTTGTAAAACCCTGAACAGCTTGCCAGTCCATTGCAGGGCTTACACACAACCACACACTCACACCTAGGGAATTTAGAGCAGCCCAATTAACCTAATGTGCATGTCTTTTGTATGTGAGAGGAAACTGGAGTACACAGAGGAAACTCGTGCAGATGTTTTTGTTTGTTTTATTTTATTTTTATTTATTTTTAACTCCCTGGTGTTACACAGAGACTTGGGTACTGTTAGGTGTTCTTTCTATTTTTGTCTGAGGACAGCCTCATATTTAGAAGAGGTGTAATGATCGTTCTATGATGACTTTGCCACATTCGGGGATATGCTATACCACTGCTATGTACTATAACTGTGATATTACATTATTTACTCATGCTAAACCTGTTAGCCATGCATGCTATGCGTGTATTGTATCCTATAGTGTAGTGTAAATGTGAAAAAGCACCATCTCTACATGTCCAGTTCAGTCACATCTAAGTTCCTTTGGAAACTGAAAGGATCAATAGTTGGATCTTTAAAACAGTCCATTGTTGGCACAAAACCCACAATTGGTTAAAATTTCGTGGAAATCAGTTTATTAGTTTTCAAGTTATCGTGCGTGCGAACAGTCTTACACACACACACACACACACACACACACACACACACACACACAGTTATAACCTCCCCCCTTGGCTGGTTACTACATAACAATGCTGCATCTTGTCAAAGCTAAATGCTTTAGAAGTTACATTCTAGTCCTGGAATCATGGGAGAGCGACACAGTGGTGCAGCGCTTGCCTCACAGCAAGAAGGCCTGGGTTCGATTCCCGGGCTCAGGTGTTGTTGTGTGGAGTTTGCCTGTTCTCCCCGTGTATGCACGGGTTTCCTTCGGGTACTCTGGTTTCCTCCCAAAGTCGAAAAACATGCACAGTAGGCTAATTGGCTGTTTCAAATCTCCCCTAGGTGTGAGAGTGAGTGCGAATGGGAGTGTTGGCCCTGTGATGGCCTGGCGATCAGTCCAGGGTGTACCCAGCCCTCACCCAGAGTCGGCTGAGATGGGCACCAGCCCCCCTAATTAGGATTAAGAGGCTTAGAAAATTAATGAATGAATTCATTAATCATAGGATTTTTTCGAGCTACGTTTTGCACCTGATGATCATCAGTTCAATCCTATGAGACTTCATGCTGTAATCTATTGCATCCATGTTGTTTAGTGTATCAAGAGATTCTCAGACTCAAGCTTTTCTGTAGCTGAGACCTAAGGGAATCTCATTCGCCTGTCTGTCAGATAAATAAAATAATTAAAGTATCAAGCCTGATGGGTTTGCTTTGCCAAAAGGTCACACAAACTTCTTTATCAGAGACTGTTTTGTATTCTATCATCAAATATTATTGAAAGTACTTTCCTTCTCCTCAAAATGCACAAGCATGAAAGGTGATCCACCCGTATGGTGCCAAGAAAGGTTGTTAGCAACAGCTCCTCCCATTCCAAACCTCCAGACCCAGTGTCAGGAAATAACGGGAACTAGAACTCCCCAAGAAGGCAGGGGGAATGAAATATTAATCATATACCTTTCTGCTGACATTGAAAAATGTGCTAGTGCGTTAAACACTTGAGTGTTGATGTAAGACTCTGCGGCCATTTTTCTAAATTAAGTGATGATGCTGAGAGTTGAATGCAGTCATGCTTCTAATTAAAGCAAATGAATTGGTTAAAAGCAAAAAATGTTTCATAGTTAAGTTGCTGGACTTAACAAAAAAAAAGAAAAGAAAAGAAAACACCTAAATATAGCCTGTAATGAAGGAGGGCGTGTTCTGTTACTTAAATCACAAGCTTGCAGCAGAGCTGAAACATTTAGTTCATCTCAGTTGCCAGTCCATTATCTGCTCATTCAACCCTTCTCATAACCCCCTCCCTCCCCAAGTAATCTTAGCCATCGTTTGCACGTGAAGAAGTAAAGAGCGGGTTGTGGAGGAGAGAAAACATCAGGCCATCTGCGGTTTTCAAAAGGAATGAGCAAAGTGGCCTAATTGCACTTTAATTGAATTGGAGAATTGGAGAAAGCCTGGATTTCAGATGGCACTCGATGGAGTTGGAGACAGGGTCGAGTGTCAGTGTGACCGCACACCCTGACCAAGCAATACTGCTGTTCACTCGACACCATTATACATCCAATCTCAATGGCTTATTGCCAATTATCATATCACCACCACTGTGCCTACCCCAAGGCATCTCAGTGTTTCTGCCAAGTCCTTGGAGAATGGAAAGAACCAAAGCTCAGATGAGGATTTAAAAAAAAAAAAAAAAAAAAAAAAAAAAAATGCAGACATTATTTTCACCAAGTATAATGATGCATGTCAGCATTCTAATGTGTCTAGTGAGGAGAGCGTCAATGTTCCTGTGAGCACCTTTCATGTTAAGGCAGGAGCAGCATTCTGCCAGTAGGTATTTTGGAAAATCACAGGTTTCTGCGGCAGAGTCAACACGGGCGTTGAGCAGGGAATGTGTGGGTGGAGGAAGGGAGGGGTGGGGGTGCATGAAAGGCAGAAATCTGAAATATATGTGTGACAAATTTGTCCACTGTGTTTCCTTGGTTCCCCTCTGGGAAAATAGGGGATACAGGCACAGTTCTCAAGGATCTAACAACAATCCCACATATTTATAGCACTGAGGATGTGAGCAATGAGCCTGACATGTAATAACAGGCACAGACATGCTTTTTTCTGTTTTATTATTTTTATATCTTTTGTCTCCATGCAGCTAGCAATAAAAGGGTTGGACAATCATTTTCCTTTCCCCGAACCTTTTAAAACACCCAGCACTACACTCCTGACACTGTTGCTTTTGTTTCGGATTAAAAAAAAAAAGACCAAAAAATAGAAATGATGTCAAGTGAAAACAGCTTGGACACGGCCAGGTGTGTCTAGCATTTCCTATTAAAAGATGTCAAGAATCCAAATCTATGGTGATTAAACCTAGGTGATTTCTAGGCTATTGCTGAATAAGTTAGCTTCTGTCTAGAAATACCATTAGCAACATTATCTGGCAATAAAACAACAAAAAAAGATGCACTAAATGCATATCCCCCTTTTAAACTGAACACCATATGACCTTGAAAACATCGGTCAAGGTCACAGTCCTAAGAACTCATGCAAGGGGTGTTTAGGGGACTTATATTTAAAATATCAATGTTCTGAAACAAACTGATCACTAACACTTGTTAAAAAATTGTAGCATTTCAAAATCAGTAAAAATGTCTAGAAACAAGCTGAATACTTGTATATTGGTTTATTATAATAGGAACATTTTGATATACTTGAATATATCTAAAATGGTTTGCCTTTAAATGTTTTTGATGTCACTTTCATAGTATTCCTCATCAACTAGACTCACATTGTCAGTTAACTTCGGTAGAGGTTAAGCAATCAGTGGGAATCATTAACCTAATTAAATCCAAGGAGCACCAGTCTCCTGGAGCTGAAGTGGTCCTTGTCCCCAATTAATCTGTATAAAAGGCATCAGAAAGACAGCAGACATGGACGAAGTCACTGTGAAAGTCAAGAGATTAGAATATAATGTAATGTGTCAGTGGCATTAAAAATATTTAATCCAGACCCCCTGCTATTCCACTATAAATGTTCAAATGTCACTTAGGAATTAAAGCAGCAGGAAAACCCCTTCTTTCCCCTTTTAACATTCCCGATAATCTCTCTCCTCTCCTGCCATTTAAAAGGAAGAACCCGGGGGAAGAGGTGATTGAAATTCCTTCTGCATCATTCAGTTTCCCTGCTCTCTGCACAGACACACTATCACAATGAAAATCTCAGCCTTTGGTGCTGACAGCAGGATGCACAGTGACTTTTTCCAGGCAGCTAGATCTCCATGTGATGGCCTTTTCTCACCAGCCAAATACATTTCCCTGCTGGCCTGGAAGCACTCGGACCAACCACGTCAGCCAAAACCCACGGAGCTGTACAGTCAAGCAAGAAAATCCTCCATCCTTAACCTGTTCACTGATGGCGGACACACCAGTGTGCTCACTAACACGTGACCAGAAAAAGCGTACCAATCAATTACCTCCGTGATTTTGACATGCTTGCTACAGTGTGTGTTGAATGTGTAGATTCAGTCACCAGGTAGACTTGGTCCTGCTATGTCATACAAAAATAAAGATATAATGAAGTTAATAATGTAATTAAAATATGAGTTTCACTTTGTTTATTTATTTTTTTTTAGAACAAAAGCTCAGTGAATCTGCTTCTCCCAATGCCTCTCACTTTGTGTGTGTGGAGGATGGTGTGTGAGAATAGAGAGTGAGTTATTAGGTGGAGATAGGAGTTTGATCTTGTGAGTGATTTTGAAGAGGTTTGAGTTTGTCTATTTCATTATTTGAATGATTTGAATTCTATAATGGATCTTATCCGTTAGCTTAATGTCCAGCATGTCACGGATCGCTGTGCAGCACTTTGGTTAGCATTGTTGTTGTTTTTAAAGTGCTTCATAAATAAAGTGGAAAGGTATGGCAAGTGGTTTGACCTGTTTTTTCCATCGAACGAGGAAGCTATTTCAGGGTGCACCCAGAAAGATAAGGACGTCACTGACATGACTTGACTTTTTTTGCTGGGGAAACTTGTTTCTTTGATTGTTTAAGACTAATACGTATTGTATTGTAGATGCAAATCTGCAAATGATAAATAGAAGCAAGAGTTAAATGTTCAGAGTTAAATGTGCTGCAAGGAAAGAGAGGGTGTGTGTGTGTGTGTGTGTGAGAGAGAGAGAATATTGATTTATATTTTTGAGAAAAAAAAAAAAGAATTGGATATTCTGTGTTATTCCATCTGTCACACAAGCATTCATTGTTTAAAAAAAAAAAAAAAGTATTAGTTAAATTTGTCAATTTTTCCTATTGATCATGATACCACTCAATTTATAATTTGAAGGTATATAAAAAAAAATCAGTATATTTGTGGGTCTGACAAAAAAAACCCCTAAAAGTTACTTCACCTACATTTATTTTATTTTGAGTCTGTTGTACAAAAATTTAAAAGTAGCCGTTCTATAGAACATCGTAACCCCTCAGCCAGGACACCTGAAGCGCATGACAAACTTAGTATGTTCAAGATCACTGTGCCAAGGTCAAAGGTCACATATGCAAATTAGCTACCCCAAACCCAGGTTTAAATCATAGGGAGTGCCTACGCAAAATTTCAGAAAGCTGGCCTGTGCATGAGCTGAGCAATGGCCAGGACAAAATTGTCATGCTGCCCGCCCAGCCAACAATACCCCTTCAGCCATAACTGTCTGAGGGGTAAAAACTAACCATTTCATCATATTGCCTACGATGTGCTGAAAAAAATTATATATGATACATACACTCTATGGCTAAACATTACACATTTTACTCGGCTAAGCAGAAACTTATTAAAAAAAAAAAAAAAAGAAGAAGAGAAACACTTAGCTGAATGAAAGGTTAATTTAGTTAAACTCCGGGAAAGAAAACTTGGAATGAGGAATGTGTTTATGTAATAACTTCCTGTTATTGCCTTTCTGAATACATGAGAACATGCAATTCACAAGTGGTTGTCTGCTACATTAAGGTCAAAACTGTTGCAACAATTTAAAAAAATAAAATAAAATAAACCCACCCTGCTTGAAGACTGCAGGCCAACTCTTAAAAACACATCCAACCATACAAGAAGAAAACTCACCATCAGAGGGCTTTCTAGACAGTGACCTGAACAATGAATTGTTGGCATTGTACCAGAGATATAGAGTATTGTGATTGAATCAGTGCTCTTTGTGCTTCCATCAATCCTAAACTTAAATATGGACAAAAGTTTCACATGATCATTACACTGAACAGGACCACTTTATTAACTCTTCTTGGTTATTACATGAACATTACTATAGCCTGGCTAAATTCTTTAATAAGGTCCAAATTTGATTTATTTTCTACAATCACAAAGCTATGATGTAATACTGTGTGTAAAGCAAAATTACATGTTTTACATGATGCGGTCCTGGGCGGCACATGGTGTAGTGGTTAGCATGTCCACCTCCCAGCATGAGAACATTTGTGTGTGGAGTTTGTATGTTCTCACTGTATGTGTGTTGGTTTCCTCAGGGTACATCAATTTCCTCCCACAGTCCTAAGAAATGCACATCAGCTCACTGGCTGTTCCAAATTGTCACAGGTGTGAGTGTGAACAGTTGTGTGCATTTTGCCCTGCGATGAACTGGCGAGCTGTTCTGGAAGTACCCCACCTTTGCCCAGAGTCATCTGAGATAGACTTCAGCCTCCCCGTGGCCTTAATAAAGGACAAATTGGTTCAGCAAATGAATGACGCACTCATTGTACTGTTATTTTTTCTATAGCAACAGTTAATTAACACAGATTTGTACATGTTGGGTGCATACAATTAAACCCAAATAGATTTAAAAAAAGGTTTGTGATTATACTATATACAATCACTCCACCAGAGCATTGACTCCTTTCCTATAAGTTTGCTTTACTCCATATATAAAGAATCATATTCAGTATCATTTTGACCACCTCATTTGAAGATTAAAAAGTCTAGGAGGTAGAGAGCACTCAGTAATTCACACTAATCTCTCACATAGTTGGAGTTGTTACACAGACAGTCATGCGCAGGCACTGGAGAGAACTGGAGGTAGGTGGAGGAATGCAATAGGCTCCTTGCAGCTTGAGGTCACCTGCTTGGATGCTGTATTACAACACCATACTGGAGAGAAAACGTTTTACTCACACAAAGTTACGACTCACGATACCAAAAGATTTGAAATGCCACTAAACCCCTGGTAAAACAGGATACAGAATTGCAAGCTTGTTGTGCTTTTACCTCTTCTGAGATTAAGCCATCAGGCTGACTGGCAGATCCATACTATCCCAAGGTGTGTGTGCGCGCATGACTGTCAACCTATGATAGCAAGCTGTCCCTTCACCCAGAGTGGGCCAAAATAGGCATATTTCTGCTGCCCACGTTTTTTTGGTTGAGACCACCTCTGAAATCCACCTGGGTCACATAATGGACATGGTATAATCCTAGCCATGTTACTCACATAAGTGGATATATGAGACCTATGGTTTTGTGAGTAAAAATGGAAATGACCAGAAACAGGAGAAAAACACCCCACCCCCAACCACTGCCACATGACCTCCAATATTAAAGTTTGAGGAGTTTTGGACTATGTGAAAGAAGCAAAGAACACAATAAGAAGTGAGCTTAAATAACATTTACTTGCTGAAATATCGGTCACAAAAACATGGTAGCTCTGCACAAATGATGCAGTCATTTTACACATGAATTCCATTTGGTTCTTTACAATACAGTAGTAGTTCATGTTGCATATGTAAACTCCTCAAGAAAGATGCTGCAAGTTCACTTCAAAAAAAACAACAAACAAACAAAAGAAACACTTCCAATCTAATTACAGACTAGATAGAAAAAGGTAATATGAGGCAAATAAAAATAAATCCAAAGAAATATACAAGCTCAGGATATGTACACAGCAAATAAACATCTTAAATGGAGAAAATGGGAGAGATTCCACTTGACACACCGAGTTCAGATGTGAGTCATCCGTAGATTCTATTGTGAATTTGCAGCACACTAGAGATATTCGGTTACTCTGATCGAAATGTCAGCCAGAGTGAGCAAGTAGCAGATTTGGCACTCGTAATCCAGCCGAGTCAGAGTTCCTAACCTACACGAGTCGAGACGGAGCTGGCACAACTACAGCAGTAATAGTATTCGTTTAAAAAAAAAAAAATAAAAAAAAAATCATGTTTGAGCACAGGTCCGGCCTGCTCCAGACTGTTGGTTGTTCCAGTACTAAAATAAAAAAGGGAAAGTTTAAAAAAAAAAGGGAAAAAAAAAAAAAAAAGGCAGGCACTTTTCCTCAAAGCTAACCGGCTCCCTCTGCTGGTGATATTGTACTAAGTGGAGATCAGGTTGGGCAACTAAAGCTAAACTAGCAACTGAACACAAGGAGAAAGAAGACAAAGTTACAGAACTAGAGAAAAACTGCAGGTGAGGAAGGGACAGAATGAGGAAGACTAATTTCATGTGACTTGCATCCTCCAAGTGCAACACAACATTTAGTGCAGGAAACCTGGACTTGTGACACAGGAAGTGGGTGGGTGGGGGGAGGGAGGGGACACGTGGAGGGGCAGGGACAGTTTAACACAGAAAAACATAAACATGGTGGGGTGAGCAGCTACAGTTAGTGCTGGGACAGACGATGACAATGACCACATGAAGACCTGGGACCATCTCACTCACACACACACAGGAAGACTCTTAACAAATGTTATTCAACTATATACAGGACATTTCATTAACGGGGTAGGTCTGATTGGGGGGTTGTTTCCTTTGTGAGGTACCTGCGGTTTTAGCGTTAATTGGGGGGGGGTAAAGAAGTTAAAATTAAAAATAAAATAATTCACATGCGCACTGAAATCATTCACAAACAAAACTCCACTGACGGCTTGGAACACTCCAACAGGAAGTTCACCTGGATTCCTGAACACCACACACTGTGCTAAAATATACGCTTCCGTTTCAGGTAGGAGTCAGCGTAGTGACCCCCGAGGCCCTGAGAATGCTGACCCACGTAACCACCCTCTGGACTGGGCTCTGGAGATGGGATCAGGCGTGAGAAGAGACGCTTCTGTCCTCCTGCAGGGGTCTAAAGCAGAAACAGATGTAGGGGGTGTTTATGGCACAGATTATGACATTACCAGAGGAATTAATTGTCTGCAGCTGAAAGCCAACCTACCCTTGTTCCACTCCCAGGTGCAGTGGAGAAAACAGAGGAATGACTGAGGGGAGGCATTCCCACAGCCTGCGCAAAACACAAAGATATAAAAAAATATATAATAAATAAAATAATAATCATTATCAGCTCACTTATTTAAAGATATCCTCGGCAAACAAGCAGTTTAATGATTTATAACGACTTACACCTTTCTGCTTACAGTAAGGTACAAGGTTAAAGGTATTGGCAGCTCAACCATAAAATTAAAAATAAATAAATAAAAATCAGTCAATAAAGAGTAAACGAGTTCTGCGTTGGAAGCTGGTGTAGTTCTTCCCCTTGCGCTTAAAGAACTAACATTATAAGCATGTCTAAACTGCAGTACTGCAGATGGAGTGTACCTTATTGAGCTGGGTGGAGGGCACAGTCCCGGGGGCACCGAAGCTAAAGTAGGAAGAGCCGGGAGGGCTCGACGTGTACGTGAATGAAGACGTTCTCTCGCTGATCGCTCCGTGTCTCAGGTGCTGCAAAGAAAGAGATGTTAATTTCCAGACATTATTCATCTGTTTATAATTACACCATAATAATGAAGAGATATTGGCGGTGTAACCGCTCAAACTGATTGCGTCCTGTACCTGTAAACTAGTGCACCTCTTCAGTACACCTTTTTTGAAGACATGACTATCATTTCAAAGAGAGAAAGAGCTTTTTTTTGTGGGATTGTGTGCACATTATACTCTGAACTCTTCGGACACAAAACATTATCAAGCTCCTTCCTGTAATTGCTATGTTCAAAGTGCAGAGCAGAACACAGTCGCTCGCGATGAATAAAACAAACAACAAAAGGCTAAAAGTAAACGCAGGTGACAATCATGTCAGGGTTGGTTAGAGTTGGAGTAACATTTTCATTCTGGATCAAAGTTTTGCACCGTAACCACAAGAGAGATGTTACACACTCACACCCCCATGTTCCTCTAGTGATTATAAAGGTCAGAAAGCCTTCCAAGTATTTCCAGTTGGTCAGGATGTCTGTTGCCACAAAACAAATGGAACAGTTTCTCAATCCGAGTACAAAGCTAAACCTGAATAGTGTCTATGAACAAAAAATGGTGACTTGTGGTTTGCTGTGACGATTTATGTGGAAAACCTAGCCTTTACCCTTAGTGGACTATTGCTTTACAGCAGACCTGTCAATCACTGTACACGTAAATTACACTCCAAACTTAAAAAGGCTTACACACTGCACAGCCAAAAATACCCTTTCATCTTGATCACAGCATGTAATCACCATGGCATTGTTGCTCCAGTTGGTCAGGTTGAGGCTCAGCAACATTAATGAGGCAATAAAATGAAGTCAGTTGATGACCTGAATGAGCAGGTTATCACATCAATGGACTTTTTCTTCCCTGATGGCACGGGCATAAAATGGGGACTTAAATAATGAAAGAGTAGTTCAGAGAGCATGAGGAATCATTTTCACATATATATTGGTACCCCAGAGTCCTGACCTTAACCCTATTGAAAGTGTTTGGGATGTGCTGAAGACTTCATGGTGTGGTTCAGTTTCCCCAACATACTTTTAATTTCTTCACTCACTTAAACATTCCATATGGATTGAAGTTTGTTCGTGTTATGCAAAAGTCAGAAAAATAAAATTTGTGACATCTTTTAATTTTTCTGAAAAATTGGTATTTTCTGTGTTTGTTTATTAGCCATACTTTTACCACAATATACTTGTCGGAATTATTTTTTTGGTTCTCATTGCCTGCAATAGCATTGGTCAATACATTTTCACCAAAAAATTTGAGAAGCATTTTTATTTATTTATTTTTTTTACTTTTAGACAAAAGTGGTGGTGTATAATTTTCACTGCACACTACTGTATAGGGCATCTCAAGGCTAGTGAGATAAATTTAGGAAATGACTCAGGGTCACCAAAGTCGGTCGGTCGGTCAGTCTCTGTGTGTGTGTGTATATATATAAAAGTGACGATCAAACAAATTTGCTGAGCCTGTCATTTCCTCCTAAAATAATTGCACTAAAGTCATACAGACAGAAATCATTTCTATAGGTTCAGCTAAGCTCACCTTGCGTGATGACAGGAGCTAATAGAGATTTCTCCCAGCATTTTCCTGAGGAATAAGACTATTTAAAAAAAATGGGTGAAATTAAAGCCTAGCATTTTGCATAGGTTTAGATTTATATTACTCCAAATTATTCACTTGACTAAGAAGCGATATAGCGAACAAAGCCCTGTCTTTAAGAGTCTTGAGACATTTGTCCAGCTTTTTGACGGTGAGCTCCACTTCTCTTTTGGTGATGCCAATGGCAGAAAGTATGGGATTGCTCAGTCAGTAAAAATGATGTGGAGTACACTTTACTATAAATAAAAGTCATAACTGCTTCAGAATTCTTTTGCTGCAGATGCAATGACAAGATGCTGAGCAGTGCTATAACGGGGAGATTTTACTGATGGGCTCTTTCGACTGTCTGAATGGAAAAAAGAATTTGTAGTGATTTGTTTTATGAAATGTTCCTTTAAGAAAGAAAACCACATGGTTGATGTGAAGTGCCTGGAAGTGCCTGCAGCCACCATTCATCTCTCACCACCTTCTATACTTAACACCTTGAAATTCTTCACACACTCGTTCATCAACTTCAGCAGTGTGTGGGATACATTTCCTTACTTCATGCAGGACAGGACCTTTTCTTCACCAAATATTATGGCTATAATTGGTGTTCTGCTGAGGACGTTAGGCGCTAGCTCATAAATTAGAGATGAGTCACAGCATTTATGTTCTCCACAATGACAGTTTTTGCTCTAATGCTTAAAATATGATGCACTGTAATAATAACTATAAAAATCAATGAACACATACTGTTCAGGATCTCTCTATCAGAGGATCAGTGATCTGGACCAAAGTAGATGTTAAAGGAAAATGCTGGTATTTTTAACCAAGGCCCCGCTTTCATAATGGTTTATTTGCCATTTTCACTGAAGTCAGTGGGGCCAGTATTGAGTTAGCGCGCTATAACTGGTGAAATGGCTCTCCGCGGTAACCCAACAGGGCAAGTTGCCATGTCAAAAAATAAACCACTTACTCCTGAAGTCTATTTCCACAGTAATACCAAAAGTTACTGTATTTATTAAAAAATTCTGAATGGTTTCTTCTCTAACCATCAGATTAGAGCTGTGTGCTAACCGAGAACATGAACTGAATGGGGCGCTGCGTTAGAGACACAAAGAAGAAAATGGTAAAAACAGTGTAGAAATGTAATTTTCTTGAGTTTCTTTACAGTTAAAGCAGAATTAAACCCAATCTTAATAAAAGCTTGCATACATACCATATGTGACCCACTCCAGCTTAATACGGATTAAGTCGCAAGGTAGTGTTTTCAGTAAAAGCCAAAGTTGAAAATGACGTACCTGGACGAATCCTACATCCTTCAAAGGATTATCTTCAACACTGACCAAGTTCAAGTATCCATAAACACAACCCATCCATGCTAAAATGCTTGTTTAAGAAAGGGTTCCATGTCTAAGTTGTTGCAAAACAATGGGAATATCCCTATTATCAATATTTGAATACTGTCCCTACTTACAAAATCCCAGGATTCCTCGAATGATAACGGTAAACCAATGAGAAGCCTCAAAAAAGACATGACTTGGTGTAAATAGAACTCTTTTGTTGCGAGTAAGATTACACTGATTGGTTGAAAGACATTTAGTTTATGGATGTTAGGGAGTTTCAGATGCAGACATTCAGAAATTGGTTCTGTAAGTGTAATTGCTTTTTTCTTAAAAGTAGCATTTCCTGATTAGCGACATACAAAGTGATGTAACTCAGTCAGTTTTCATTTTATAATCATGTATTATACCTCATTTTATACCATATTGAATTCTCTTTCCAAATATATCAATATCTTAGTATGTCAGATTTCCTACTTTATCCGTATTATGCTGGAGTGGGTCACATGCCCATGTACATCAAACCACACCATTTTTACACATCCTTCTTTGCGGAAAATGAAACAAGTAACAAATCTTGGGGGGTGTGTGTGTTTACATTCTGATGAATGTTACTGTAATGCAATATGTGCAGATGCGCCTGGTATTTTATTCAGAAGTTCACTAGTTTATATCTGATCTGTTAGTTTAATATCTGTGCATTACTGCTGGTATCTTACCTTATTGGAACTGATGTGACCACATCCTATTCTCATGATTTCACTCTCATGAGGGTAAAACAAAGTACAAATAGTGGCCCCATCAAACAGGCTAACGCAACACATTTTAGCAGATTTCAATTTCATAGATGTATGCAAAAACCACCTGAATATAGTTTGGAATTTTTTCCCTTTCATTCCACGTTAACGTTTTCACATACAGCAAGACATAAAAAAATTGAATATAAAGGAGAAAAAATGACATTATATTATGTATATGATATTCACATTGAACCAGAAACAATAATGTAAGCATTCCGTTAAACTAATAGCCAACGGAGTACCCAGATGATGAGCTAGTGCTTGCTCTTTTTCTGTGATAAACGGAAAAAAGAGAATTGTGTTATTGATTAGTGCAGGAGTTAAAAGTCTTTCATAGATTTTGGACCCATTTCAGGATGTCCATGGGTCAGTTTTTAAAATTATATTTATAATATTTGTTGCTGTTGTCAAAGACTGCTGGATTCTGAGAGACAAAAGAAATCAGTTTCTGCCATCTTGTCAGCAGTTAAACTGTCAAGAAGAAATGCCCTGACTGGTTAAATATTTTCCTACTGCGGAAGAAATTTTAGGAAATAAAGTCGACCCTGTGGTTTATATTAAAAAAAAAAAAAAAAAAAAAAAAAAAAAAAAAAAGTTCCTTTCTCACAAACACCCTCGCCTTTGATAAAAAAAATATTGGGTCCTGCAAATTAATCTTACCAAATAAGTAACGCACTCAGGGTGAAAACGCCTTTGAGGTAAAGCAGGGGTCTCCAACCCAGTTTCTGAAGATCTACCTTCCTACAGGTTTCATCACCAACCAAAATAAAATACACCTCTTTTAGCTGTTCAAAAACTTCTTAAGGCAATACTCAGTTGGTCAGGAGTACTTGATTAGGGAGGGTGATAAAGTCCTCAGAAATTTAGCTCCCTAGGTGTATTTCTGTAGGTATCTATATATGGTAAACATAACACTAGCGACGAGTTATTTTGATGCGGTTGTTACATCGTATGAATGTTCTGCAGGAAAATAAGGACCAGGTTTGAAAATAAATAAATAAAATTAAAAAAATTCATTGGTGTTTTCCTTTAAGTGAATTGTGTTGACGGATTTGTATCTTGTTTTTAAAACACCAACTTGTTCTGCTCATATGAAACTGGCTCTAATATAATTTGCATATAAACAAGGCCTTAGAAGGCAAAGCTATGATTCAGTTCTACAATTCTCAACCCAATTAGACTCACTACCAACATTACAACTGTGTAACCGTGAGGTTAAAGGCTTTAACGCCACATGAATGCAGGCTATATGAACACACTACCAGAAAAAAAAAAAAAAAAAAAAAAAAAAAAAGGTTAATTAACTGAGACTTCTTTTTCTTTCCACTTTTTCCCCACCCTCATTTTTTTTTTTTTTGCCTGAAGTACTCAAACAAAACCCCACCTGTTCTCCGCAAAGTCGAA
>JBCNYH010000001.1:37582757-37607306 GCA_039654325.1 Tandanus tandanus | reverse complement strand
ATTCTCAACCCAATTAGCCTCACTACCAACATTACAACTTTTTAACTGTGAGGTTAAGGGTTTTAACGCCACAGGAATGCAGGCCAGAGGAACAAACCACCAGAAAAAAAAAAAAAAAAAAAAAAAAAAAAGGTTAATTGAATGAGACTGCTTGTTCGTTCCAATTTTTCCCCATCCTCATTGTTATTGTTCTTGACTGAAGTAATCGAGCAGAACCATACCTGTGCTCCGTAGGCCAGATGTCCTGCGCTGTCTAGAGTCTCCAGCTGCTCAGAGAGGGGGTCCTGAAGAATATAACAGGACCAGGTGGAAAAGGTAAGGACCAGACAGAAATTAATGAGATAAGAAAATAATCCACACGGTGCGGTGATGAAACCAGTTATGACAAAGTTACTGTTTACACGGCCAAGTGGATTATTTTTATCTAACTGCATGGTCTGAAGTGCGTTATCGTTTATACATTGCTGTGTAATCAATTTTAGTTTATACTTCAGAATTAACATTTTGAAACATGGGAATGAGAAGATCCTTCCAGTTCTTGATTGTTTTATAGCCATGTTTTATTTTCATCTGTTTGCTGTTAGCATTCGCTTGATTATGTGTCATCAACCATCATACACAAGCTCCGCAGTATGAGCCGTTACTATAGAAACACATTAGAACAAGCGCATGAATCTCATCTGTTGTTCATGTTACATCCAGTGCTAAGGAGATACACATTTACTATACACACACACAGCTTGATCTGATTTGTCAGCTATCAGGGGACTGTTTTTCTACATTTGTTGATTGTTTCCATGTAGTATATACTAAAACTGAGTATTTATATAAAAAAAAAAAAAAACCTTTACAGGGCATGGTTTACTCACATTTCACTACAGTATTACACTAAACTCTGAATGAGTTGGCTCTAAAGACACTTAACTACACAGCACTTAACTTGGCTCAAGTTCACCTGTCCCACCTTTGTCATGGTTAAAATATGCAAAAATAAATGACTAAAATCTCATTTTAGTTTGCTTTTCTTTGGGTTTCATTTATCATATACTACTGAAACTGAGTTATAGACACGTTTACTTGGCTCCTTTCCACCTGCTCACACTAGTGCTCAGAGCTCACCTGCATTCGTCACGATTAAATTATTATTATTTTTAAATAAACCATAAACACCTATTCAGCCTTACATTTTTTTATTATGTCCCCATACATACAACACTTATACACCTCAGGTTTGGTGAATGTCATGGGGACATGACATAGGGTTCCACAACATACACCTTGAGGGATTTTTCCTTACACTCTTGCCGCCAGCTTGCTCATTATGGATGTGTAGGGGTTGTAGAAAAATGTTTAAATTCCTTTACTATGTAAAGCTGCTTTGCGCTAAAAAATAAAGCTGCAAAAGCGCTATACAAATAAAACTGAATTAAATTGAACCTCACCACTAGCACGTAGTTGTTGAACGCACAGCAGGTATACAGCAGCACATCACACTAACCTGGTGTAGTCCCGGGAATTCATACGAGTCCTGGCAGCGCAGGCTGTAATTGGAGTGGAAGCTTGCGATTGGCCGCTGGTTCGTCATGCCACCCAACATTGGTCTCTTCCTGTACGGGTGTGGCCTGGAGCTACCAACTACACACACACACATACGTTTGATAAGTAAATCATTAGCAAAGGACCAAAGACCCAAAAAATAAATAAATTAAAAAATTAAAAAACCAACAACAAAAAAAAAAAAAAAAAAAAAAATTGCAGAAGGCAGCAAACAACTTACCAGAGGATGGGAAAATACTGGGTGAGTTCAGAAAGGGGTTTGGAGACACTCCCATTTCTTTGGGCGGCTCTCCTAATAACGATGCCTGAACAGAACAAGAAACGATTAAAAAAAAAAAAAAAAAAAAAAAAAAAAAAAAAAAAAAAAACACAACAACTCCACTGCAAGTCAGACACCATTTCTGGGACTAAACATTTCTTTGATGTTGCCAACTGAGAGACTGACACTAGATTTAGCGATCACGTGCTGAAAAGTAATAACAAAATTAGTCACTCTCACATGAGTTCAGAAAACAAGTTCAATGACCCCTGATCATCACCCCAGTGAGCCCACAAACAACCAAGCCCTCATCACCACAGACCCACCACAAACAACCACTGTTAGTCCCACTCTCTCACTTCTTTATTCATTTTACACTCTTTTGGAGATCCATATTATGTTTAAGTATATTATTTCATTACAGTCCCTTCTTTTGGTTAGCGGTCTTGA
Source organism: Tandanus tandanus (assembly GCA_039654325.1). NCBI lineage: Eukaryota > Metazoa > Chordata > Actinopteri > Siluriformes > Plotosidae > Tandanus > Tandanus tandanus. The sequence continues at coordinate 37,605,040 of JBCNYH010000001.1, read as the reverse complement.
TAAAGTTTATCCTATACATGTTTTTTTGTTAAATAAAGTCAGTTAAAATTCAGCGTTATCACTCTTCCCATTAAGAGAAGCACGAGTGATTGTGTATCAATGTCATCTGCTTTGATGCAAATGAAATTAACAGATGGAACGAAGTGGCAAAAGCAAGTCATCCCCCATAAAAGGGAATGGTTTTGCATGTGGCGACCACAGAAAATCTCTACTTATCCTTCATGGCTGAATCTACTGTAGTTTTTGCGTTCTACTAGTGCCCTTGTCACTAATGGCACAATTAGCCCAACTCCTCCAGGATGGCACATCCAGATGTGCAGTTGCAAGAATGTTTGCTGTCTTAATAGCATGGAGGAGATCAGAAGATGGGCAGTTAGACAAGGGGAGCTGAACAGGGCACCTACAAAATGACCTGCAGCAGGCTACTCAGTCATGTAGTGAGACCTGTGCTCAAAGTGCAGTGCGAGATGAAAGCAGGTTCACACTAAGCACCAAGTGTCAGGCTAGAAAGACTCCGGAGAATGGTGAACGTTGTCTCGGACGTTGTCACTCGGCATGACCGATTTGGGAGTGATGATCTAGGGAGGCATATCCTTGGAGGGTCACAAAGGGCTCCATGTCATAGCCAACGGTACCTTGACAGCTTGTTACCTAGCAATAGTCAGACCTTACACTGGTGCACCCAACACTCGTGGCCTGCATGTAGGGACTTCCTATATGAGGAAGACATGATGCCTTTGACGGGCTTTCTTGAGTCCCTGTCCAAAATCAAACTGAGAACCAGTGAATCCAACACCACCAGATACAACCACAGACTGTCCCGGAGCTCACTGATGCCTGATCCAGGTCTGGGAGGAGGACTCCTCCCCCCAGGACACCAGCCACCGTCTTATCAGGAATGACTTAATGAGTCACATAAGTTGCTGTGATAAAATAGATTTAGGCAATGTCTAAAGACAGACCTCGGGATAGATATCTTCATCCCTGGGGGAAATAAATAAATGAATCTCACCTGCTTTTCCTGACTATGGTCTGGAGTGAAAACAGGGAAAGTTAACGCTGAGTTTTCTTTTCACCGCCTTACACTCGAGATCGGTGTTCATTTGTATCATCTGTCTTATTGGTTTAATTATTCGTTTAACGAGTTCATGTTCTGTGTTACTTTTTTTTTAATGTTTTTTGTTTTGCTCAGCAATTTTTTTTACATTTATTCAGGAAATCCACTAAAATTCGGATAAATTGGATAAGCCTGTGATTTAAATATTTCACTAACATTTTCAGGGTGATGTTGGAATCACTCAGTCGGTTGATGATTTTGATTTCCACTGATCGTCGTTATGACATTTTGTTCTCAAAGGTACATAACGTACATCAGTAAAGATTTTCAACTTGAATAATATGTTCGGGGCAGCACAGTGGCGTTGTGCTGAGCACATCCGCCTTACAGCAAGAAGGTCCCGAGTTGAAGTCTTGGGCGGGGACGTTTCTATGTGGAGTTTGCATGTTCTCACAGTGGTTGTGTTTTTTTGTTCATTAAGATTTGATGTGTGATTTAAGCCCTCCCTTCACTCTAATAAATGTAATAGAATAACATTTTATCCATTAACATCTTCCTCTTCACTAGTAGTTTGAAATTTAATAAACCATGAAGAACTTATATTCAGGCCACCAAACAACTCCTTGCTGCAGTTTCTTCAGTAGAAATCTCAATCTTATGAGCTCCTCACAGCAAAAGTGACAGAATAAAAAGACAGTGACGTAGTTTATCTGGACGTAGACACAGCATTGTGGCGTGTTACAAATGAGCCTTGGAAAACATGTAGTGGCACACTGGTATAGTGGTTAGCACGTCTGCGTCACAGCAAGAACGTAGTTCAAATCCCAGGCTTGGTGACAGCATTTGTGTGATGTTTGCATGTGTTTCCTCTAGGTACTCCGATTTCCTCCAACAGTCCAAAAGATATGCACATTAGGCTAACAGGCTGTTCCAATTTGTCCCTAGGTGAGTGTTTGTGTGATGCCCCGTGATGTACTGGAAACTGTTCAGGATGTACCCTGCCTTCACGCGAGTTGGCTGAGATAGATTCCAGCCTTCCTGCAACCTTAGTAAAGTTATGCAACTTGCCAAATGAATGGATAGTAATTACATATGAACAGATACAGTGTGTATGCATTTTGCAGGTAGATACACAGAAATTCAGCTTGAATATTAATAAGCTTACAAATTTATACACCCTCAGGCTCACATCCATTAATCCACAGATGAAGAAAATTATAAATTATTCTCATCGGTTCACATTTTTGTTAGCAGCTGAGTTATTTGTGATCAGAGTAATTATTTCTCCTTTTCATCTTATTTTTAACCGGAGCTCTACTCCAGGCTAATTAGCTGTGAATAATTAACATCCTCCAAAATACAGGGCTGTGACCTGACAAATGACAAAATGAGAGGAAAACCAAAGAAAGGGGTCTGGGAGGACTAAATACCCTCACTGTGACCAAAGGTGCCGATGCGCTGCTTTTTTGTCCTATTGGAGAATGTGAATGAATGGGTAATGTTTATAAAAGATAACGATGAGTTAACCAAGAACATAACCTGCTCTGACCAGAGTTGGGATGTAGTGTAAATTACCATGGCAACCCACCTTGCAGAAACCCTACTTGTAGCACCAATTATTCTGGAAGACACTCCTGAACAGTAACAGTAATCCCGCTTTGTAGCACAGGCCACTCGCTGGTTATAATCTGCGACTTTTGGCAGAATACTAACCCCCCACTCCCCTGTAATTTTTCTTTTGCAAAAACACACAACAGGGGTATTTCATATAACCAAGTCTGTGAATCAGTGGACTTTTGACATCCCTGAAAATATCCACCCAATCAGAGTTTTAATGAAGGAATAAACCATCTCATCACAAGCAGGAGGATTCAGTAGTCCCGTTCAATCACTGGTACTGACGTGCTTAAGGATACATTTCCCTGAAATAAAGATCATGCAGTTAATAACTTCCTCACCGCTGGCAGTGTGGACCCGTCTCCTCCCAGCACACTCCCCAGAAGTGGAACACTCATGCCCTGAAGAGTAGGAGAAGGGTTTGTGTGAAAACCACCTGGTGTGTTTGCAGACTCTGGTTCTCTCCCTAGTGTCCGTCCCAGGGCTGGGAGCTTTATAGGACCCAAGGGATCCGCCTGCATGCCCAAGCCAGGAGTCACGGCACCTGCGTCAGAAAGAACAGAGAGAATTAAGACTGGCAGCAGAATCACAAATTACTGACCTTCAAGGCTTAAAATTAATAGAAAATGGGCATTAATGGGCTTACTGTACCATGAGGCAGATCTCCCAGCATGTTCACCCCATGCTGAAGAGGGAGTGCAGCCAGAGGGGTTTCACCCAGCAGTCCAGCCTGCTGAACAAAACCAAACATAAAAGTACATCAGCACCTCAGTACAGATCCTACAGGCAAAAGCACAAGAAACCAAAACTGCTCTGCAACAACATGCCCAAACTCTTCAGACCTGATTACACACAGACGCTCCAGAACAGAAAAAGAAAGCTACGATCAAAGAAAATGAGAAATGGATTTAGCTGAAATTGTTGTATTCAAAATCATGAGCTCTGATGCATGTGACTGACCTGAAGCACAGAAAAGATTAATCCATTTATCGCACAAGCCCTGTATCAGGATTTTATTCAAATATGATCATAACCAGTCCTCAATAATTACGTGCAACCATGATGACAACCATGTTAATATAAGCAATGCTAAAATAAAAATTAAATAGAGTACAATAAGCTTCTTTATTTCTAGCAGTACCTACACAGCTAGCACAGGCATAGTCACATTTCTAAAGATCAGGTTTGTTAAATATTTATTACTACATAAAACACATTAATAAAATTTTATCTGCTGTGTTCAAAACTAAAATACAAGGTGCACCAGGCTCTGAAAATGAAGCTTAGAGTACTTTAATATTTGTAAAGCATACTAATACATACATTTAAATTGATGAATCAACCTTTCAGACAAAAGAAATAAGTGTCATTTTTCTGGAGTATAACTAGAACTAGGGGTGAGGTGGGGTGTTTATAAAGAAAAGAGAGAGGATCAGCCGGCAGACAGGAGGGGTTCAGTGAGATACCTGTGAGGAAACGACTGATTACTGTTATTATAACTCGTCTCTAGATCATTTAACAACATTAATGAATGGAGCGACTTTCAGAGTGACTTAAACACTAACTCTTTTGGTATATGGAGAAAAACAATCTCAAAGGGGGGTATTTTCATATATCTGCATGGTCTGGAGTGCATCATGCTTCACACTGTTTACAGTGATATAATCCAATTAGAAGGAATAACTCAAGGGCTCCAGTGCATTAAAAATCCATGACTGTTATTCAGATCAGTGAAAAGGGAAAATGAGCCGGGTCATGTGGGAATGTACTGGTCTTTCAAAATGGTCTCTTCGGGTCCCAGTCTATGGGCTATAGAGAGAAAATCACGCAGAACTGACCAGCTGCAAAAGTGCATGTTTCTTATGCAACATCGTCTCATGACTAAAATGGTACCACCCCTCATTAGCATATGATCACCCACCACAAGCCAAACCAAGAAAATGTGGAGGAGCTATCGAGTTATTTGAATCATAACTGTGTACCCCCCAGAGGTAAAGGGGACTTTGGTCAGCACAGCACCGCACACACACACACACACTCCACACGTGTGTCCCCCCCACACACATCCCACTGCACATACCATGTTCACAAACTTGTCACAGCACTATAGACATACACACTACATTTGCAAACACACTCTCTCCACTATTCTCGCTCTCACACAGCACTGCATAGACACTCCACACAGCACCACACATACCACATTCACGCACACACACACTCACACAGAGGGGCAGGTGGCTTTCCGTACTGTGTAGAACCTGCGCCCAAAAAAGTGGGGCTCCTAGAAAAGCATGCTACAGGAGAACAGAAAAATAAATTGGGGTGGGGTTTGTTTACATTATACAAAGCAACTGAATTAAATAAGAGCAGATCGAAGGGTCATCCAGCAAGTGTTATTCAATACCTGCTGGACTTGGTTCTGAAGAAGCATCTGCAGCAGTGCGGCAGAAAGGGCGGGGTTAGTGAGCAGGGGCATCGCTGGGGCCGCACCAAGCAGACCTGCACACACACGTCAGTAATTTGAAGACACAGTACAGATACTCAGCTGGAGAAGCCGTGTAAGGATCCTCACCTTGTTTGTGTCCCTGACTGAGGGAAGCCAGCAGCAGTTTCAATGTAGCAGGGTTACTCAAACTAGAAAGTATCTGCATGGCATTGGGTTCAGGAAGAAGACCCTTTCCTCTGTTTATTGCCTGCATTTTATAAAAAAAATAATAATAATAAAAACCCACACACAATTAATTAGCAAAAGAATAAACATCTGAAATGCTGAATTAAAAGCCTAAAAAAAGGACAATACCAAAGTCTGAGCAGCGATAAGAGCAGCGAGCATGCTCCTCCCCGGAGGTCCTGGAGCACAGAAGGACACGCGGAGGTGACTTCCACCTACAGGCCTTCCGTCAGTGGCGCGCTGCACCTCTTCCGCCAGCTCCGCTGTGGAGTACTCCAAAATGGCAAAGCGCCGAAAACTGCCATCTTGTCCCTGAGCAAGCTGACGGCACACACACGCACACACACCATTATCTAACCTGGTTACTACAGGGAAACAAGAGCAGCCATGCCCCCCTCCCCCCACTGATCATTCTGTTAAGTGGTGTGAGGATTCATAGCTATAGCTCAACATATCTACAACTAAAAAAATACAAATCACTGATTTCAGAATCTCTGTACACCTGACGCCATTGTCAACAGAGGAGCTGCTGAGTGTGAACAATCATTAAGTACCTTTGGATTATCATAGACTTCACATTGAATTTTAAAGAAAAAAGCTGTTTGTAAGAAGGCGCATCAGTGCCTCTTCGGTCTGCAGAAAGTGTCCCGCTTCCACATTGATAAGACCATGATGCCACTATGTTATAGAATTCTCTTTAACCTTTATTAGTATTTGCCTCTGAAGAACTGATTGCTAAATGATCCAGTTGCCTGATGGGGGGAGGGGTGTCCACAGCAGAGCCCAAAGTCACTGTACATCACGTAATTACAGCAGATAGTTAGTACCATTTCTAAAGATGACTCCCATTCTCTGTTTGGTGAATTTCAGCCTCTTACATCAGATTTAAATTCCAGAGGTCAAAAACAAAGCGCTACAGAAGCAGTTTTGTTCCTGCAGCAAGCGTTCTTTTAAACAAGCCTTTATAATCATGCTCGCACATACCTGTTTTTATTCACGGAACGTCTCGCCCCTCACAACTTTGAGCCATTTTATTTACTGCGCTTTTATTTATTGTTCTTATATCATGCTTTGAGAGAGGTCCTTAGAATTTTATACTGAGCCTGGCCTCGAACCTAAAGACATCAAATCAGTCCTTGGCATTAGGCACAGTTTTCAAATAAGTGAGCGAGATCTGAAGAGAATACTTAGCGCAGGGGGACTGAATGTGTATACCAACCCGGCCAACTTCTCAGGATCTCACAAAACTTTTGATTCTCCTCCATGTCCCCTCCGTGGCTAAGTAGAAATTATCTAGAACGCACTGAAGAAAAAAAAAAGCTCAAAAATCCTTGCAGCACAGGCCAGAAGGGGGCACCATAATTCAAACATCTTTCAATAAAGCCTGAATTGAAAAGTTGAGAGATTGCACTACCTTGGTGTGCATTTCTAGTCGCGTTATACTATCCCCCATACAAACATTTCCTTACATTTTTAATAACAGACATTTATTATTATTATTATTATTATTATTATGATAACATTAATAAAAGTTTGAATCTTTCAAGTCTGTTGTAATTTTTTTTTTTTTTTTACATTTTTAAACACTAAACAAATCAACATGATTATAAACACTGATTAACCTTAATGAAAATGCACACAATTATTGCCCAACTTATTTGGGCACACCCCACTCAGTTTAAAATAAATAAATAAAAGTGTAGAGCCCACAGAGCTTCGGGTCTGTAAAGCACAGGAACTCTTTCCCTGTAACGACTCCATTTTTCTGTTCAGAAATAAAGAACAATCACAGCAGGCATGAAGCCGTGTATGTGTGTTCGGACGTGTGAAAAGACAAGCTGCTCTCTCTCGCTCGCTCTCATTCCAGAAAGAGTCACGAGCCAGAGGGCCTGCTGACTGACAGCAAGCACTCCGCCCAGTCAGGTGGTCATCGCCATTCAAGCCATCAGCACTCATCACCATGGAAACAGAATAGCTTCATGAAAAGCAGGGCAAAGGTTACAGTCCATCTGACAGCAGGAGAGATCAGAGACACAGCCGAGCGGGAAGGGGGTGACACGACCTGTAGGCTGCAGCACAACAAAGCCATAAACCACAAAGACACCTGAAAGTCACTCGCGATACATCCAGCTCCACAACTTCATCCCAGGCACACACGCCATCACGTATCAAAACCTCTCACACTCCACAGATCAGTGCTCAACTTGTTTAGGAATGGTCAAAATCGGGGTTAAAGTTCGACATGGGAAATGCATTCCCGTGAACGTCAGCACGAGTGAGAGCATCTGCATGAATAATCCCTGCTCATCAGACGGTGCAGGAATAAAGGGAAAAAATTTATATATAAATAAATATCGGGCTAATCAACACACTTTAACCTGCACACTTTGTATCAGCACATTGGATTTAGCCACACATATAAAAGTGACACCACAGCTCTGCTGGACTTTACTTTCAGAATTAAAAAACACCACACTTTTTCTATCCAACCTGGCAGAATATGGGCTCGGGCGTGTCGGCCATGGCGCTGAGCAGATCCTGAGCGGTCAGGAGGCTGGCAGGCAGGCGATCCACGCAGAGGCAGCGCGAGTGCAGTGTGGCGTATGTTAGCAAGCCCACTTCGGTCCAGTGCACGTACAGCATGCGTGAGCCCAGCTGTTTGCCCAAAAGCTCCGATTTGGCCCGGGCGGCAGAGTCCTTCTTCATGTACTCCACGAAACCATAGCCCTTGGAATGGCCCGTGCACGCACTGTGCACCAAGAAGCAGCGTTCTAGGTTGCCAAAGGGCCGAACCAACTCCTCAAATTGCTGCTGTGTGAAGGCCCGTGGCAGGTTGGCAATACACAGTAGGGCGTCTGTGGGTTGCAGCTGCACGGAGATCTCCCGCTCACGCAGAACCTGCTGGTGGAACTCCTTGATCGCGCACTGGGCCTGCTCGCCATTTAGGAGAGTCACAAAAGCTGCGAGAAAACATGAAGGAAGAACAGGCGAAGTGAGAATTACTGAACGCTAATGGTTCAAAATCACATTCTAACATGGACATGTCCCAAAATCCACGGTGATTAAAGAAGGACTTACCCGTTCCTTTGTACTTGTCCACAAAGCAGTACTTCAGATCATAGTTTCCCAACAACTCGTGAACCTCCTATATGAATAAATAAAAACAATTTTTAATAAAATTGTTCAGCTTGAACATGCTTGTAACCAAGCGCCACACTTCACAGATTTTACTGCCCTGATTATTATCCCCTGGCACATGGCACAAACCTTCACAACAAAGATTTTTTTTTTTTTTTTGATTTTGCTATACTGTATTAATCCCACAAGGGAAATTGCCTCTGCATTTAACCCATCCAAAGTGAGCGCATACACAGAAACAGTGAGCACACACACATATTCAGCGCAGTGGGCTGCCACACACATTGGGGAGAGAGTAATGTAGAGAACAAGAGGCGTATAATACAAACGTCACGTGACATGAGGTCCTCAAAAATGACGTGAAATAAGCTTCTAAATGGTGTACTTTACATGTAGAGACTAAGATTGCGTGTTTGGTTACCTCATTTTTATTCCCTTCTATAAACAAGTTATTATGACATTAATTAATTCGTGGGATAGGTGTTTGTGGTTTGAGAGTTCCCACGAAAAACTTGTCAAGTAAGAAAAATCATATGGGAGCTCTGCGTTTAAGCAGTGCCCAAATCCATATACATTACCCTGAAACTGCGTTGTACATTCACTGGGCCATGTTTATGAATCCAATATGAACAAATTTGTTCGGAAATCATTAAAGAAACTTAATATTCACAAAAATCCATTTAGATCAAGACAAATAATGGTACACTTCACCCTCAATTTCCCAGATTATCATGAGGGACAGGCTGTCAACCTCAAAAGTCTGGCAATCGCTAATGTCCGGGGTCCCTACCCTTTCCCGGACATTTACCATCGCAATTATTCAGCAGCAGTCCCAGACTTTTACAACACTTATCCGACCCTCAATACAAGCCTATGTACATGTACTACTGTATATATACACACAAAAAATAATAAAAAAAAATACCCTTACAAAACATGATTAAATATAATTATGCATAATACGTAGCAAAATAGGTAGACTAGTAGTAGGAGGAGAAAGAGGTATGTATACTGTACAGTACTCTAGTTATGTACTTACCGTATGTAGAAAGATTTTAGGTGTATGCCGTGATCGTATAGTGGTGCCCTAAATACGTAGTTAAAACTATTCTAGATCAGACACGACATCCATGGGTGAATCAGGAAACCCAATGAAGTCGTCTTGAGATGTCGGTGAGATGTCTGCTTCAGGAGTAGGTGGGGGTTGCTGAGACGAGCTCATACCATGGTGCCAGGCTGAGGTGGTGAAGGTGGATTGGCGGTGGTAGACTGGCTGATACCGCTCGGGCCAGGTTGAGAAGGCGGTTTGGCTGTCATTGGCTTGAAAAAACTGGCAATCTTTGACTGGCGGCCAGCCTGGCGCTGCAAAACAATAAGTTTAGCACGAAGAATGCGGAGCTGATCATGATGTTGCTGGATGTCTCAGTTGGTAAAGTTTTCCACAAACTTAAGGAGCGTATCATTACATTCGTTAAACACATTCATTTGAAATGTGGGTTCCGGCTAAGGAAGCCTATTAAAACAGTCTTTCAGAGCTATTGGTTTCGCAGACGTCCCCACGAATGTTAGCTTCAGTCGGTGTATGACAGACGCATTCGCACCACACATTACGGATAACCGCTCTTTATTTCCCCAGGCACCTTATGCTCGTCCTTTCTTGTCTGGGTATTCCGAGGCAAGGCCCTCCACATGATCCCTGTCTCATCCACATTATACAGCTGGGTCATTAACAGTTCTTCACTCTGAATTAAGTTCACTAATTTCAGCCTGAAAGGTTCGACACTCCACCTCAGCACTAACAGGTTCTCCACTTTCTTTATTATGGATGCCGTGTGGTTTTCGGAAACACCGCAGCCATCTGTCACTACATTTAAAATCTTTTAGTCCTACATGTTCTGCAAGCTTGACCGCAGCAGAAGGTCAACTCCTCTCACGGACACTCCACATGAACGCTCCTGTACATGACAGCATCCAAGTTCACATTACTGAAATTTTTCATGTGTTTTCTCCACTTTTCTCTAACCCAGTCACAGAAAACTTAACTGCGTAACTCTACAGCTTCTCCTTACATCACTAACTGTCTGTTTTTTCACGCCATACTCTTCACATACTTGAGCCACTGTTTTTCCATCCTCTGATTTCTTAATTAAACTTAATTTCTGGGCCACAGAGAGGTGCACTGGTTTCCAGTCCACGTACGTTTAGTCATTTTCTTGGTGGAGCCATCGTCGGGTTATTTCAAGAAATGGTAGTAAAATTGAAACAAAGCAAAGCGTCGACACACCACAACACCACACGAGACAATGCTAGTGTTTTTCACAGGCCGCCGAGCACGCTGCCACCTAGCGGGAGTTACAGACCCTGACCAGGGAGCGGGCCGGACAGGAGGGAAGTTTGAAAATCATGACTGACCCAGACTTCCATCATTGATTCCCGGACTTGTCCGAGCATTTGTCCAGCAATACCAAATAATGTCCGACGCCGGATTTTGTACGGGAGATCCGAAGTCCAGGAAATAGAGGTACAAGAAATCGAGGGTGAAGTGTACACCTAAAAGGAGCAACTAAAAACCGCAAGTGATTTTTAAATGTGTACATTTTGTGTAAACCATGATTTTAAAAACACCTCAAGAACTCAACACAAACCAGAACTACGATTTACAAAATACTGCAATATCGACTCAATTCACATCTAACGGAATAATAAAGGTACCCAGATATTAAACTAACAAAAACTACTGAACTTCTGATTAAAAGAAATCTAGGCACATCTATACATAATGCAAGCTGACGTTCACATACAAAACAAACCTCGACTTGTTTATGGTAACAAATAGTATATACACCATTTACTCATATGAATATTACTTCTGTATTCACCATTGCATACATGCGAATTATGTGCGACTTTTTGTGGTACATCGTCCCCCCACTGTGTGCAGAACTTCTTTCTGCACAAAGAAGCTTGTAATAACAATAGAGCTTTTTAATGTGCAATGATGGATATGATGCATGCAAGCTTTTAAGTTCAGGCTTAATTTCCCTTTAAAGAGGAAGCAAAACCAAACTTATTAAAATCTGGCAAACATAGTACATGTTCATACCCAGCAAAATACGCTATTCTCAAGGTTTTCAATTTATGCTGGCAGCCGGCAGGATATCCATCTACTCAAGTCCTCTGCACCGTCTACTTTCATGTTGCATATTTCCTACACATAACGTGCCTCCTGCCATTCCGCACAGGTATTATATTATAAAAATATATTTGCTCACTTGGTTGTTCTGGCGTCAGTGTACTTACTGCTCATGCTGCTTTTCACAACAGACAGAGCAATCTCTCGGCTGATATAACACGGGATTTTCCCTTATCAGTGAAAGTTGGAAAGCTGATCTAGTCTGCTATGCATGTCCAAAAGGGATAATAAATAAAGTTGAATTATTAAAAACCTCTTCCAGGTAATTATCCACCAATCTGACACGGAATGAACGCATCGTGGAGGAAGGCGCAGGGTTTTACACGCAGCTCCGCGCCAATATCTCCAACACACGTCTGCGATTTAGCCTACATCCTGCACATCCCCAGTGAGCCAGAAAAGACTACCTAGATGTGATGTCTGTTCTTTGTGCTTGATGGCCTCAGTGGCCTGAGAGCTAAAGATTGTGTTTCAAGCGGCCTAACATGGGATTTCACTCAGCTGAAGTTAAACCAATAGTGCAGGCTGAAACAGCAGCTGCCCAACAAGCCAAAGCTGAGCTCAGACCAGACATGAGCAGCTCTTGCTGGAATACACAACTAAGTCAACTGGATCCACTGGACTCGAGACAATCAAATAAAGGTTACACATAATATACAGAAGGGAAAAAAATTTAAAAAGAAGGCACTTGGATTTGTTTTATTTACATTTTAAGGGCAGGTTCAATACAGTACATTAGATGAATAAGCATAATACACAAACACATCCAGAGCAGTGTCACAGTGTTCATCAATTTCTCATGATGGATCCTCAATCCAGCGTCTTCTCCTGTGTCAATTTTTTTTTTTTAAAGTTGGTCAACGATAATGATGACATCATGAAGTCAGAGGCTCCTGCACCTTTTAGCAGTTCTCCTGCTATTCAAAAACAATTTAAAAGCCCAGCAATCTCCTTCCATAGTCCAAAGACATCCATATCTAGGCTAACTGGCTGTTCCAAATTGCCCCCAAGTGTGAATGGTTGTGTACTGGGGGTCTGAAATGGCCTGGCAAGCTGTCCGGTGTGTACCCTGCATTCGCCCAATGTTGGCTGGCAAATGAGTGATGAATAAAGTATCTCAAAAAAATAAAAATTATAATAATAATAATAATAATAATAACGATTAATAAATAAATAAGTGTAATAAATAAATAAAAATATTTTTATGCTTCAAGTCAAATTTTTATATTTTTCATTTTAATATAACCCATGGGACAAAATGATGCTAACAAAAGCAACATTTAAATTACCAGAGTTTTCTTACTAACCCTAACTTGATCTTAGGTTTATGAGCTCTTTACTTCAGTATTTACACTAAATGTTGACATTTAGCTCACAGACCTAATACCAGCTCTTTTTTTCAGCACCTCAGGTTTGATCAGTGTGGTGTTTAAATACGGCTTATAATAATAAAGCTATAACAAATAAAATCAAAAACAATCTTTTCACATTTTATTCGAACTCTTAAATCGGATGTCAAGGTTCTGTGGAGAAAATGGCTGGGAGAGGAAAAATCCGCGTCAGTCGAGGATTTTCTCTCTTTAATGAAAGAAGAAAAAACCTGAAACTTGTTGTTAAAGCGCTTTTTGGCCTTTTGTCAACCTCAGAGTGCTCGTCCCCGAGGCGCGTTCATGACGAAGCGTGCACACCAGTCGCGCGCTTTCTTACAACATGACACGCGCGCTGCTACAGAATTCGGAACAGAAATGACCAGAATAAAATAGTTTTATCCTCAGAAGTGGTGTGGAACCTCCTTGTCAGTTTCCTGTGTGGCTCAGCGACATAAATTCCGTAACATTTTAAATCGAATGAACTGTGACAGACGTCGGTTAAATCAGCGCATGCGCGCACAGGTTTGTGAAAGATTAGCATCAGGCCAATACCATGGTTAACACAAGTTTAGCTTCCATAAATAATCCCTAAACTTTAGGGTTGTTATTCCAAGCAAAAGATTCATCGTTCATCACCTTGTTAGGGAAGTTTAAATGGACTTTCACAGCCGTTCATCCTCTATATTAAGACGCTACTGCTAACTATCTTATGTTGCTAACTCACTGTAGCTTGAGAACAGAACATCACGCCAGTGTTGGATTACTCACCTGATTGGTGATATCAGCCGGGAGGTTTTTGATAATGATCTTGCGGCGATTGTAAAACTCTCTCCGAGTTCTCTCCAGCCGACTGGCGACCTCCTCGGGGCTGAGTGCTGTGAGCTCCTCCTCAGCCCTGCGCGGAGCAAACCCGCTCCCTGTCTGCAGCTCTTCGTCGCGCGGATCAGCCTCGGAGTCTCGGCGATTTTCGGCGGCCCAGTTTTCTGACTTGGCTTGATCGTAGTGTTCATAAAGCGGACGGGCAGTGCTGACGCCAACACCAGCGTAACACTTCTTCTCCTCTCCGGCAGCTCTGCTAACGGACACGGCAGCCGCCATAGCTTCCTTCGTGTGGAAGTTTCGCTCAGAGTGCTCGCGCTCGCGTTCAGCAGTTTAAACAATACACGCGTGCGACAAACTCGCCCGCTGATTGGTTATTAGGAGAATGCGTTTCACGACAGCGTCCGAGGCGGAGCTAATCGGGTCACGTGGTTATTTCAAATCGATAATAAACAGGGCTGTGAGGATTCTGTGGTAAACTTTCACTCAGCTGTTAACCGTCTGATCAGTAAAGCTTTTTATAACTGATTATTAATACTCATACAAATTATTATTAATCACCAGGAGTGGACAATACTTATTATTCTTAAGTAGTATTTGGCATATCTATAGAATTATTTAGTATTATTGAAAATGAATAATTGTACTATCTGGTCTGGTCTGGTCTGCTTTGGTGGCCATAGGATCTCGTCTCTGCTATTTGCGCATGATGTTGCCCTTTTGGCTTCATCAAGCCCGGACCTCGAGCTCTCATTGGAGCAATTAGCAGCTGAGTGTGAAGCGGCCGGGATGAGAATCAGCACCTCCAAGTCTGAGGTCATGGTTCTCAGCCGGAAAAGGGTGGCATGCACCCTCTGGGTCTGGAATGAGGTCCTGCCCCAAGTGGAGGAGTTTAAGTATCTCGGGGTCTTGTTCATGAGTGAGGGAAGGATGGAGCAGGAAATCGACAGGAGCTTCCTTCGCAGGGTGGCGGGGCTCTCCCTCAGAGATAGGGTCAGAAGCTCGGCTATCCGGAAGGAGTTTGAAGCAGAACCGCAGCTCCTCCGCGTTGAGAGGAGCCAGTTGAGGTGGCTCGGGCATCTGATTAGAATGCCTCCCGAACGCCTCCCTGTTGTGGTGTTTCGGGCATGTCCAACCAGGAAGAGACCCCGGGGTCGACCCAGAACACGCTGGAGGGACTATGTCTCTCGGCCGGTCTGGGAACGCCTCGATGTCCCCCTGGAAGAGCTGGAGGAAGTGGCTGGGGAGAGGGACGTCTGGACCTCTCTGCTTAGGCTGCTGCCCCCGCGACCCGACCCAGGAACAAGCGGAAGAAGATGATGATGATGATGAATAAACATTTTACTAAACATTTTTTTCTTGTTTGATGTCACGCACGATGTTCACAGTTGCATTCTGAGCACTTAAAAACACCAACACCACCACTCCTCACAATATTTGGTGTGGATGTTGGGAATGTGTAACTACACAAGCCTATCAATTTTTGTCGTGGTCCAGTATCCAATATGGCCACCAATGCTGCCATCTTGCCGTCTTTGCATTCAGCGCATTAACTTTAAAACACCATTACTGATTATCACCGTTATTTATGTCCATCGTGGGATTGGGCATATCTTTTGTGCCGCATGGGCTGAGGGGTATTGGCCACTTTGCGGAGCTGATTTGACTCTTTACATATCACTTAGACCTTCATATGGCTTTTCTTTCATACAACCATTAAAGGCTACAATAAATAAAAAAATAAGTTTTCAGGTTTTAGAAATTCATTCATCCATTTTAATCCTAATTAGGGTTGCGGGGAGGCTGGCACCCATCTCAGCCAACTCTGGGCGAGGGCAGAGTACACTCTGGACATCTCAGGGCAGAAACATGCTGACGGCTATGCGGCCTACTCTTGACGAAAATCAGCAATGGTTCTTTTACCATAGACAGTGAGAGACATGGCCTGCATTTGATAACCCAGTTAGCTGCACTGGGGGGACAGTAGTGACAACCCGCTGATAGTGGGGCTTGAACCCCCGACCTTGGGATCAGTAATCCAGCACCCTACCAAGGGGCCACCACTTGATTTTGGAAATATATGCCCAAAAAAAAACATTGTCTGAATATTTGTACATCAAAATCCCTGTCTTTTCCTGTGAAACAATTTCATTTGACTGATGAGTCATCTTACCCTCAGAGGCATTTACTAATTTTGCATCCAATTAATTACTTTCTGGAATTTTTATGCCCCTCTCACTCAAATATAAATTCTGCCAGTTACCGACCAGCCATTTTTGCATGTCAGACAGCAGACATTTGTACTCTGTTGCTAATGATTCTTCCAAGTGTGAGGTGAATTCCACCTTCATCAGTAGGGCAAAGTTCAATAAATCAAAGTGAACAATTCAATTTGCTGGCTCCAGTTCTGTCCCTGTGTATGTTGTTTAGGTAAAGTGACTTTAATGAAACTTGTTCTCCAAAGTGTTCCATACAACCAGAAACCCACAAGATCACCACTAGACACATTCTTGATCTTTCTGTGTGTGCTGTTTTCATTAGAAGATGCTCATATTAGAAAAAGAATCTGTAATAAAAATGGTAAAAATATTGCACAGGCAAATAACGCTTCTGAACATCATTATGTATAACTTCCAGTTTTACTGGCCTGTCTTTTTTTGGCCCCGCGTTCCTACTAGCCAGTACTCAGCACGACTGATGCAGGCTACAGGCTGCTGCTCGGTATGTCCACTTTACCTTGAGCTCCTACAGGATGCTGGGTGGGGGCTAGGTGGTAATACACATTCAACGCTATTGGCTGCTGTAAACGAAAAATCGATATATGTGAAAAGGTCCTCCCAAGCTCTCTGTTTTTACTTGAAATCCATTTACCCGACCTTAAAACCACTAGCCTATTATTGTGTAGGACCTACTTTTGTCGGCTCCAACACAAATCAAATCGGACTCTGAGGGTGTGCTGTGGTATCTGGCTCCAAGTAGTTTACAGCACATTCGTTATTTTTTTGTTGGAAGTGGGCCCTACATGATTTGGACTTGTTCAGCACATCCCACAGATAGAGAATTTCAAGGCCAATTTTCCTCAAACCATTCCTCAACAGTTTTTGCAGTAGGGCAGGGTGCATTATCCCACTGAAAGAGGCCATCGCCTTTAGGGAATACTGTTGCTATAAAGGGGTGTACTTGCTTTTCACCAATGTTTAGGTATAAAGTATGTAAAGTTACATCCACATGCACTGTAGAACCCAAGGTTTCCCAGAACGTTGCCCATAACATCACACTGTTTCCGGTGGCTTGCCTTCTTTGAATATGCCATCCTGTTCCGTCTCTTTCCCAAAAAAGCGATGCACATGCACCCTGCTGTCCATATGATGTAAAAGAAAATGTGATTCATCCACCCTCTTTTATTGCTCCATGGTTCAGTTAGGATGTGCATGTGCCCATTTTAGGCACTTTGAGGGGGAGACAGGGGACAAGCATGTGGACTCTGACCAGTCTGCAGTTACGCAGCCTCATACTCTGTGTGTTCTGACTCTTTACAAGCATAGCCAGCATTCACTTTTTCAGCAATTTCTGGTCTTTTGTGGAATCAGACCACACAGGCTAGCCTTCACCCCCCCATTTTTGTCAGTGAGCCTGAGGTGCCATGAATCTATTCCTGATTTACCATTTGTCCTTCATTGTACTTTTGGTAGGTACTTGTCACTGCATACCAGGAGCACTCCATAAGATTCTTCTAATTCTTTCAACACATCAACTTCGGAAACTGACTGTTCACTTGCTACCTAATATACCCACCTAATGAATGATGCCATTATACTGAAGTAATCACTGTTAGATTATGCTACACAGGAAGGGTGCCGTCTGAGTGGTTTGCTATCAAGGGGTTAAAAAACATTGTGCCTCACTCATGAACAAATTTTCTCTTAAGACAAACTTGTGCACTTTTCTGGCATGCAACAATATTTTCTTAACAAGGATTTGTTCTTTGCTACAAACGAAATCTATGAACATGAATGAGCATGCAATCAAGCGAAGATTTCATTGCTGATGCTCGTCTACACAACATTATAGGAGCAATAGACTGAACACAAGCTGTTCATGGTGTACCCCACCTTTGCCACCTTCAGTATTGGCTGAGATTGTGACCCTAGTAGGATTAAGTGGTACAACAAATGAGTGAGTGAGTAAGTGAGTGAGTAGACTGCACACATGTGGACATTAAGTTCAGATTAGACAACAATTAATTGAACATTTGTAAATGTATGCCTTAATTACATTTATGGTATTATATCCCTTCAATTAACATTTTGAATTACTTAAGAATGACACCAGTTTTAGTGAATGTTTTATTCATTCATTAATTTTCTAATAATTCTAATCATGGTCGCGGTGGAAGCTGGCGCCCATCTCAGCTGACTCTGGGCAAAGGCAGGGTACACCCTGGACAGGTAGCCAGGACAGCTTGCCAACACACACACACACAACTATTCACACTTATGCTCACACCTAGGGGTGGTTTGGAACAGCCAATTATCCTACTGTGCATGTTTTTGGACTGTGGGAAGAAACCGAAGTACCCGGAGGAAACCTACTCAAGCACGGGGAAAACATACTAATTCCACACAGCAGCCTCCGAGTTCGGGAATCGGACCTTCTTGCTGTCAGGTGGATGTACCAACCACTGCACCACCGTGCCACCCTTGAAAGTTTTATTTTAAATGTTTTTTCTTTGAGTGTGTATAAAATTGTGCTGCTGCCAGTGTTGCTGCTGTTTGTGTCAGTGTTTAGGTGATTCGTTATTGGTTGCCCAAGACTGTCTCCAAATTCAGACGAGGGGAACAGGACCTGGGGTAACAACTGGAGGTTCTGCTGCCGGGTGGGATGCGAGTTCAGAATGTGAGGTCCCAGGTTCCACTTCAGTGGATGCTGGCCCAGGCGAGCGATCTATAAATAAATTTAAAACTGCATTTGTGATCAATTTTTCTAAAGTCTATTTACCGGGCAGCATATGTGCCATATAGCAATAAGGTCCTGGGTTTGAGTTCTGGGCTCAGGCATTTCTGTGTGGAGTTTTCATGTGCTCCCCATGATTGTGTGGGTTTCCTCTGGGTGCTCTGGTTTCCTCACACAGATAAAAATTCATATTCAATATTCAAAATTGCCCCTAGGTCTAAGAGTGAATGATTGTATGTTGCCCTGCGATGGTCTGGTAAGCTCAGGGTGTACCCTGCCTTTGCTCAGTGTTGGCTTCACTCGACCCTAATAGGAGTAACTGGTTTGGCAAATGAGTGAGCGAGTACATATTTACGAATATAATATACGGTTATTACTGCAGAAATGAATGTTTAAGGTACAAGCTAAGCATTTTATAGCAGATTACCAAAAGAGCAGAAGAGACACTCTTTTCACAGCTACTGCTTTTATTTTAAAGCCAGATTAAAATTCTATCAAACCTGAACTAAACAAAGAAATACCATCTAAATCTTTGTCAGGACGTGACCTTGACACGGCAGGCACATGGCACAAGTCAGTACCCATGTGTTTCGCCATGTGCTGGTCCAGCATTGACAACCCCGGATCAGCCACCCCACCTTCAGTGGCCAGCATCTCATGCCTGTGTTTGGCAATGTTTTTCTTGGCCTCTGATTTTAGGTCAAACCACTTAAAAAAAAAAAATAAAATTCTTCAGTAATGCGTGTCCACCCTGCGTGTTCACTGTGTGACAGGCTTCACTCTGCTCTGTGGCCTTATATCCACTGTTCACACTAATAAATATAATATCTCATTTGGAATTGATGTACTGCAGCAGTATTTTTATTTCAGAGGAAGTATAATTTTCCTTCGCGTAAAATCCGTCTCTTACGTCTTTATGAATATTTGAGTGCGTACACACCCCTATGTCCTTTTATGGGGATTTAGGGGGTGTTCACCTATGCTAAATAGAGCAACTGACATGCGTTATCAATTTACAAAGATAACGGGATTCCCCACAGCACAATGGGATCGCCCTCATGCAATTAGTGGGCAAGGACACATACATGAGAATGCTGTTTGTTGCTTACAGTTCAGCTGTACACCATACAGACTATCGAAAAAACTCCTCATCCTCGATCTGACACCTTTCTTCTGTAACTGGGTGCTGAACTCTCTGTCACACAGGCTCCAGTCATTCAGGATCAGACACCAAAATTGTGAGCACAGGGACCCGCAGGGTTGTATGCCGGGCTTGCTACTGTAAACCCTGTTCAACTATGACTGTGTGGCCTCTGAGACCGATACCAGTATTATAAATTTTGGGGACAACACTATAGTCATCGGTCTGATCAAATGTGCACAGGAAATATCTTACCGAAAAGAGGTATTGGGACTGGTGGCCTGGTGCCATCAAAATAATCTTTACTTAAATAGAGAGAAGGCCAAGGAGATGATTATTGATCCCAGGAGGAGGAGGAACGAGCACCACAACCCATTATACATTGGTGAGACAGAGGTGGAGAGGGTGGAAACCTTCAAATTCATCAGGACATATCAGCAAGGATCTCACCCGATCTCACAACACCTGAAGAAGGCACAGCAGAGACTGCACTTCCTAAGAAAGCTGAGGAAATTTGGCATGTCAAACAAAATCCTCAGCAACTTGTTCACATGTACTGTGGAGAGTGTCATTACCAGCTCCCTTACTGTGTGGCATGGGAGCTGCACTGCCGTGGACAGGAAGGCTCTGTGGAACAGCCTTCCTAACACCTCAGGATATTTACAACACCAGAGTCATCAAAAGGGCCTATAACATCATCAAACACAGTACACACCCACAGCACAGTATTTTCACACTTCTGCCATCACGGAGGCGCTACTGAAGTGTGAATTCAAGAACAACAAATTTCACAAACAGCTTTTACCCACACTCCATCAGACTCATGAATGCAACACCAATCACTATCCCATTTCACTTTCACCCCCACTGACTTCTGGCTGCTGCACAAAAGCACAGTGCACTTTATATTTCACCTATTGTTTACCTTTTTGTTTTACCTATTGTTAGCTGCTGTGCATTGTTGTGTATTTGAGTACATGTTCCGTTGTGTGTAGATGGAAGCAACAAAGCAAAAATTTCATTGCACCATCGGAACAACTGTGTTTGTACTGTGCATATGACAAGAAATCGCTTGAATCACAGTTTTTCACCAGTCACTTGGAGAAGGCGATCATGATCACACTTTAAATTTAAAAAAATTAAAAGTCTTGTTTTAGTTTGATATACTTGTGTTTCAGTGTAACATACTAAACCTCTGAGTAAGTTTAAATACGTTATGTGCTGCTTATGAGACTTTCATGGCTATGAAATATGTAACAAACTATAAAAATCTCATTTTAGTTTGCTTTTTATTATGTTTTCATGTAGTATATACAAAGGAGAAAACAATTATTTGATCCCTTGCCATTTTCGTAACTTTGCCCACTTGCAGAGAAAGGAACGGGTTATAATTTTTATGGTAGGTCTGCTTTAACAGAGAGACGGAATATAAAAAAAAATAGGAAAAAAACTTTATAAAGGTTATTGTTTGCTTTGCATGAGATTGAAGGGAATAAATATTTGATCCCTAAGCAAAGCATGACTTAATACTTGAAGAAATCCTTGCTGGTAAGCACAGAGTTCCATTGTGTCTTGTATTTGGTCACCAGGTTTGGACACATCTCAGGAGGGATTTTGAATCACTTTGTTCTACTCCTCTTTGGATCCTCACCAAATCCTTAAGGTTTTGAGGCTGCTGCTTGACAACTAAAAGTTTCAGCTCCACGCTTGATGGTGGGGATATTGTACTTGGGGTCATCAACTGCTTTTTCACAGGCACTTGCTCTGGAAAAACAGCCACCCGAAAAAAGTTGCCCCACCATGTAAGAAAAGTGCCCATGTAAAAACAATTTGTGCTAGAACAAATTGACACGAGTGGACGCAACTTGTTCCACTTTTAGAGGTGGTGCAAGTTGTTCTCTAACATTTTGTTCCATGCACAACTTGCCATCTATACACAATTGGTGTTTATTAGGATGTACAATGGTTTATGTGTGCACAGTGGTGTCCACCTGGGTCATTACATCAATTCATGGGTTTTTGGGTTTTTAAAGCAGATGGATGGTTCTTTTCCTTGTCCCATCTGACCACATTGTATTCTCCCAAGCCTTCTCTCACTTATTCAGGTGTCCACTGGCAAACTTCAGATGGACCTGTACATGAGCAGGGGGAGGTCACAGATGCTGCAGGATTTCAATCCATTACAGTATAGTGTGTTACCAGTGGGTTTCTTGCCGACTGTGATCCCAACTGCTTGATATCATTAATTTCAATTCAATTCAGTTTTATTTGTATAGCGCTTTTTACAATTGACATTGTCACAAAGCAGCTTTACATAGTAA
>JBCNYH010000001.1:37557276-37571258 GCA_039654325.1 Tandanus tandanus | reverse complement strand
ATATACACACACACACACACATATATATATATACATATATATGCTAAAACATAATTATGACTCACTAATATTATTATAATTTAAATTATAATTTAAATTATAATTTAAAAAAGTATGAAGGGACTGAGGTGGGTAATGGTTTCTGACCGCAGGTGGACTTTGACGATGGTCACAGCGTGTAAGAATCTCATACAGCGTAACACCAAACGACCAGACATCAGAAGAAAAGGAAAACTTGCTTTCTTTCAGACACTCTATGGCATACCTGAGAAATCAGCAAAATTAAAAAACAACAGGGCAGTCAAAAATGTGGTTCATAAACCCAAAAACATCTCCAGAGTTTACTCTTTCTGCCCCTTAATTTATTTAGCGTTTCAGACAAGTCCCAGTGTAATACTCAGTGTGGTTCTGTGCATTTTGAGTAATTAAGAAGTTCTTGCAAATGGCTTCCTTCAGCTGTTTTGATGTGAGTCAGAATGAAGTCATTATTTCTTCCACACACATTTCAGAATGGTTATGCATTCTGATTTTACCCTTAAAACAATGTTAATTGGGAGGCACAGTGGTGTAGTGGTTAGCACCTCCACCTCACAGCAAGAAGGTCCTTGCTTCACATTCTGGGCTCAGTGAAGGTGTTTCTGTGTGGAGTTTTCTTGTTCTCCCTGTGCTTACGAGGGTTTCCTCCAGGTACTCCAGTTTCCTCCCACAGTCCAAGGAAATGCACATTAGGCTAACTAGTGGTTCTAAATTGCCCCTAGGTGAGAGTGTGAGTGTGAATGGTTGTGTGCTTTTTCGGACAGGCAAGCTGCTCAGGGTGTACATCCTGCCTTTACCCAGAGTCGACTGAGAGACGATCTAGCCTAGCCTGGATCTAGCCTACCCTAGTAGTATTAAGCAGTTCAGCAAATGAATAAATAAATGACAGATTGAATAATTGAATAATATCCATAATGCAATACAGTTTTCCTTCTGTAGAAAGCCACTGTAATGCCATTAACTATGTCAAACCCTCACAGGAAAATCAAAAATACAGGATTATCCAGAACTAAAAAAAACCTAATCCATAACCCTCCACCTGTCACTCATACTAACCAGAAAACAGGACTGTCTCCATCTTCCCGAACCCGGTAATACACCTCCCCTTCAGGAATGTACTTTGTCAAGCCAAAGTCACCAATCTTCACCACTCTCTCATTTTCCACCAGAACATTGCGAGCAGCCAAATCCCGATGGATGTATCGTTTCGAGTGCAGGTAATCCATTCCCTATTAAGAAAGAAACACCACCCTTCAAGTTAACGAATCGCTGCAATACGCGAACCAGAAATGTTTTATTCTTAATTATTTCACTTTTCTTGATGAACCAGTGGTTACCTGGCAGATCTGTTGGGCAAAAAGCAGATTATGAGTTAATCCTAGATGATGTTTTGGCAGGTATTCGCGAAGGCTGCCCAGTGGAAGGTACTCCATGATTAGCTGGACCACCTGACCACCTGAAACATCATTATCACATAGGATTATATAGAGAACAACTGCTTATCATACAAAAGAAAAAGTTTTATCTGTATTCTTTATAGAAAATTAGTAGGAATGTTATATAATATTATATGAGCAGTACTGGGCATTTTTTGGGGTTTTGAGTGTAAGAGGTAGAGTGCTGAAAACTCACCCAGTTCAGTGCAACAGCCTTTATACTTGACAATGTTGTTATGGTAAAGTGATTTAAGGATTTCAATCTCCCTCATCCAAGAGTCATGGAGCTGACTGCCCCCTTCCTGCTTCAGGGTCTTCACCGCCACATACTCTCCAGTACCATCATTAGCAGGGTCATACACATACAGCATCACTTTCCCAAAATGGCCCTGAAGAAACAGCAGGAGAGAGAAAAAAACACAGAATAAGCAAACCACCATCACAACAACACAACGTCAGACAGGAGCAAACTAACCTCTCCCAGGTCTCGGATCTTCTTCAAGTGGCGCTTAAGGAAAATACTGGGATCTCTGTCAGGAAGTGCTTCGCAGTCAGAGGAAATGTCGGGGTCTGTTTAATAAGTAAAAGTAAACATTAGTGTTTGCTGGAGAATGAATGTCATACTGAAATTAAGACAGACTGAAAACCAGCACAAAACTAACCACTAGAAGAGGTTATTCCGTGCTAAGAAAACAGAGAAAAGAAATAGAGAACCCACTCTTTATCTGTATTTCAGTCAGCTCCCGTAGAATAGTCCTGAATGATGGCCTGGCTGCTGGGTCATAGGTCAAACACATGCTGATGAAGCTGGCCAGCTCCTGGGATGAGGGGACTGCCAGCCGGCTCTGAGTCTCATAGAAACGCTCTTTCTGTAGTTAAAGGATAGATTATAGTCGGTAAACCTTTCTATACTACTGCATTTACAAAACATGGCAAAATAATGTAAACACCACAGATTCCAGAAAATTATGAGATTTTTTTTTTTTTTTTTTTTACTTCAAGCAAATAAGCAAATCACAATTAAATCACAAAATAATTAGTTTGTTTAATAGCTGAACATTCTAGGTATTGAAACATACAAAATTATAATAAATTATTTAAATTATGTTATTAGTTAAAATGTTTACAAGGTAATGAATATGTTGGTGTAGGTTCTCAATCATCCAGGTCATAATAATCCTCCATCTTCCATGGGATGGCATGGATGGGAGGGACGGTGATTTGCACTTGACTTGAGAGTTTTTGCTCAGCGTATATAAGGCTGGAACTTTCCACCAGAATTTCTAACTGACGAAGCTTTTTGGATTGAAAGCGAAACGTCTTCAAAAACCACAAAAAAGAAGTCCAGTTGCCTCGACTCAAGCTTTTTAGGAAAGGTAATGAATAGTATTTTATTTATGTATTTATTTATTTTTTTAGATCAAGTAGAGAAAAGATATGGAATCACCCAGTAATGTGCAGTTCTAAAACAAATACCGATAAAATTCTAAAAATTATCTCAATTTAATCTGTGGTTAAAAAAACAGTGTTTATGGATCTTAATGAGCTGTTGGACGTAATTAACTAAAAAGAAACATGGCCTAAATAAAAGAAGTCAATGAAAACAATGGAGTGGATTCTAAAACTTTTTCAAGAAAAGAATCCAACACAAAGGGTGGCAAAAGATGTTAGTTAATCCCAGTCAGCAGTGCCTAAGATTTGGTGCACGTATAAACAAAATGTGGATTAAAAAAAAAATAAATAAATAAACAACATTCAGGTAGAGCAGAAACAACATCAAAACATCAGGAGAGAAAACTCAATTTGCACAATGAACCAAATGAAACCTGTAAGTAAAAAAAAAAAAAATACTCTATGTTTGTGACAGAAGTGTAAGAAATCAGCTGGATTGGGAAGGGGGGGGGGGGGGGGTCAGTGGTGTGCCGCCCTCTGCTGGTTGGTGAGGGAACAGCAGGCCTGGAGTCTGGCTGTTTCCTCACAATATCACTGTCTGAAGGAAACAATCATCTATCATACGTGGTTACATGTCGGGTAAAAGACCAGGGGAGAGGGTAGTTATTACTTCAACACTCAGTGCAGAGGTGTGCATTAAAATTCTGACACTTCAGTGAGAGAAAATGTGATGTCTGGTGATTATGAAGCCATTTTTCAGGAAGTTTATTCATCTTTAAATATGTTAATGCTTTTCTTTAGGAAAGGAAAGTTCAAGACGACTAGAAAACTCAAGACGAAGTCCAATTTTCAATCCCATTGAAAACGTATTATGGAAGGTTTTTTTTTATTATAAGTGCATAAAAGAGGCTCCATTCTATGAATCAATTAATTCTCCGAAATATTTAATCCTACTAGGATCACACACAGAGGCTGTAGCCTATCTCAGCTGACTCTGAGTGAAGGCAGGGTACACCCTGAACACATGCTCACCAATCAATTGTAGGGCTAAACCAAACATACAACTTTTCATACTCACTCACACATAGGCGAAATTTAGAAGATTATTAGAATTTAGAGATTACCCAGATGAAACCCACGCAAGCATGGGAACATACAGACTCCACACAGAAATGCCTTCGACAAGCCCAGGACTCAAACCCAGGTCCTTCCTGCTGAGAGGCGGTCGTGCTCAAAAATACATGATTGTATTAAACAAAAAAAGTTTTGTTTCATATCTGTGATTTGTTAATTTGCTATATAGTATGAGTGATTCTTTTGCCATCACTTCTGCCACTGGTTGCTCCTTGTGGATGGCACATGATGGCAGGCTGATGATGTACCTCTGGTAAAGTGCTGCCACTCATGGCCAGATCTCCGTTGTTGCAGATTTCCAGCAGTGTGGCCCCGAAGCTCCACTTGTCTACAGCACTGCCTATTACAGCTCCACAGAGCACACACTCTGGCGCGATCCATGGAATGCGCTCCACTCGTTCTACAAACACAACACATGGGAGAAATAAAAACAATGATGAAACACACAGGTTGCCTTTTGTGCTCCATCATTTCCACTGTGACCTTATTAAAGGCGAAACACAAGAGGAAGTGAACACAACCAACAAGAAGTGGTTAACATTAGACTTCCTGTTCCACCTTTGACTATGAACAATAATACCAATGAAATATGCATCTGACGGATGGTGAAAGTTTTTCGACAGAAATTTCGACTCAAACTTTCTCAGGGAGGAAGAAAGATTTAACAGTGGAGCAGACGATGTGCAGTATTTTTTTTTTTATTTATTGCTAGTACAAACAGCCTACAAAAACATGCATAACATAAAAAAAAACTTGCATTTACAACACAGTTCAGTTTTTTTTTATATATAGCTTTAAAACTATAAATCATTACTCAATTATACACCAATCAGCCATAACTTTAACACCACTAAGAGGTGACGTGAATAACAGTAATTGTTTCATTATATTAGACTGATTATGATATTGTATTAGACTGCATATGAACAGGCAGTTCCTGAAGTTGATGTGTTGGAAGCAGGAAAAATAAGCAAGTATAAAGATCTGAGTGACTTTGACAAGGACCACATTGTGATGGTGAACAGCTTGGTCTATTCATCTCCAAAACGGCAGGTCTTCTAGGTATGCAGTGCTAAGTACCTACCAAAGGTCATACAAGGAAGGACAACCACTGAACAGAAAGGTGTCACAGTGCAGCTTGTTGGGGATGAGATGGCACAGCTTCAGACAAGTCACATGATTGACCCCCGTCCACCACTGAATGTGCCTACAATGGGTAAGTGAGCTTCAAAACTTGACTATGGAGCAGTTTAAGAAGGTAGACCGGTCTATGTGAAGGAGGCATGGCATCGGAATCAGTGTGATGTTTTAGGCATTGGTCTGCTGGGCTATAGAATTCGTGTGAATGTTACTTTGACATGCACTATCTACGTAAACACTGTTGCAGACCAAGTACACCCCTTTATAGTAATAAATGGCAATAAACTCAGCAGGATAATGTGCCCTGCCATACTGCAAAAACTGTTGAGGAACGGTTTAAGTAAAACTGCCCTCCAAATTCTGTCTCTGGGATGTGCTGAACAATCAAGTCGAAATCATGGATTCCTGACCTTCACCTTACAGGAATTAATGAATGTGCTGCGAACTACTTGGTGCCAGATACCACAGCACACCCTCAGACGTCTAGCAGAGCCCATGACTTGACGATTTTGAGCCAATTTTTCTTGACACAGGTAGTACATACACAATAATCGGCAGGTGGTTTTAATGTTATGGCTGATTGGTGTACACTATAAATGCAAATAGTACTGTTGCTTAAAAAGAAGTTCAGTGCGAGCATCACAGTCTTTATGATTACAAAAGCAGTGTGACGTCCTGTACCTCCACGTGAGAGCGCAGTAAATGCTATACCCGGGTCACTCAACTTCACAAATGGAAACGTGCCCTCTTCGAGTCCCTTTCGAGCAACCAGAATATTCTTTGCACAGACGTTCCCATGAACCAAGTGCTTCGTTTCCTAAAGGCAAAAACATTTGTTTTAGATGTACGGTAAATTTTGGTTCATGGACCATTTTATTCATCTGATCCAGTTTGTTGTGTGCTTACCAGATAGCAGAGTGCACTGGCCAGCTGTTTCGCCACAGTAAACTTCCACTGAGGGGTAACACGAGCTTTCTCTTTGTGCAGGAAGACATCTAAAGGGCCAAACTCCACAAACTCTTCCACCATGATGTCTATTCAGACACAAAAATACTCCAGGTGTAAGTGAAGTGAAATAAATTAAAATCATCGGTGCAAATAGCTTCAGAAACGCATATAGAATATTAATATTAAAGGTGTGAGAGATTGAAAGATTTGTCCTAAGCATGGTTAGAGAACTAAGAGAAAGACGCAGGTGCTTAAACTTTAGGTACACTCTTAGGGCAAAAGGGGAAATCCCAAAAAGAGCACACTACTCACTCTCAGATCCTTTCACTGAAATGCCGTGTACAAACACCAGGTGACAGTGAGACACCTGACTCATGAAGCTCGCGGTCTCAAAGAATGCCTGCAAAACCAAAGTTTAACTATTACATTCATGCACAATATTAAGTTCTGCTTTAATGCTTTCCTGCTATATCAAGAGCTGCTGATCTCACCAATGCTATGTCCTTATGACTCTCATCCAGGATCTTCAGAACCACACGGATGCCTTTTCCATCGCTGTGATTGTTGTTCCATTCATCCTCATCATCTTCCACACCGCTGCGCATCAAGCGACCCGAGTATATGTTTGTCCTAGTGCCACGGCCCAAGTGTTGCTCCTGATAATTAAAATTATACATTTATTCATTCATTCATTCATTCACTATCTCTGGCAGAAGGTTATGTTTATACCTTTCATTTGTTTGTTTGTCTGTTTGTTTCTAAAACAATTATGCACAAATGTTGATGATTTTTTCCACCTAAATTAGGGTGTGGCAAAAGTAACAATCCATTACATTTTGGAGGTGATCCATGCATGGGACCACGTTGAAAAAAATTCTGAAATCCCAAAAAATCTCTATCTTTGTAAATCTAATTTTCACTGGAAGTGTACAGCACCAGGCGGCACAGTGGCGGAGTGGTTAGTACGTCCAACTCCCAGCAAGAAGGTCCTGAGTTAGAGTCCCGGGCTCAGAGAGGGCGTTTCTGTGGACTAACTGGCTGATCCAAATTGCCCCTAGGTGTGAGTGTGAATGGCTGTATGTGTGTTGGCCCCGCGATGGTCTGGGGTGTACCCTGCCTTAGATAGGCTCCAGCCTCCTCGCAACCCTAGTAGGATTAAGCAGCTTGGCAAATGAGTGAGTGAGTTAGTGAATGTAGAGTACCTGAATATTGGTGGTACCTGAATATTGGAGTTGACCTTGAAAATTTCAATTTAGTGAAAATCGCTATATCTCAAGATTTTATACACAGAATTCATCCAAGTTTTACCTGAAATATCTCTGGATCCTGGCAGAGGTACGTTGAAACCTATACATGTCACTCTGTACACACACCTATACATGACTGATTTATTCAGTCATGCTTTCATTTATTAATTCGGACCGTAGCCATGTCGGTTTTATACCCCAAGGGGCGCCACTCCGCATCGAGCTTGGGGCAATTTGGAATAGCCAATTAGCCCAATGTGCATGTCTTTGGTCTTTGGGAGGAACTCCACACAGAAACGCCCTCACTGACCCTGACCACAGGGCTCGGACCCAGGATTTTCTTTCTGTGAGGTGAGAGTGCCAAACACTACACTATCATGCCCCCAAAATGGCACCAAAACAACCAAATAAGTAGTAAGAAATGCACGATGGTGTCAAATAAAAGGTGAAACTAACCTGTATTATCTCCTTGTCTTTAATTTGGTGGAATCTCAGTTGGCTCAGGTTGAGAGTTTCAGAAATGGGCTTGGTTTTTCCATTTATGCCCTGTCTCATTACAATGAGGTTTGACAGCTCTGGAAAAGGATCAAGAAGAAGGAGCATGATTATACTTGAGATTATGTCAGAAACATTCTTCGTTAGAAGTGTTTGCTTTATCTGGATTTATTTTATTGCTTCCGTAATGAGTCTGGTGTGACACCCAGGAATACTGGCTCCCGCCAACGTATTTTTTTGCCTCATTAAAAAAGCATTTTATTTATTAATCTGTTTTTGAGAAATCAACATGCCTCCTTATTAATTTGGCAGCAATATGATCACAGCTCAGGGCCAGGCATAGAAAGCCCAGAAGTGGGGAGCAGAGTGGCAGACAGAGCTGGGAAAACATTCTCCTTTTCTAATAATGCTTAATTACCCCATGGGTTTCATTGCTACCCAGTGATATCTAATTGTAAAGAAGTGAACAATATGGATAGTCAGTTCGGTGTACAGCCTCAGTCTATCATATGAGCTACTCATATAAGGATATCTATTCATCAGCTGCAGAAATTAATAATTATAAAACAGTAGCGCGGATGATCTACTAATTGGATACAATAAACCAAACAGCACATAAAACATCCTGCTCCACCTTTTAATCACTTACAGTAATCTGTGTTCAGGCAATGCATTATCTCAAAGCGGAGGACAACCAATAGATAAGGGAATTCAAATAAACATCAGTTTCCATTTGCACACTCTATCAGCTGCCTCAGACTGAACGCACTCGCACTGGCGTGAAACAGGAGATGAGTGACTGGGTTTAACTGTATGTACCATTCATATAAATAATATCTTAAACATCTGCAAACCTACAAGAAAGGACAAGCCATCCCCAACTGTCAGTACCCAGTCTCCCTTCCAACTATATTCGAAGTTCAGAGAGTGCCATGAACACCACATCACCTGCAGGTCTGGGCAGACAGCACTTCTTCACAGTGAAGCACTCCTGACCAGACTTAAGCACAAAGGTCTTCAGGCTATCTGTGAGCTCCTTCACATTAGAGAACTCTCGATCCCAGCCTTCCAGCGTAAACACAGAGCCCTTCTGCATGATCCTGAACTGCTTCAGTGTTGGATTCTGTCCATCCTGTAGAAACAAATATTCACACAGCATTATTCATGAACCTATAAAACTTTAATTTCCAATTCATCCTATACAGAACAATTACTATTATATAATTGTTATAGTATATACTACATGGGAACTTAAGAAAAGCAGACTAAAACGAGCTTTTATGTTTTGTCTTTTACGTTTAAGCAATTGATAAGGAGGTCCTGGGTTCAAGTCCTGGGCTCAGTGAGGGCAGTTCTGTATAGAGTTTGCATGTTCTTCCCATGCTTGCACGGGTTTCTTCCAGGTATTTCAGTTTCCTCCCACAGTGCAAAGGCATGCACATTAGCTGTCTTTGCTAATTGGCTATTCCAAACTGCCCATAGGTGGTACTGTGTGAGTGTGAATGGTTGTGTGTGTTCGCTTTGCGATGGACTGGAGAGCTGTTTAGGGTGTACCTTGCTTTCAAGATTCGGCAAATGAGCGAGTAAGTGAATAATCGATTTATACATTCTCCTGAGTTTGTGAGGTGGATAATAAGCAATTATTGAATGGGGGCAAAGTATGATATGGAGAATTATTCAGATGGAGAGGGCTTTATACCCCCCCGGATTACACATTCCGAGATCTGAATAATTCTCCATATCATACAAAAGCCGGTCTGAGCTGAAAGTGCCACATGCTACTCCCCACTGATGCTAATAAAAATATGGAATAAAATATGGAATTAATGTATATGATGGTAAGGTCGTATTTTTATTTTCAAGGATTAACCTTTTTTTTTTTCACCAAACGAGACTTTTTATTGGCTTGTTGCGAGGAGCATGCCTTTAGTCTTGAGAGGAGCCATTTTCTAGCTAGCTTTCTCAGGGAGGAGGGGGAGAGGAGGAGCATAGACCTCAAATAAGATTGATAGGCTACAGCGCTGTTGGGTGGCGGAACTTTGCGCTGCCATCTTGATTGTTGTTACTCACTCTCAGATATGGCTTTAAGGAACACTGTGCAATACTCATTGAAAGCACCTAATGCCAATGATGGATAAATAAGCTCGTAGAAGAATACCAGGAATTCACTGGTGGCTTTCCATCAATCAGAAATGAGAAGATTTTGAATGAATAATAATATCAATTATCCAACGATATCCAACATTCACGTGTAGTATATACTAAAAATGCATATGCAGCTAAAAGCAACAAATACTGTGGACTAGAAAAAAATCTATTTAAATATACAAACAAACACTTAAAAGGTTACATAAAATGTACTTTCTCAACAACAGAGGAAATAACAACAACAACAACAACAATACATTTTATTTAATTGTATTAAGTTATATTTTTAATAAATAAAAAATACATAAAAATAAGTAAGATTATAAAATTTGTCCAACAGAAGTAAAACTTTGCTCTTCTCTAAGATTAAATACAGTTTGGTTTTATATCTTATGTTTCTTTCCTCTTAATCTCAGTAAATAACTAGAACTGGTAATAAAGTAAATCTGAGCATCAACAAACTGAGTGCCAGTGCATTCTGTAAGTTACCCTAAATCACAAGATATTTTACAATATATTTTATAAATCAAGATATTTTACAACTTTATAATCTATACAAAAAAATGTACCTTGACCTGTTACTTCAACCCCAGCATTCAGCTGGCTGTTATTTCTATACAACACGCCATTATTGAGTCACACAGACCTTTACTATGGAGCATGTCATTAACACAGGCAATAAAATTATTTTTTAATTATTATAATTGATTTCTTTAGTAAACAGCCATGTAATATGTGGGATAACATACAGCGAGCCGCTCATTATTGTCAAATAAACCCCTTCAGAGTGTCAAGGTCCATATCACTCTCTCAGGGTCCAGATCACTGTCTGGTTCTAGATCACTCTGTTAAAGTTCAAATCATTCTATCGAGGTCCAGTTCACTCTGTCAGTGTCCTGATCACTCTGTCGGCATCCAGATCACTCTTTCAGGGTCCAGGTCCCTCTGTTAAGGTACTGATAACGCTGTCAGGGTCCGGATCACTCTGTCGGTGTCCAGATTGCTCTGTCAAGGTCTAGATTACTCTATCAGGGTCTAGGTCAGTCAGTCGGGATTTATTCTGAGATGATGACTGGCTCGCTCTGTCCACACTAAAGATTTTTAAATCCCCTAAAATGTTTATATGTGAAGTGAGTACGGTAGACCTGTAGTGTACCTGTTGAATGCACTTACATTTATGGAGCATTTATGACTAAAGATTTTGTTTGTCTCTGGTTTGCCATACTGAGGCTTCAGACTCTGTTGTTTTTAAATCAGAGTGTAAACAAAATGAATGAATACTGACTGGCTGCGTCAGATGATGACAGGCTTATAGATAGAACCTTAAAAAAACTAAAGACATCAGAAATAACGCCTCCCTCAGTGGTGAAGTTTACATGGTGAACTTGACTGCAGTTCAGAGAGTCGAATTTTTTGTAGGTGGGATTCTTAAAAAGAAGAAAAATCCTGTACAGCTACTTTTAAGAATTTGCGTATGAACATTACCTCAGTCCTACTCAGAACCGCTAATATGATACGTCGGTAGTCCAGAACACTCCAGCGAACTAAGTAAGCTCCATCTTCGATCTTTTGCTCCTTCTTCAGCTTCTGCAGCACAAACTCATCACTGGTAGAAAAATACATAAAGAGCACCTGAGCACCGCAGAAGAAATGTGTGTAAATGCATGAGTAGTATGTAAATTGGACACCTACAGTATTGGACCATGAAGGCCGTTGGCCTCGCTCAGGACCACTCTGGGTGGGGCAACCTCATGGCAGAGGTAGTGGTGAGCATCCGCTGTCAGGCGAAAGTACCCATCAAGCAGGGACACCAGAGAGCGTGCCTCAAGAGTGGACTTCATACGCAAGTCCTGGATTACAACATGGTTAGGCATATAACATACGTCGTTTCACAGGAACACTGATTACATCACTTTAAAAGTGAAACATTACGTGGAAATCCAAAAAGGAAGTCAAAAGCAGAAACAATTAAATGTATACCTATTCAGATTCTAAATATTTTAAAGGGGCGGTTTCATGGTTGTTTTTAGAAAACAGCCTAAATCGCATCAATGGGGTAATCAAAGAAGGCCTAATTATTTATATACATCAAATTTTTTTTTACAAAAGTTAGTAGACATGAATTAGGTTCGTATAACAAATTTGCTAGGAGTTTGCAATAGGATCTTAATCTTTGAAAACTGTTCAGCCCAACAAGATTTCCAAAAGTCCTTGGTGCATTCCATTCCCATCTACCAAGTCCAATCCAAGTCAGGTTCGAAAACTCCTTTTGATTTGCAAGTTGAAAGGCTATGCAACAAATATAGATTAATATTTTGGACATTCGTTGCATATATACTGTATACACGACTTTTAGGCAACTCAATTTGGGTAATCCTTGTGACACGGCTCCTTTAATCATGGTGAGAATCAATTTAACTTTATTTTTAAAACAATTACTGGATGCAAAACTTAATTTTAATTTCATAATCGAATGGCAGAACAGCACTTTTATATTTTTCAGAAGATCTTACACAGTTCACACTTTAAGAATTTTGCAAATATTTATTTTCATCTTGTCTTTTCTCCTTTAAGGGAATGTACTCACCATTGCAAGGTTGTCCTGCCGGCTGATGCAGACGTTTGCTCCCGTTATGGCGATATGTGAGATATCAGGGAAGTCACAGAACACCTCCCAGCTTTCTGGTGTGTTATTTTCCTGTTGAGGATTCTCATGCTTTTCTTGCATCCTCTTATTTAAGTAGTCATTCCCCATATAGTTGTTGTCTTGAGCCTGCAACACAAATCATTATCAGACCCAAAGGGCTCATTATGAAATTCTCCCTAACAAGAGTAAACAGATCAAACCTCACCCTCTGGGCTAGGATATTCCTCCATTGAATGCCAGTGGTGCCAGACACCATGATCTCATGTGTGGGCTGACTGCAGGTCATCTCCTCTTGGGGCTCGTGTGCTCGCGATGCGTTCAGATATGAGCCGCTGCCATCGCCACCAGGCCTCCTGTCCAAGTGGAAGATGGAGAAGGTCTCGGTGCCAAAGCATGGAGCCAGACGCTCCAGCGTAGACAGGTACTTATACATTACTTCCTGAGAGCCGAGCCTGCCTTGGCCCACTGTATGCTGTTGGAAGCTCCGCACAAAGTCAGCGAACACGCGGCGGAGGCGGAACTTGGTGAGGAAGTTGTCTCGGGCGATATGACGATAGAACGAGCGGGGGATGCAGCGCAGGAAGCTGGAGGAATCCGAACAAAGAAATGAATAATCTCAGCACATCAATCACAGATGTACATCTTTAACCCATGTGTTTTCAGAATGAATCATAATTCTTTCAGAATTACACTCAGTCATGTGAGAAATGTGAGATTAATGCATGAGAAATCCCTAGTCTCTTTTTACAAGTAAGCTTGTATGCAATGAAAAAACCCCATGAAGCTCACACCTGGTCTGCTTGGCCACTTCCTGTAGCGATGTGCCATTCTGCAGAGCCTTGTGAGATAAGTGCAGCACAGCCATGCCTAAGCTCTCGTTTTTAAACGCACTGATCTCCGCCTCACCCGTCACATCGTCCAGGGATGTCACGTCATTCACGAAATCACATTTTGCCTGCGCCAGCCAAAACACACACTTATTAAAAGAAAACTGTCTTGTAAAATAGTCACCCGAGCCTAACTGCCGAGTTCATTAAAACAAATGTACTGTCATAAAAAGGCACTTTAAAACCTCACCTGAGCAAACAAGTACTCCAGAGACGTGATCTCCAGCAGAGGCGCTGCTCCGTGCTCGCTCCCAGTCTGACTTGTGTAACGCGACAACGTCGGCTCCAGCTCGTTCAGTCCATGCCAGTTCCGAAAGTAGAACCTGCAAAAAATACATAGAAAAAATACTAACACCTTTACCCAAATAGTGTTGTTATAATGTTTCATCACTCATTAACTCCACACACACACACACACACACACACACACACACACACACACACACACACACACACACACACACACACACAC
>JBCNYH010000001.1:37534772-37547699 GCA_039654325.1 Tandanus tandanus | reverse complement strand
AGTCATGCCGGAGTCCCTGCTTGCACCCAGCACTAATAAACTCTTCTTTTACCATTACACTGTTATGAGCATGCCTATCAACCCCCCCCCCCCCTTTCTCTCTCTGTGTTTTTGCTGAGGAACACATGCTACTTCTTGGATGCCGGTGATCCTGATCCTCCTAATCCTTCTGCTTTGTGAGTCTTGTGGTCTGTCCTGGTGTGCTGATGCTGTCTGGAGTTCTCATCTTGGAAGTGTTGGAACTCAGAGCCCCCTCTGAGTGGACATATGCCGGGTGTACGCAAAGTCACCATCAGCACCTGGTTATTTCTTAATGCATGCTCAATAGTTCAACAATTACTCAAATGCTTAGTTAAATCAAAAGTCAGGATACAGACAGATGAGAAACAATACCTGTTTATTAAAGGTAGTAGTCTATCACATACAGAGTCTCAAAGAGCAGCTGGTCTTCAAGGACTGATCAGATTGTCAACCAACAATGTTAGTATCCAAATCAGGATCAGCAAATTCCCTCAGGACTTCTTTTCCCTTTTTACACCTCAGAGCCCTAGGATGCCATCCCCTTTTTCCACCTGCCCAAGTTTTTTCCCATTATGTTTGTATTTTAGGTTATTTTAGCCCGTCCCACCTAGTTTTCCATTTCCCATTATCTTTTCATTTTTCTGATCACGCCCTCCATGTTATCTAACTACGCCCCGCATGATCTTATGTTACATTTCTTAGGTTACCGCCTATTTTTCCCATCTACTTGATGCAGTTGATTCAGGGGTTTTATAAAAAATCTAGGCGCTCCCTTTATAAGCACCTCTTCATGTTTTCTCTTCATTTAGACTTTGCTCCTGTGAACTGACCAGACGTCCTGATCTTGTTGTGCTCTGCATCTTATCTTTTCCCAACCCATCTGTTCTTCTCCCACTATGAGTGAGTATTTTCTTCTCTTTTATCATCCTTCTATGTATTTTTACTCATAAGCTCATTAATATTAACTTTGGTTGCTATGTTCATTGTGATATATCTTCCTTCATAATGGGTTTTTCCATTTGGTTACTGGGTTCTTATTGAAATTTTATGACTTAGTCCCTTCATTTATTTAGTCCCTTCATATCATTTTTCCCCACGGCCAAGTGTCTCTCCAAGTTCTTCAGGGGGGTATTCTCCGGATTACCGCGATCTTCTCCATTCACCCAGTTATTCACCAACGTCCCCAACGGGACCCTCTTATTTTGATACACATCCAGTTCCCATAATCTCTTTAGACACACTGGCTTATCTGTGACCTTGAATAAATTTACCATTATAATGTTTCGTCTCTACGTGTGGTTATTTCTCTGGTACACACAGGTCCATGGATCTATATGATTAAGCATTGGTCTACACAGTTCATTTATTATTAACTGAGGTTCTTACATGTTAATCAACTAAAATATCATACTTTAATGATAATTCAGGCGGAATATATTGCCATAAACATTGATTAAAACGTTATATAGCTTCTTAAGGCTAAGTCACACAGAGTATATGTTTTATTCTATAATATGATATAGTACCTAGAGGCTAATTCACACAGGATATGTTTTTCCCTGACATCACTTTCCCCTTTGAGACTCTTGGGTCTCACATTCGTTACACACGCTTCCTAGACTTAGTTTCGGTTGTGATCTCTTTTAATTTTAACATCATCCATATTCTACAGTAACTTTATGGATGAGGCACTTTTCTCTTCCAAAGACGTTAAGCATCACTCTTTAAGTTGTTTTTGTCAGGAGAGGCCCTCTGGGCCTCTCATCACTGCAGGGTTTAAACGACATCCATATTTCCCTAAGACTACTCTAAGGTCCATACGGTTTATATTTCCCTGATTGTTCTAAGTTCCACGTAATTGTTAATTATTTTATACATTTTAATAAAATAAAATAAAATTTATATATCCCTTTCTTTTTGTTACATGTTGTTAAACCCCACTATATCCCTTTGTATTACTTTTCCCTATATTTCCCTGTTTTCTCTCTTTTTCCCTTTTCCCCTTTTCCCTTTTCCCCTTTCTTTACATCACTACATCACTCTCCCCTGATATAATAGCAACATAAAGCACATATGTAATATATCATCAAACACAGGCATATAGATCCTCAGACCCCGAGTGATCCAGGGGTCCCGTTGTAGTTGTTTAAGCTCAACAAGCTGTTCGTGTCGTTGTTTAGAATGGGAAGTCCACAACACATAGCCACAGAAAGAGACAGTCACCACCTGAATAATCGCTTTCTGAAGTACATTGCGGGTGATGAGAAAGCCGTGTGCAGCGGTTGTCCCATAATATTCCGTCAGTGCTATTGATCTGCGAAGGTAATAAGTATTGACCGTTAAAGAGAGTCCATGAGGCAGCATGATTTCCGTGGTGTAGTCTCGGACTCGCCAAGTCCTGTCTACATAATAAAAGTTAGCGTGGGTGAATATCTTGTGGATGCGTCAGCGCCATGTCGCATGTCCAGTCTGTGTCCGTGCAACAGGGATAGAAGACACATGGAATCCCATTGCTTGCAATGCCAGGAGGTCGGCATGTCGCCCACTATGGAGCACGTTGTACAGTCGGTTGGCAGTATGGCTGAATAGAGGAACCCATCTGCATCTATCCACAGGCGTGCGCATGGGTGAGTTTTCTACTTGTGGTGGCCATGCTTGCAGCTTAGACATTGGAGAGACTCATCAGCACTCGCGGAGGTCGCCATGGGTCCTGCACACAACACTTATGCACATATACATGTAGGGACACACAGATATAATGATAGGGACAGGCCATGCAGCCAAGGACACAAGACAGGACACATATAGACAACATGCAAGATGAACATTTTCACAGTAAATGTGGGGAACTAATTATAATAGGTTAAGTCATCTATGATAACGTAGGTTGAATCTTGAGCCGGATTGCTAGCCTTTGGCGCTTCATTAGTATCTTTATCCAAATCTTCTGTCATGGGGGCCAGGACACAGTCTTCGTTGGTGGGGGTAATTAGTACTGTCATTTGTTTAACCATTGCTTGGACGCATAGACCTCTTACGATTGGGAAAACACAGCATGCTATGACAGCTAGGATCGCCAGAACTATTCCCACTTGCATTGCCATTTTCATGAGCCAACCGCCCCATTTACCGAAAAAACTACTGAACCATTCTGAGAAGAACATGGGGAATCCCGCATTTTGCTTCACTTCGTGCCGTAATTCACACAGTTTTTGCATGGCCTCGTAAAAGGCGCCACCTGGAGCTGTATTATTGGAAATGTACGTGTAACAGTGTTTGCCAAAGAGGAGACATACTCCTCCTTCCTTTGCCATCAGCCAATCGAGTGCCTGCCTGTTTTGCATAGTCATTGTACTAGTGGCAGACAACTGTTCTCCTAATGCGCGCAGGGCGTCATCCATGTAGTCGATGTAGTTTATCCATTCAACATTCTTGTTTATGGTAATGAACACAAACAAAGATTAAAAACCCGCAGCAATCTCATCGCGTGCCTCATATTCGTTAGAGATTCCACGTGGTTGCCCTATACTATCTATGTACACTCTGGAGTCCATTGTATATGCGCTTTCAGCCCTGTGATACTTATTCCCCGAGGTGTTGTCGTCCATGTCTAACCCTTTCTTAAACATTCGAACTTCTGTCACTATCATGACTCTGGTACACAATCCTGACCAATCTAATGGTAGAGCCTGCCTTAGCCTCATTCCCCCACATAGCCACCAGATTACCAACACATTTTTACGTAACGTATTTTCTTATGCCATCCCATTACCGGCATAGTCTGATTCTGAATTCCACCTACTCCCCATGTGTCATTATATGCCTCTGCCGAGAACCCCATGTCGGTGATGTCCCCAAATCCTTTTGCACTGTCCCGTCAAATTACCTACATCTTTTGTCCCCTTATTCCTGTAGCACTCAAATGTATAATTCTTTGCCCGGTTAAAGGAGACACGACTAGCAGGTGGTTTCAACTTGGTGGTTTGCGGCCACCTGGTAGCATTTCTGCAACCATTTATTAAGGTCTGGGTGAAGTTCCCCACTCCAGCATACAATATGCACCAGTATGGACACATACTATCATTCACTGGTTGAATTTATTTGAGTTTCTGCTGGGTGAAATGTGTCCCCCATCCGAAGATAATGCATTTCTGAACCCACCACTTTAGTTCCGTAGACAGCCACATGGGCATCTCGGAATGCCCTGCATGTGTCAGTGTTGTAGGGTAGCGGAACAATTTCCAGTTTTCTTTTCCCAGCTGCACAGAGTAGGCAATCTCCTGTCCCTTCGGTCCAGTCGTGTGCCGTGTATTTGGCCCATTGGCCTGGGCTTTATGCCATAGGTCAGTGTCAGGGTCTATTACTCCTTGTACTACCCCCAGTTCTTCAACCGTATCTTTGTCTGTCTCCCAATCCTGAAGGCTTGGTATTACTGCCCCATTGACATTCTCGTCTAGATATACTATTGCAATATCCTTTGTAACGTCGTTCCATTTTAGTCTGACCTGTGCCCCATCTTCTAACCCCCCAATCTTGTTATAGTATCTTGTGCAGACTGACCAGGTTGTAGATTCTTCAGGCCACCTGAAGCAGGCCGCAGTTGCGTCCCATGTCCATACAGCAGTCGCATTGGCCTCCACATATTCCTTTTTGGTTCGTAGAGCCTCGGCGTCCTTTATGCCTGTTGTTTGGGCAATTTTCCTCTGTGAAAACCACTCTGGGGATAGGCGCAATCGCCTGATCACTGGTCGGGGCCATCCGTGTGTATCGTTCTGTATACCGGCCCTGTCTTTAATTTGGCGGGTGGTCAGTGTCAGTGTGGGGCTAGAACAGTTGACTTTCATGGTGGCTGTGAGATTGTCTTGTGTCAGGTTTGAAGTGATCAATTTATCTGGGTCAAAGGTTCCCGACATACCTTTCCCAATTATGACAATTGCTAGTACGTATCCTACAGCTATAATAATTATCAAAGTATGTGGTATCTGAGGTGGAGACTGGTCGATCATGTTGGACTGTTCTGATAGTGTCTTCTGTCCTACCCTTTTAATCTTCATTCTTGCTCAACAACGAAACCTACATAGAGGGCCAGATCCGCTAAACTTGGGTGACCTAAGTCTGCTAAATTAAGTGGGTTCCCCGATGGATCTGGAATTTCTATGTCAGCTAAACTAAGCGTACTGAATGGGTTGGGCTCTAATGGCTCTGATGCAGGTATGTAACCCGATGGGCCCGGTTGGTTCTCGTCTGGGGGTTCCTGTGGTGCTCTCTCAGAGAATTGGTATACTCTTGGTTCAAACTCGGGTGTGAGTGAGCCTTCAGTGTCCACTATCTGTTCGCGTGGCTCCTCTACTTGGGATACTGTTTTCTTTTTGGGCAGTTTCCCTTTTCCCCGAGTGTTATAGGCAGGCGCGTCTGGCTGGTCTATATCCTCAGGTTCGGTGTCATGGTCGGAGTGGGCGAGCTGTACCAGCCTTGAGCATGACTGCTTCCACTTAGGACCTTTTCCAGCAGCCCTGCAGCAATGATTCAAGTGATACCAATGTTCTCTTCCCTCTACCTTGACTGCTGTTGGTGTTGCCAACACTACTTTAAATGGTCCTTCTCTCTGTGGGTGCTTCCACTACTTTTTCTTGAATAGCCTGATAAAGATGTAATCTCCTGGTTCCACCTGGCGAAGCTCCTCCTGCTCTACATTCACCCCGTGCGTGGCAGCACTGACCTGTGAATACAGAGTTCTGTGTATTTGTGTTAAATGTTTCACATAACTCGCCATTTCGCCTTCTAATTGCTCCAGGGCGGGGCCTTTATAGGGTCCCCATGTAAATGCTACTGGCATTGGTCTTCCAGTAAGCATTTCATGTGGTGTTAGATGTGTGTTTCTGTTTGTCTGAGAATGCATCTTCATGAGGGTGAGTGGTAATGCCTGTACCCAATTTAGTTTGGTGGTTGCGCAAATCTTACCCACTTTTTCCTTTAGCACTCCATTCGCCCTTTCAACCATCCCTTGTGACTGTGGGTGGTATACGCACCCCAAATGGTGTGTTATGCATAAAGCCTCTGTTATATATTTTATTACCTCATTCACAAAATGGCTACCGTTGTCCGAGCTCATTCAGTCCGGGATCCAAAATCAAGGGATTACTTCTCTGCACAAGAATTTAGCTACTGTCTTAGCGTCGCTTTTAGCTGTGGCCTGCGCTTCTACCCATCTGCTAAAACAGTCCACCACCACTAAGATGTATCTTTTTCCTTCTCTTCTTTCGGTCATGTCTACAAAATCGATTACTAGGTGTCTAAATGGTCCATCTGGTGGTGGTATGTGACCAAGAGGTTCTGTGAAATGCTTCCTAACGTTTCGTGTCACACAAATTTCATATGTTCTCAAAAATTTGTACACCATACTGGCTAAGTATGGGGACCACCAATCTTTCCGAATTGTGTCAATGATTTTTCTCCGGTCGCATGTGTCGCATCCCATGTGCTTCCTTAACTATCATTGGAATGAATCCTAGTGGGGCTACCAGTACTCCATCACGACTCCTCCATACTTCTGACTGTGGGTCTAAAACTGCCCCTCGCTTCTTCCACAAATCTTTCTCTGCTGCTGTAGCTGCCCTCTGAAACTCCTTAACATGTCTGCATCTGTTCGTTTTCTCCTGGCTCTCCTGCTTCCATCATTCCTATTATGCATGCCCCGTCTCCTGATGCAGCCTTTTTTGCTGCTTCATCTGCTGCTGCATTTCCTCTGCTAACCCGTTCCCCGTCTGACTTATGGGCTTTACATTTCACAATTGCCAATACGTTAGGGAGCATCATTGCCCTTAATAGTTCTGAAATTGCTGGCCCATGTACAATACTTGATCCATCCGCTCTCTGGAAGCCTATTTTTGCCCAGATAGGTCCAAACACATGAATCTGTGTATATGCATGTTGTTCCTGCGCTGTGGGATATAAATTGCATTAAGCATAATCAAGCAGCAATAAGATAGAAGTTAAGCATTAAGATTGTTTTTCTCTCTGTGTGTTCTCTTTTTGTAACAGTAACAGGAACTCAGTGCCTGATGCAGACATCTGGTTTCGGTTCCTCTTTGTGGTTTCTAAATCTGGAGTTGTTTTTCTCTCTCTCTCTCTAAGCCATAACCCTAGTGCATGCTTGCATGTCCACAGAGAGTATATATATCATGAACTGTAGAACTTGGTTGGGCTTTGCTTGTAATAAACGATCATTAAGGATTAAACCTGTTTGGCTCTTTATTACGAGCTACCCCTGGATCCAGAAACCAGAGAAGAGAAGGAGGACAGCTAGAGTGAAGGAGAGCAGGGGAGGATCGAAAATATCCCAACACGCGCCTAACTTACAGGCAGCCGTTAGTGCTTTTATTTCTGCCAATTGGGCAGAACATGGTTGTGGCACTGCCACTGTCAGTACTGTTTCAAACATTTTAGAGTCCTCATTAAATTTAACTACTGCATATCCTGCCTTGTTTCCCTCGTTCGCACAATTGCATAATCCATCCACAAAGAAGATGTGTTGAACGTTGGGTAGTGCTTCTGCTTCCAAATCTGCTCTAGCTTTTAGGTACTTCTCTACCTCTTATGGGAGCACTAGCCTGTCTGCAGGATTTATTGTGTGGCACTTTTCAATTGTCAATTCTGGGGCTGGTAGAATAACGTCGTAGCCTGTCCGTTGAGCATTAGTTATTTTAAAACTTTGGCTAGTCAATAAGGCGTGCAGTGCATGCGACATATATAAGGTCACTGGATGTCCCATTGTGATCGATGGCAATTTTTGGAAGGCAAAAGCCGCTGCTGCCAATCCTTGATAGCATGGTGGCATGCCCTTCTCCACTCTATCAAGTGCCGTGCTGTAATAAGCTATAGGTCTTTTTCCCATTCCCTTTTTTTCTTGTGCTAATACCACTGAAACAAACCCTTTCCTTTCTTATACATACAAATGGAACGGTCTACCATAATCTTGACACGCCAGTGCTGGTGCCAATGATAAGTCAGCTTTTAGCATATCGAATGCTGCTGTTGCGTCTTCTGTCCATGTTAGTTTAGCACTTGAGTTCATTTGGTCTGCTGCTTTCACTATATCTCTAAGGGGTTGCGTCTTCATAGCAAAGTCACAAATCCATGGTCTACTGACCCCCGTTAAACCCAAGAAGGATAGCATTTGCTGTACGGTTTGAGGTTTAGGTGCCTTACGGATAGCTTCTAAATCTTCTGGAGATATTTTTCGTGTAGTGCCTTCGAGCACTCTACCTAAATACTCTACCTTTGGTTGACAAAATTGTAACTTTTCCTTAGCTACCTTGTGACCATTTTCCCCCAGGATTTTTAGGACTGTCACAGAGTCTTGTATGCATTGCTCCTTATTTTGGCTACAAATCAATAAGTCAT
Organism: Tandanus tandanus; assembly: GCA_039654325.1. Taxonomy (NCBI): domain Eukaryota; kingdom Metazoa; phylum Chordata; class Actinopteri; order Siluriformes; family Plotosidae; genus Tandanus; species Tandanus tandanus. The sequence goes on along the minus strand of JBCNYH010000001.1, from coordinate 37,539,275 downwards.
CTACATATTGTAGGAGTGTTGAATTTACCTCCAAATTGGCTAAGTTTCGTGCTAGGACTTGGTTGAATACGGACGGACTTTCACAGTACCCTTGGGGCAACCTGGTATATGTATATTGCTGTCCCCCGTAGGTGAAAGCAAACAGATATTGTGAGTCAGGATGTAGTGGAACACTAAAGAATGCAGAGCATAAATCATTAACAGTGTACCACTTTGTTCCTTCTGGGATGTTAGACAACAGGGTGTGTGGGTCAGGGACTACTGGCTTTTCTGCTATCACTACTTTATTTACAGGCCACAAATCATGAACCAGTCGCCATTTGTCTGAATTTGGTTTTCTGACCAGAAAGATGGGGGTATTGCATTGGCTTTCTGTTGGAATTAAAACCCCTGCTTCCACTAATCCCTCAATTGTTGGCTTTATCCCTGCTGTTGCTTCTCTTGACAATGGATATTGTTTCTGATACGGCAAATGTGCCCTTGGTTTTAGTTGTATTTTAACTAGTCCTGCTGACTTTACCAATCCCACATTTGTTGGATGTTTAGTCCATAGTTGATCTGGTACCTGTGCTAGCACGTCCCCCCTTTCTTCCTCTGTAAGTTCTTGATTTTCTACCCACTGGGGCAGTTGTTTGGATTTGCTTTCTTCTATCCTTACATCCCTTGTTCTACTTATTAGAACTGTTTGTGGTTTTCCTTCATCAACCGCTACCTGCTATATCCTTAGAAACTCCCTATCTAGCAATACGCTAACTTCCTGGCCTATCTGTGTCCACTGTCTCACCTGACTTGCTTCTTTCATCATCGGTCCCAACTCTTTTGATTTAACATTCTGCCCGATCAGCAAGGAGACGTGAGGAGTGGCATCTTCGACTTGATACCAGTAGTTGAGCTATGGTGGTAGTTTGACCATGGTAGCAACTCCTTGGGGTCCTATTATGATGCTTGTGGTTTTTAATATGTACATAGTTGGGGCTACCAATTCATCCCACAGTGCTTTATATTCTTCATTTAATCCTTTCTCATCATACATCATTGTGCAGTGCCATGGTTCTCGGCTTGGTTGACAGTCGGGTCTCATTCTGGTCAGCCATGGTTTCCATTTTTCATATAGGCTTCTTATTCCGTTAGGTGAGTCGTCTAGCTCTAGCCAGTGCACTCTGTCCATCTCACATTTTTCAAATTTTCTTTCCATCATGAGACATTGTTGGATTAAGTGTTCTGGAAGCTCTATCCATACTCCTGTTTCTCCACAGTGTATTTTGGCTCCCATTTTACAGAGTACATCTCTTCCAAGTAAGATTGCTGGGGTGTCTTGTGCATATAGTAGTGGTGCTTGAACGGTCACTCCTTGAATCTCTATCTCTTGTGGCTCAGTTAATCGCTAAGTTTGTGTTTTCCCTGAGAAGCCTACTGTTTTTACTGCTTTGCTAGAGAGGGGGAGCTTTGAGCCTTCTCTTCCTATAGTTGTATAGGTTGCACCTGTGTCGATTAGAAATAGTGCCTTGATTCGTCGTCCTACCGCTACTAGCATGGTAGGTTCTTGTTCTGGGTGCAGTGAGATGACGTACTGCACCAGCTCCCCCTCTGGCTTCTCTGGGCCTCTTCACATGTTTTCCGGGGGAGGCCCCATAGGGCCTGTTCCTGGGTTGAATGACCCTTGGGGTGGGTGGTTAGGTCCCATCCAGGGTCCCGTCCAGGTCCCTTGACCCTGCCACCCTTGATTCTGTGGAGGGTTATTTCTTTGGGGTTGTCCTCCATGCTGGTATGCGTGTGGACAGTCTCGCTTCATATGGCTTGGATCGTGGCATATCCAGCATCCTCCTCCTCTTCCTCCTTGGTTCGTTGGAGCTCTTCCTCTCGGGGCTTGTTGCCAAGATCCTCCTCCACGACCTCTTCCTCGGCCTTGGCCCCATCCTCGGTTCTGAGGTGGGTATTGTTGGACAGGGGGGTACATTGGCATAGGTGGCATCGTGTAGTAAGTTGGTTGTGTCTGCTGGGGTGGATATGTTGGCATAGTTTGTATCATGGCTGCTGGTTGTGGCATTGGAGGAGCAGACTGTGCCACTGGCTGTGCTGTTGTCTGCGCCACCATTACTGCCACCTGTTTTGCTGCGTTCTTTTCTTCTTTCTTTTTTTCTGCGCTTTCCTGCTTACCACGAGCTAGTTCACTCAGTTGAGCTTTATGGAGCTGTATCATCAGGTCTTCAGCTGTTTTTTTCATCCCCTTTTCCTTGTGCCTGTGTTGCTCCACACAGTGTATCACATTGGCTTCGAATGAGGCCCATGGCATCGTGCTCAATTCCACTATATCTGCCAGCTTGTCTTAGGCTTTTTTGGGAGAGCATTCTTTATCATTATACGGAACAGCGGCTGGGTGTTTGGTGTCTCATCCCATGCGCTTCCCATTTCTTCTCTCCATGCCCTTTGTAGTCTTAATATGAACTCTGCCACATTTTCGTTTTCCCCCATTATTATCTTCTCCACTATCCCAGGGTCTGCCCTGGTTGGGTATGCATCTCTCAGTGCTTGCCATAGTTGGTTTCTGTGGCTATTAATAATTCTCGAATCATATGTTTGGGTGTCAGCCACTATTGCTTTGAGCTCCTTCACAGATACTGGGCAGTCTGCCAATTAGTCCTGTCAGGTCCATAAATGACCAAGGGACATAACCTACATCGTTGCCTTTTACTATCACTGGGTATTGTGAGGTTGGGAGTCGTGAGCTCTGTTGTGCTCGGAGCTCGACTACCCCATCACCCAAATCCACCCAATCTTCAGCGCCTCCTTCTTCTTCATCTTGTTCCCTTTCCTTCTTCCATTCCTCTGGGTCTTCGTAGTATCCCCTTTCCTCTTTCCATTTAGCTGCCTTGGACCGCAGTATCATGGTACTACGTGGTGCCCTTTTTCCCTCTTTTTTTCTTCGTCGTATCCTGTTATCTCCTTTTCCTTGTTTTCTGGGGACCTTGTCCATTGCGCGCTCTAGTTCAACCCGCATTTCCTGTACATGCTTGTCGAGTATATCTATCTCGCTACTAGTGGCCTCTAGTATTCTTTGGGCACTCTCTGCATTTTCATTTAGCCCTTGGTTCATTTCATGTCTTTTCTGCTGCCACTGTCTTCTCCCCCTGTTGTCTAGTTCCATCTTCTGCTGCATCTCGTTCAGTTTTCTTCTTGTTTCATCCAATTCGCCCCTTGTTTTTAGGTCCGACACAGTCTCTAGCCAGTTTGCAGCCCAGACGATCTCTTCCACTTCCATTACTCGATCATTCATTGCTTCCAGCTGTTTGTGGAATTGCGCTTTCGGCGACGGGGTTAGCTTCAGCTCTCCTTCCACATAGTATCTTCCCTCGCTCTCTGGGTCATCCTCACTTCCTTCGGAGTCTCTGATGCTCTCACTCACTTGGTCATAGCACTCTCCCTTTTCGTCGTATCCTCCTGGCAGTTGGCTCTCCTCTATTTCTTCTTTCATTCTTGGGGTACTGGTGTGGTATAGAGGCACCTATTCCATCATTCTCAGGTGTTTTTGCATTTCCGCGACCTCGTTGTAAGATCTGTTTCTTTCCTGTAACTCTCCCCAGCTTACATCATCCTTTACCATGCTTTCTTCATTTCTTATCGGGCTTTCCGTTGTTACAGGGAGTCTCTCCATCTGTTCCAACCCTTGGTACCACGTCGCCACTCTTCCTGCATTCTCATATGAACTGCACACCACCTCTTCTCTGAGCTCTGCTGTTCCTGTCTCCCTGTTCTCCGGTGGTCTGGATATCACCTTGCCCTTGAATTGTCCTCCCACTATTGCTAGGTCTACTTCTTGTGCTTTTCTCTCTTGTAAGATGAGTGGGTATATTCCTGCTATGCGTGGAGTAGGCACGTCTCTATAAGGGGGTGGCTTTTCTCGCTCCTCAAGTTCCTGTGCTGGTGGGGCTGATGGATTTTCTCTTTCTCTCTCCTTTTTCAACTTTCTTTGTAACTCTCCTTCTTCCAGAAACCATTCCACTATCTTTTTCTTTCTATCTGGTTTTTCACCTTTCTCCCTCTTCATTTCTCCCCAACTTTCTATTCTCTGTTTCATTTTCTCACATTTTTCTACATTAAAAGTCCCTGCTATAGGCCATTGCAATTCTCCTCGTGTCTGGTCATTCCATTTCCTCATATACTTTTCAATATCTTTCTTTGCTTCCTTATGTTTTAGCATGACCAGCCCTGCGGGTGTGGTTGGTAGTTCCTCCTTGCTCATCACACACCCTTGTCTAGCTCTATACCCAGTACTTCTACAATCTACGTAGCAGTGGGTTTCTTCCACTGTGATCTGCTAGCGAATTTATCCTATCAACTACTATTAATGTTGCTAAACCTCTTTCCCTCAGCACCCACCTGGGTTCAGCTGTGACAGTGACCTTTAACCCTTAGCAATATTCAATTCAATTCAGTTTTATTTGTATAGCGCTTTTTACAATTGACATTGTTACAAAGCAGCTTTACATAGTAAAATTAATTTAA
>JBCNYH010000001.1:37503865-37520208 GCA_039654325.1 Tandanus tandanus | reverse complement strand
TATATATATATAATGTATAGATCGATAGATAGCTTAACATTTAGATCAGCCTTCAAAATTGAGAGAAATGTAAATAGTTTTTGGCTGTGGATTTATGTCAGTAAGACAGCAAACCCAAACATTCATATTCATACATATCAGTAGTGTAGAGATTAGTTGAACAAGAAACAGCAATCTGGAACAGTATAAAGGATGGACTGGCCAAGATTCCAGATTTGAATTCACTCAAACAAATTTCGGATTTGATTGACAAATTGGTCACAAAGATTTTCTCCAAAGACCGTCTTAAGAAACAACTACAAACTATTTGGAACATGGTGCTACAGAAAGAAAAATAAATGGCTAGCACATCCACCTCACAGCAGGAAGGTCATGGGTTTGAGTCCTGGGTTGTGCGAGGGGGTTTCCTTCCACAGTCCAAAGACATTCACATTAGGTTAGTTAACTGTTCCAATTGGTTGTGTGTGTGCTGGTCCTGCAAAAGACTGGCAAGCTTTTCAGTGTGTAAATGATTAAATAAATAATTATCTTTCTTTACCTAACAAACACAAAAAAAAATATTAATTGTAATAAACTTTTTCAAAAACCTCTGTATGTCTTTAATATTTGATAGGTGGTCTAATGAATTTGTCAATATACACAGTGTATATATAAAAGAAAAGAAAACCGCTTATTGAACAAATTGTTTGTATTCTGCAAATATAAACAAAGGTAGAATTTGATTACTGCAACAAACTCAACACTGAAGTCAGGAAAGAGGCATATTTACATCAGCTTTCTTTTTAATTACCCTTTTTAATTGTTACTAATTGCTACAGTTTACAAATTTTGTGAATCTTTTCACTATATTATGTACTTTTTTTGTAAGGATTTAAATTCTCTGCAGTCTTGTGTTGAGAAATGTAACTTTAAACTTACTAAAAAATTATCTTCTGAACTTCGGCACAAAATGGTGCATCCAAAGATCATTTGGATCCAAAGACTGAGCCTTTGGTGGATGCTATTTGATACCCAATCATGGTACTTCACCTAACAATTACTATAGGACTGTTACTTGAATATTCTCTAAACTTTTAGATCTTATTTTACCTCTGTCCCAACTTTTGTTTATTGTTCACACACAATAAATTCTAACTTTTTTCATATTTACCAAATACTGTACAATTAAGTTGGTCAGATAAAATATTACTATATAAAATAAATTATTCTGAAGGTGTACTTGTGCACTATCACTTAATCCCTTTTGCAGTATTTATGCAGTCAATATCTTCATGAAGCCTACATGTGTACGGAACCTTGTTTCCCTGGAGAGATAAAATGCACAGTAATGGTTCAAGCTATTTTTTCCCCTTGTAATAGTTAAAGTTCTTTCTTATTCATCAGTTTTCAGGCTAATGGCAGATACGCCCATTTTCCAGCAGAACATTTTATGAATAATATATTAGCTATCTGGAGTCTATACAAATGTTTATCTGCTGTTCTTTATCAGTAGGGAATAGGTCAGTAATGTTAATGTATAAATTGTACAGCTTCATATATATATATATATATATATATGCAGTTTTCAACAACTTGATAATTTAATGGAGCATTCAGAAGATACAACACTTATTGTTCTTGCAGAGGGAAACCCAGTGAGTGTAACCACAGGCCCTTACACCAAGGTGACCATAAGCAGAATGCCAGAGGGTCCTAACTGCTCTGTGTGTGTGGGTGAAGGCTCCTCCCAGGCTTGTGATTCAAAATATGTCATCAATGATCGTCAAAACACTCAGGTGAACTTCACCTGTAGCAGACCTCAGGACATCTTCACTGTTATGATTACTAGGGACTTTGGTAAGTAAAAACAAAGGGGTATTTTATTTGCTATTTGTTTTCTGTTTCATTCTGACCATAGCATCTACTAAGCATGGTTTATTACATGTTCCATTAGTTATGACCGGTTCACATTGATAACAATTATAAAGATAACAATTATTTACCAAAGGAGAGGTGGACATCGAGGAATAGTCCCTGAGATGGAGCGTCAATGGACTATTCAGTGATAGCCTTCATTATATTTTTGTCTGAAAAGTGGTCTCTTATACCTAATATGCTGCTTGCTTTATTGACATACTGTACAAACATTTTTTTATGTAACATTTCATTTTGTGCTGGAAAACTAATGTTTGGAAATCTAAAGTGTTTTTGTACTAACTTACTAATATACAAATTATAAAATAAAAATCTATAGCAAAGTTTATACTAATAGAAATAGGGTGCCTAAAACATTTGCACATTACTGTACATGGTATATGTAACAGCAGAAATTATTTTATGCCATTTTCCTGACTAATACCTTTCAACAATGAGATCCATTTGATGCTTTGTAAGCTCTTTGGCTTTTGCTGAAAGATGCAAGTAACCTATTGTCAGAAAAATCCTATTAGAACAGCTGAAGTTTATTTGGGGTTGGATAGAGTCACTTTAATTACTACTACTACTATCATACAAACATAAGTTTGAATGTGATTGGTTAATTCTAAACACAGCCACACTCCGAATTATAAGAGGGTGTTCCAACTTATTTATTACTACAAGCCCACCCAAACAAATGGAAAAAAAGATTAGTTCTTCCCACCGTTGAATTGTACAGATTACAGATCATGTTAAAGGTGAGAAAAGTTCCTTTAATGTTTCTTGGTCGCATTATTTACATCACAAAAACCTGTCCTATTTTAGTAAAAAAGCGAGCTCAGTATAACAGAGTATAACTGTTATTAAACTACAGTACATGGTTACTCATAATAGTATACAAAAAAGCTTTAAACTGCAAAAATAAATCAACATTCATCACGTGCATATGCAGTAGCTATATTGTACATGGCAATACTCATTAACATAAATACATGTTTTTACATATTGTAAACATGCATGTTATATTTCCACAAATGCATATAGACAAAAATATAAAACGTTACTCCACTTTCTCTTTTAAATGAAATTACTGGCTTCTCCATCTACAGAAAAGAAATTTGGACATTAGATTGTTTGTACAGCTACCTGTGTGCAATCCACCATCCTTCCATCCAGCTACTTCCACTAGCGTCAAGACATTCCCAAGACAGTTGAGAGACTCCGGGTCAGATATGCCCAGGAAATCTCTCCGCAAAGGTGTCAAGATGTGTGAAAATCAACTAGATTCTTTAACAAAATGTTTAGTTATAAGATTAGAACATTCCACAAAAGATAATAGACAATTGCATGACCTGATTAAATGAGAATTGATCAATTAATTAAAAGTATTATTTATTAAAAGAATTAAGTAGCGATGATGAAGATATTGAACAACGTGCTGAGACATTGTTCGTACCTTCACATCAGAATTCCATACAATTTCACAAGAAACAAGATGACATAAGTGCACTAGCAATGAACTGTATATCAATTTGAAGAGAAACACCTCGGCTACATAATTCATGTTCTAGTAGAGAAATGGGGCGATACCCAAACACGAATTTGGGGAAGCCCCCCAAAAGCATTTAAGAGAAAAGAGGAGCGGAAACGTGTGGGTTGTTACATTCCTACAGTTGGAATGTCGGTGAAGTTGACACTGACTATGTGCTCATCACTCGGGGCAATATTGTAGCACCCACCTTTCAATTTCAGCTACGTCTGTAGACACTCTTATCTTTCCCATCTACGATTAGTAATTGCATAAATCCTATCTTTTGTGACATGTGTGATGTGCATAAAGCATGTCAACTATGTTTTTTGTGGTCTCACCATGTTGGAAGTCACCTGATGCAAACTTGATGCTGTGATTTGTCAATCTTCAAAGTCAATGCTCCTGGATTCTAATTAAATAGCCTGTCATGAAGTCAGCTTTAACTTTATAGCTGCCAGGAATTGTGAGTTAAACTTTTCACCTGTGCATTATCTCAGCATATTCTGTAAGCATAAATGTTTATTTTAAAGTCAATTAGAGTGGGAGCAAAACTAAACAAAAGTGGGACTCAGCTTTCAGCCTGATATGCTTTACCACAAAGGAGTTATAGCCCTAGTGATGCAAGAATTTCTCTCTGCTTCCTCCACGGAAATTCTCTGAGTGAGATTGAGAAGACCCTCAAAGTGTTTCTTTAATTGCCTGGTAATGTTCACATTTAGGCTTAACAACACTTTATCCCCACTGTATACAGTGTGAGTAAATCAACAATAGTGGTTATAGCGATAATAATAATAATAATAACAACAATAATAATAGTAGTAGTAATAATAACAATAACAGCAACAATAATGATTATAGTGATAATAATAATAATAATAATAATAATAATAATGATAACAGCAACAATAGTGATTATAGTAGTAGTAATAATAATAATAACAACAACAATAATAATAGGCTCAGCCAGCCACGCCGACAAGGGCACCCCAGACGATCCCACCCCCATCACGGCACCCCAATCTAATTCACTCGTCGTCACCCCATGCCACGTTTAGCCTATGTTTGAATTGTATTTGTTATTTGTCTTTATGTTTATCCTAAGATAGTGTGATGCGTTAAAAAAGGGCCCAGTGAGCTGCCTGTGTCTTGCATCAGCAAGCAACCGAGTAGGGGCTCCACTTCGGAACTCACCCAGCCAGAAGACACCCCGCTCACTGGATCCTATGGGGCATTTCTTTGTGCAAATGAGTGTGATTCTGGACAAGTGGAGCAATTTAGAATTGATCAATGTCCATTGTGTAGAGCTGTGCATATGCACGTGAAATAAATGACAGTTTTCTTGCTTTTTTAATTTTTCATTTTAATGCATACAAAGAACTTTTAGAATTTGGTTTCATAAAAGAGTATCCTAGACCTCTGTTTATCAAAATTTCAGTTTCACATATTTTTTTAATATATGTTTACATTAACTAACTGTGTGTATTTCGTTCCTCATAGATTGTTCAAGAAAGTGCAATTATGATTCCATACAGCCAGACTGGCCCTTCTTCCAAGATTTCAACAGAACCTTTACATGGGACATGAGAGTCTCATCATTCACCAAGTCATTTCAGATAGAGTTTCCCTCTCCAGGAATGAGACCGATCCAGTCTTTAGAACAATGTTCCGATGAACACACCTTTTTACTCTTGATGTATGTCCGGGCAGGACCTGTGAACCTTGGCACATTCTGTCAAAATGGCACAATCACTCGCATCCAGTTGCTTTGGAAAGGGCGCCTAACCCTGAAGGTTCCTGGAGAAACAACGCTGAAGCCATTTTCCTTCAAATACTCTGAAGCTCCTGGTCAGAAACAAGTGCACTCATTCACACAAACACTTAGTAACCACTTTGTCATGGTCAGGGTTACAGTGGAGCTGAAGCCAATCCTGGTAACGCTGTGCGAGGAGGAAACAGATCCCATTTTGGTTATAATTTAATAAGTCTTTTTTGTAAACCTATCAGCCATAACATTAAAATGACTTGCCTATTATTGTGTAGGACAGAGATGCCCGAGACCTTTCCCTGGAGATCTACCTTCCCAAAGACTTTTACTCCAAATCAAATTATGCCCTCTAACCATCTAATCAAAACTTCAGACTTTGCAATGGAGTGAGAGTTTGCAATGGTTAGAGCTTAAGGCTTGAGAGAGGTAGATCACCAGTAACAGGGTGGGTATCCCTGTGTAGGTCCTAATTTAATCACCAAATCTGCTCAAACCCATCAAGGCATGGGCTCCACAAGACCTCTGAGGGTGTGCTGTGGAATCTCGCACCAAGCAGTTCACAGCACATTCTTTAATTCCTGGTTACAGGTGAGCCTCCATGGTTTGAATTTGTTTGTCCAGTACATCCCACAGATGGGATATTTGAAGGCAAATTTTTCTCAAATCATTCCTAAACATTTTTGCAATATGGAAGGGTACATTATCCTGCTAAAATGTTTAGTGCCGTTAGGGAACACTAATTGTACCAATGTTTAGGTAGATGATATGTGCCATAGTAACATCCGCATGAATTCTAGGAACCAAGGTTTCCCAGAAGAACCCAAGCCCAGTATCACTATATCCATAATCATTGTATCACAGGTTCCAATTGCTTGCCTTCTTCACATAGTCCATCCTGTTCTATCTCTTCCCCACAACAGTGATGCACATGCCCCCAGCTGTCCATATGATTTAAAAGAAAATGTGATTCATTAGACCAATCCACCTTCTTTCATTGCTCCATGGTCCAGTTTTGGTGCCCATTTTAGGCACTTTCCATGGTAAACAGGATAAGCATGTGCACTCTGACTGGTCTACAGCTACACAGTCTTTTGACTCCTTTCCGTCATAGCCCAGCATTAAATTTTCCAGCAATTTTTGCACTTTTGAGGGATCAGACTACACGAGCTAGCAATTACTCTCCATGTGTTAGTGAGCCCACGGTACCTATACATTTTTTCCTGGTTCACCTTTTCCTCCCTTGTATAACTTTTGGTAGATACTAACACTGCATACCAGGAACTCCCCCACAAGACCTGTGGTTTTGGAGACGCTCTGATCCAGTCATCTAGCCATAATTTGGCCCTTGTCAGAGTCACTCAGATCTTTATGCTTGGCCATTTTTCCTGTTTCCAACAAATCAGCTTTGAGAACCGACTGTTCACTTGCTGCCCCACCCAATACCCCAGCCAGTGACAGATGCCGTTGTATTGAGATAATCACTATTATTCACTACTTTAACACTTTTAAAGTTTTAAAGTTATGGCTGATCAGTGTTTACATTTTATATGCATGTTTATAGCTGTTTTCCTAATTAATAAATAGCCACAAACCACTAGCTTTTCAATATGGAAAGTAGAAGTAGATTGAATGAATAAAAACTTAAAATAAAATATTATTTAACATTGTATCTAAATTCTACCAAAATTGTGTCTATGTTTTCTATATGATCTCTTTTCTGTAGGTTCAGTGTTAGCTGTAGATGCTGTCCTACCTCATGGTCAGTCAAACACAGACTTCCTCAGTGCCAGTGGCATGCCTCCTGATTATACAATGATGTGGAACATTGTTGTACCCCCCAAGCATAACTTCACAGTTAATTTCCTGAAGTACAATGAGCCAGAATGTGAAAGCAAATCAGTTAAAGTGCTATATGAGCAGAGCAACAAGGCTCCAGTTGAAAAAACACTGACCGATATACAACCCGTCAATTATCAGGGAAGCTTCAGCTTGTCTTTGATAAATTGTGATGTCAAGAGTGCTGGGGCTCCCAGTGGGCATGAGCCCTTGCTCATCTTTAGTGTCTCTGTTTTTAGGAGTGGACTTCCAGGTAGGAAAATATTTTTTTATGTGTAAGTATAAAATTACTTCTCGAATGTTATTTAATTAGCCAGCTGTTTCATTATCTGTTGGCATTGTGTTTAACAGCCTGGATATTTTGTTTAAAAAGATGGATGGATGAGTGGGAGGTTGAACTAGGTAGAGGGATAGAGGAGGGTGGGATGGATGGATGGATGACCATGTGAATTATAGGTTAAATGTTTTACCTGAGCATAGTGCATGTGAATATTGCTTATTGTTGTCATTTTGTCCTGTTCAGAGATCTGCACAGTGGATCTTCAGAATGATGAAGGGCTAAGTCTACAAATAGAAAAGAAAAATCTGGACCCTTTCTGTGAGCTGGCTGTGGATTCAGTGGTGCAGGAGAAGATTGTAGTGCCTGCAGGCTCCAAAGCCAAACTGTCCTTTTTGGACTGCCCTGAGGCTGAACTTGTTCTCACAGCCACTAAGACTATTGGTAACCATTACTATCCTCTTATTCGGTTTCAGTAATATACAAATAACAAACATAAATAGCATATCACAGTCACTTGAAAAGCGGTGTCATCATTGTCACACTTTAAAATGAACCCATTGTTTTACTTCATTTTTCTTGGGTAGTGTATCCTAAAACTTTTTACAAGAAAACTCCATGGCTTTACTTCTATTTCTATGTAGTGTGTAACTCTGAGTAGGCTATAAATATGTCTTAAGCTGCAGTGCTTAGCTTGGTCATGGTTAAAATATGTAAAAATTAACTGTAACAATATCTTGCTTTAGTTTTCTTTCTTTGTATACTGACAGTCATTAAAAACTGGATTTTTGTAATATGGATCATTTGTTTAACATGTTGGTGTCAAAAAACAACAAACGAAAGTGTAAAGAATAAATTACGCACATCAAAAACAACAAAACAAAACGGCACCTGCCAAAATGAAAGTCACAACAGTCAGTATCGGGTATGGCCTCCGTTTGCGTTGACACAGGCGGTGATTTGCGGTGGTACGGCACAGCGAAACCGGTTCCGCAAGTGCTGCAACCAGATGTAGCGATATTGTTCATGAGTTGTCACTTTCTCTCGCCCTGGATGTGGCCTGTTGTCAACTGACCCTGTCATGTTTTGGCGGTCAATCAGGTTTCCGATGGTGGGTTGTGTTCAGCCCATACGCCTCACTACCTCACTGTAGCTCAACCCGGCCCTGAGACATGGTTCATATGATAGACGTGGCATTGTGACGTGCACTAGACTAACAATAGTGGACCTTTTTGAGCCTTTATATAGGCTTTCCAAACCACTCCTCAAATTGTGCAGATACACATTGTGTTTTGCTCAAACTGCATTTGGTCCACTTTTGCAAAGTGACCTACACATGTGCAATGAAGCGTGACAAAATGACAACTCATGATTTTCTCAAGTGCCCGAGTACTGTCATCAATAAATCCACAGGGTAAACTCCACCCCCCCACAAGTACAGATATACAGACATTTCTTTTCATTTAAAAAAGTTTTTAATGACTGTCAGTATAGTGTACATACTAAAATCTGAATTAAATACGCAGTGAGGTACACAGTGCTTAGCTGAGCTCAGCTCACCTGACCTGCCTCTGCAATGGTTCAAATATGTAAAACTAAAAACTTACCTTTTTGTGCTGATGTCTCTGTGTAGTATATACTAAAACAATTGTGCCTCAGGCATCATTAATTGTGAACTACTTCACGACATTCACCTCACCTTCAGCACATAACTGTTCATTTATTTTATAGAGTTTTAAAGACTAAATTTCTACAAAATGAAATCTATTTTATTTTCCAGTGTCAAGTTTTTCATTATTGACGCAATAATTTGTTTATTTATGTAAATCATGAAAAACAATCATATCCTACACATTCCATGCAGTGTGTGTAAATATACAACACGACTGAATAACATAAACTGAAACTTAGTAACTTTAAATCATTGAATTTGAAGGAATTGCTGCATGTTTATAACTTTAATATACTGGCAAGTTTACATTGCTTATTTATTTACATTTACAGCATTTAGAAAAGTCCTATATCCTGAAAGTTTTAGATTATATTAAAAACACTGGGTGATATGGGGGTTTCTGTCAAGTTTAAAGGTTTTGTTGTACTCCGAAGTGAAATGTGCGATTAATTTTGATTCAAATTGGGACTTATTGATATTGATCTCTATTTCACAATATATAATTTTATAATGCCTCTACTTTGAAGAGTATTACTATAATGTCTGAAGCTAGGGCTGGGCAATATGACCTAGTAATATTTTTATTGTCTATTTCTTAAGGAAAGGTGATATTTCTGCTTAATCACTACATTCATTCATGATGCACACACTCTGACAATATGAATGGTTATATTGCGAGCACAGCCCTACTAGAGGTATTTTGTATAGCTATTTCCCTGTATATGACATCAGTGTACTTCTTTGCATTTACTGTCCTTTACAAATCCATCCCAGAACATGATCTTGAAATAATACATTTGGATCAAAGCAAGTTAGCCAAGATAAACTTATAAATTAAGGAAAAACTTTATTCAGTAAGACCATTCTTTTTTTATTTCTTGTTTCACTGATCTGCCAAGGTTTATATTCGATTTCTTAAAAAAAAATACAAATGGAAAAAATGCCCTTTTTGATTCCCGCCACTCTTAACTTGCACAATGAATTTTAAAAATGGAACATTTTTTTTGTGCCAAGCCGGTCCTTTCGTCGTCCTCTTACAGCAGCTATTGTAACTACATCATGTACATCCGCACTTGCCAGTCAGAAGTGTCGTCTTGGACACCCAGCCGCTGTGTTGAGTCTAGCAATCTACACAGTGTATGCACGTACAAATGTCTTCCGCGTGAGACTATTGGAAGTGATACTATCAACATGTCGCTCTCATGGCTTTTCATGCTTTTGCACATTTGGATTTGCGTGTTCCTTTTGCCTCTTGTGCGTAGGTAATATTTTTGCCTATTTGCCGCCTACGGAAGACCCAGCTCAGTAGGCCTAATGCATGAACAGGCCATTGGCCACAGGTCTATGAAAGTACTTTTAGGGCAACCTCCTTTTTGAATTTTATTGAAAACTAAAATGATTTTGTCTCATGTCTTGGGTTTCCATAATAGAAATCCGCCAAACAAGGAATACAATAAAGAATGGCCTTACTATTTTTTTTTTTTTTTTTTTTTTTTTTTTTTTTTTTCCTTACCGTCCCATTAAACTCTCCAAAACACTTCCTACCCTCTTGAGATCCAGCCCCACCCCCCCCCCCATACACACCCCCAAACTCACGATAATGAGAAAAAACTCTTGATAGAGTCAGATTCTAAAGTGGACCATCCTCATTTGGGACATGCCGGATAGCGTGATTAATAAAGAGTTTCCGTGCTATAACTCTGTACTATTCAGGAACTTATGAGCTAACGAATGTACAGGTAACTGTACAATTATTGTACAATTAACTGATCATAGTTTTAATTTGAAGTCTCTTGTGTTAGTTACAAAGTGTTCAATGATGGAGACTTGAGTACAAAATTGTTGAGTACACAATTACAGTCTTAAAGCTACAAAAAGAGCATTTATTCAATGGCAGACATGTAATAAGCGATTAGTAAGTCTAGATAGACACTCACTCACTCACAGAGGGAAATTCACAATATATGATGTCACTGATGTTTATATGATCTAAGGTTTCAGTCTTGCCTGACATCGACCCTTTTCTCTTTCGTTAACTTTCAGAGTGTCAAAATTTGTCCTCGTGTCCAGTAGCTGGGACTCCTCTCACCACCCCACTTTTAGACCCCTGCCTGCCCCCTCCACTTAGCCAGGTGACCTGGGTCATAAATGCTCCTGAGCAGAGTGCTGTGGGGCTAATCTCATCCCAGGGCAAACTGTTTCAGTCGGTGCCTGGTGTGCAGGAGTGTGTCAGCCTGTCTGTGCTGGTCTCTGCAGATAATGGTGTCAACGTAGGCCATTTCTGTTCTGCTGACAATGGCACCATTCAGAAAGTTCAGTTCTCCTCCAATATCAGAATCACCACTGCAGATGGACAGAAGTACCTAAAACAGGCAAAATCACCTATGTTTGCTGTGTCCTTTAGTTCGGAGATCAAAGGTAGGCTTGAGTTCACTAATCTCTATGATCCTATTTACTGTCAATAAAACGCCTCGCTTTTTTTCCTCAGAGAACTTGATATACACAGTCTATCCACTCTCAACCCCTGTACACCTTCCAACACCAAACTGGCCTGGGCCAATGAAGCCAGACTCCACCTTGTCATGGATCGTACATGTTCCAGAGGGGTACACAGCTCAGCTGAGCTTCAGCAACGTCAGCCGTCCAAGCTGCCACAAGAATCACGCCGAAATTAAAATTCAGGAGCTAAGCTCGAAGAAAGAGTGGGCCTTCAGGGAGGATGAGGCTTTACATCTTGACAAGTGTTTGAGGAGTTTCTACCTCAACATGTCTAACTGTGAACCTGAGGAAGGAAAATTTGCCATTGTGACTATGATTTCATTGCAGAAGGATGTTGGTAAGTTAAAAAAATATTAAAATATTCCTGTTTTGTAGAGTCAGTGTAAGATTAAATATATAAACAGCTGGTGGAACACTGGTACTTAAGTATTAACACTGCTTATTAATTTTGTAGGGAATGTGCTGAGCATCATTTTGGGTGTGGTCGGAGCACTGTTGGCACTCTTGATCATCATTCTTGCTGTAGTTTGTGTGGTAGTAAGGTAATTCCTAGTTTGGTCCACTATCCTATGTTTTTGTTTATTTTTAGCAGTGTAAATTTTATGCAATATTGAAGTTATGCTGCCTTCATATGCCTCATATTACAACTTGAGGGGATGTTTATCTCTGTCACCGTCAATACTGCATGTGAATGCAGAGTAATTTTTACTTATAGACTGAAACTAGCAAGGAAAATAATGTTAGGTTGTTAATTACAACGGTTTACAATTCGTTTGTGTTCCCTGAGTAATGCATGTTTCAATCTGACAGTAAAACTAGAAGCGTTGCATAAAGCTCTGCAGTCAGGATGTCCCAGGGCTGTGGCACCCATCTCTGCCATCACAGGGTGGATAGGTCATGTGACACTGGCAGGACATCTTGACCTAGGGACACAGAGCCCAGCTCTCCATAGAGCATCGCATCCTATTACATCGGAATTTTTTATTTTTTTTAACCAGATCCCATGCACGGATCACCTCAAATTTTATGGGTTCTTTTCAGTCCCAGGATTTAGAAAATCCTTTAATAAATTCTTGGATTCGGATTGTGATCCAGATATGCTCCATGTTATAGGTTCTTGCCAGGCCCATACTCCATCCCTCCAATAATAGTAGTTTTTGCGTAGTCCTGCTAACAAACAAGCAAATGCATACCACCAAACAGCGGAGGTAATAAATCTGGATAAATAATTGTATATTAAGGTGTACAGATTAAACGTTATGTTGAAGTCTGTTCTTAATTGGTAATGCAAAACATCTTGGTGCATCTCTATCACCTGACTTGTGTTGATACAGATTTAATATGATTTCTGTCTGAACAGAAAAAAGAAGAAGCAAACAAACGGCAGGTCCTCCATCTACTTTCCCAGAGGGGCTGCTACTCTTCCTGGTGATGCCAGTTTCCCAAAAACACGAGCCGACAATGAGTCCCATGTGTACACGTCCATCGATGACACCCTTGTGTATGGCCATCTTTTGCAGCAGGATGGGAGCGGTCCTGGCCATTTCAACGGACATCAAGTGGACAGTTATCACATGTTCACCGGCCCCACGGAGAAGACGGTTAAAGGTGGACATGAGGGCAATCTGGAGAGAGGTCCTTTCCTGGCTCCATCTGAAACCTTTATCCCCTCCAGGCCTCGCACTCCGCTGGGTCCTCTGGACTCGATGGACTATGAAGACCGTAGGATGGTGGATAACGTACTGCATACGTTCAAAAACACGACAAACCCGAATCCTCTCCCCTTCTCTTGTGCAGAAGCAATCACTCTGCCTGAGCCTGAGTTCGAGTCCGACTCTCACTCCGAATATGATCAAGTATATGACCAGGCCGTGTAGAGAACATGGGGAAAATGAACCATGTGACTGGTTTAGGATCAGGCAGTACATCTGATTTCTGATGGAACAATATGAAAGAGGGCTGCGGCTGCTCTGGAGCTGATGAAGATTATAAAGACAAGCAGCATTTACCTGTTTGCACTGAACTCCAACAGCACAAGCATTGTCAGTCAAGATGTGTGCACACACCCTCTACACCTGTTTTAGGGAAACTTTACAGAGACACCATGCAGGTTTTCTGCTTCTGCAAAACCTGTGCGGTTTTTATTTGTCTGTCTAGTTTTAAAACCCCGCAGTCTGTTCTGAGTAATGGGAACAAGATAACTGAAACTTGTGAACGGTTCCAGTGACCTGGTTCTTCAAAGAAACCCAAAGTGTGGATTATTTTCATGTTATTTTTTTTATTTTTTATTTGCTAACAGTTTGTTTCTGTTATTTCTACTGAAAGACTTCCTCTGAAGAATATCAAATCATTTGAATTCAGGTGGATGAGTGTAGAGTGATTTGAAATATTTTAAAAGTTGTGTGCTTTGTTTTTAAATAATAAATTTTAAGTCTTAAAATCAGATGAGTCAAAAGGCATTTCTTGTCCCTGTTTTATCTGAACTAATAACTGATATTAAATCTACAAGCCAAACTTCACTCAGCAGTGGGCGGTATTCTGAAAAGCATAGGAAAGATGATCAACAGAGAAAGAGTGTATTGATGCTTTTTCAAATAACTGATTCACACAGAGTCACGGTTCCTGCACTACAAAAACATCAGACAACAACAACAACATCAGATAGCTGAAGAAAAAGAAAGCACCTTTTTAAAAAATGGAGAAAAACATTTATTTGTATCAAATGCTGACCTGAAAATAAGAAAAAAATGTACAGGTAATGAGAGAGAGAGAGAGAGAGAGATGTTATGCCAGGAAGCCAACTTTTGTTCTCTCTCTTCCAAGACTGTCTTCTTGTTGCAGCAGCTCCATCAGAGGTACATGAAGCATCTTCCCCACTCGCTTTCCCGTCTGATCACACACACACACACACACACACACACCAGTAACAGTAACTGCAACAGAAGATTGGACTTGATTCCACTGCCTTACTAAACTCAAGGTCACAGATGTCTTTGGGATATACTGTACATGTATTTCAATGTTTTATCCTTAATTTGCTCACCTCAGTCATTTCAAAGATACTGTCTGGGTCCAGACTGCCTCCTCCAAACTTCCGTACACACGTCACCATTCCTTCATGAGTGACCGAAATCAACAGACTGGCCACGGAGCAGGCCTTCTCCTGCAAGGTTGCATCCACTACGTGCCTGTGACCGATCTGTTGTACACACACACACACACACACACACACACACACACACACCACAATCAGTCAAAAAAGTTCCCACCATGTTCCTGGTGTAGCCCCTGCTCTGCCCACTGTAATGTTCTTCCTGCTTCCCAACACACCTGGTTCAACTGATCACCTAATGAACAGCACGTTACACGGCACTCTGTTTAGTTTACTATGTAAAGCTGCTTTGAGACAATGTCAAATGTAAGAAGTACTATACAAAAAAATTAAATAGAATTGAATTAAATTACACTCAGAAATCTGAAAATTTGATTTAACAACTTTGTCATTTGAATTTGTAACAAATCCTTATGATTTGAGCCAAATTGTAAGGATTTAGGAAATGCCTACAGGCAGAGCTCCTGATATATATCTCTCCTGACAGGTATCTGAGGCTGGCGTAACAGGGAGTAACAGGGCTCCTTTAAAAGCTGAATCAGCTTCAGCCCTGGAGGAAATTAGTAAATAAATTTCCCCACTACAGTCCGGTTAGTACTGAGTTTTCTTTTCACCGCATTTCACTGCCTGATTTCCTCATTAATTTGAATCACATCTTGTTAGTTTAATTATCTATTTAACGAGTCTCTGTTCTTTGTTCCCATTAAAGCGAGAGTGAAGCACCAGTCTTTTTAAACTGGCTAATGCAAACTATCAAATGGATTTTAGCAGGCTGAAACTTCGAAAATGTAAACCATGTAGTGGCAGTGGTGGCTCAGTGGTTAAGGCTCTGGATTACTGCTCTGAAGATCAGGAGTTCAAGCCCCAGTACTACTGGGACCTCACTATTTCCAAGCTTTTTTTTCCGGGTCAGAGACTCCATTTACTCAGTGAAATGTTTAAAAGAACGTGCATATTTATTTATTTTTTCAGATATGGTGAACCTGGAGCACATTTTGTTTATGATTAAACATCTGTTCATAGCCATGCACATTGTTTTGCAGTCATCACCAAAATTTTGTATCAAAATATTCTGACACAAATTGATTGGTATCATAGCCAGAGTGCCTCACACCCCAAGAATACTGAACAGTGTAGGACTGGGGTGTACTTCAAGTACAGGATTGGGTTTGTGTAATGGTGTGCAATTAAAACCCTGCAGTACTATCAGCCATCATGATCTGAGATCTCATATCTGAGAAAGAGTAAGGAGTGGAACATGCGTACCTTGCACAAGGTCACAATGCAGGGGACGTTTTCCACATTGAGACGCATGCAGTCATAAGGGTCATCAGACAACTCAATCTCTTTCCCTCCTTCCTCGTCTTCTGATATGTGAACTTTAGGAATCCTGTTTAAAGCAAAATTTTGGTTGTCTCATCCATACAAATAGAAACATTGATTTCAGGTAAATTCCAAAGGTAATACACTAAGTTTTAGGGAGGTAGTGTGGAATTGGTGCTGTGTACAGATGTAAAACAAAGTTATCAGTACAAGAGTTTTCTGATGAAAGTTATTTTCTTGAAGCATGTGCATCTTTTTAAACATTGTCATTATCAAAAAAACACTCTTTAAAAAGACGCACATGCTTCAAGAGCAGGCTTTATGTATAATAAAGATAATCCTCATTATAATAATGATTCATTCATTTTCTTCCGCTTCTTCCGGGGTCGGGTCGCGGGGGCAGCAGCCTAAGCAGTGAGGTCCAGACGTCCC
>JBCNYH010000001.1:37455847-37476143 GCA_039654325.1 Tandanus tandanus | reverse complement strand
TTGAACTCCTCCACTTGGGGCAGGACCTCATTCCAGTCCCAGAGGGTGCATTCCACCCTTTTCCGGCTGAGAACCATGGCATCAGACTTGGAAGTGCTGATTCACATCCGGGTCGCTTCACACTCGGCTGCAAATCACTCCAGCAAGAGCTGGAGGTCCCGGCTTGATGAAGCCAAAAGGACAATTTCATCTGCAAAAAGCAGAGACGAGATCCGATGGCCACCAAACCAGAACCCCTCAACACCTTGGCTGCGCCTAGAAATTCTATCCAAAAAAATTATGAACAGAACCGGTGGCAAAGGACAGCCTTGGCGGAGTCCAGCCCCCACTGGAAACAAATTCGACATGTTGTTACCACTGTGGACCAAGCTCTGGCTCTGGCAATACAGAGACCGAACAGCCCGTAGCAACAGGTCCGGTCTACCATATTCCCGGAGCACACCCCACAAGATAGAACCTCAACATGTGGGCACTGAGACGGGGGCAATAAGGATGTCCACACCGGCTCGCCGCCTCTCCCCATGAGCAACTCCATGAGCAATATCTAGTCGGTATCTCTCAACCTCGCGCACCAGCTCAGGCTCCTTCTCCGCAAGAGAGGTGACATTCCATGTCCCAAAAGCCAGAGTCAGTAGCCGAGGATCAGTCCGGCAGAACACACGCCTTCGGCTGCCACTTGGCTCACACTGCACCCAACCCCTATAGCCCCTCCCATAGGTGGTGGGTCCATGGGAGGGTGGACCTATGTCTCCTCTTCAGGCTGGGCCCGGCTGAGCTCCATGGGCAGAAGCCCGACCAAAAGGCACTTGCCCTCAAGCCCCTCACCCAGGTCTGGCTCCAGGAGGGGACCCCGGTAACCCGCATTCGGGCAAGGGAAACTGTGTCCATGAATCAATCCTGCTCATAGAGGTCTTCTGAACCGCACTTAGTCTGGACCTTCACCTAGGACCTATTTGCCTTGGGTGACCCTACCAGGGGCATAATGCCCCAACAACATAGCTCCCAGGATCATTAGGACACGCAAACCCCTCCACCACAATAAGGTGGCGATTCAAGGAGGGGTGTTATGCTATACTTTTGAAAAATTATTAATTTAAGACTGGTGACCTGTATCAAGCAACTGGAACCTGCACCTGAACCTGAACCTGAAGCAGGGTCCTTCAGTGCCATCCTGTATTTACTGCCCTAACAAGGTGACTGCAAACGTTTGTTTTATCTGCGTCACTTCAAGCTGAATGGATGGAAGGAAATCCTTCCAATCTCTCCGGTTACACTGACAATATGTATATTTTCATTATCAGGGATTTTTTGCTTACATCTATAATGTTGGAATCTGCTAAAATGTGTTCGCTTTAGCACGTTTGAAAAGGCCGTCATTTGTAGTTCGTTTTACTCTCGCGTTGAGTGCGAAATCATACATATAGGACGTAGGTGCGTAGAGGCAAGATAAGTGCAATAATAATAGTATACAGGTATTATAGTAACAAATAGGATGTTAAATAGTGACCTTCTGAATAAAATACTAGGTTCATCTGCACCTAATACTACATTTACATACATCAGACAGGCATCTGCTCGTTTACATGAAAGAATGGTGTATATATATACCAGTAGATTTAATGCACAACACTTCTGTGGTAACTGTTTATTTGACAGCACCCCCACCCCACCTTTCGCAGTACAGTGTAATAAGTACGCTGTAATAACAATAGCTTATGCAAAGATATATATTCTATCTATGCATGCTTTTATTAAGTTTCATTTTAATTCCCATTTAAAGTGCAGAAACTAATAAAACTATAGAAATGCCATTGTTCATAACACTGATGTTACTAATATTTGCACCCTTACAACAAGAAATACAAACCTGAAGTAAATGTAATGTATTTAAAGCATTTATCTTTCTTGAAGCTCTTGTAGATTTAGATGGTTCTCTTAGGATATTCGGTATTTGTATTGCAGCTCATCACGAGTGGTTACTTAGTGACACAGTGGATATTTTGCCCTTCCTGCTATTACCGTTAGCTGGTCCAGAGGAGCTGTCTGAAGAGGAGAATGAAGGTCCGTGCTCTCCTTTTAGCTTTCATGAATATTTGTAATATTTTGCATCAGGTCTGAACATAATCCTTAACCACAACTGATCTGTCTGTCTGTCTATTTTTGATCCTGTTCGTGGTCTAGTGGTAACTTCTGAAATCTAAAATATATTTTTTTACATTATATTATGAGACACACAATTTTTGTTTTACTTTAAAGTATTGAAGATAAGACCCATTTTTCTTTTCTTTCTTTCTTTTTCCTTTTCTTTCTTTTTTTTAAAGAGGAGGAATGATACTTTTTCTACTCTTTTGACCCTCAAATTTGTTGCAGTGTAAAATAGCGGCGTTAGACAACGCCACTGTGTCAAATAAAGAGGTTAGCGCATGTTTAAGTTTTCCCTCTGGGCTGGTTGTGCTGGACGAAATCACAAGGTTTTCGACAATTTCTTTTGTTTTATTATTGCTATTATTATTATTATTATTATTATTATTATTATTATTATTATTTGTGCACACTGGTACGTGACCACATGCTGTTCTTTATAATTACACACAAGCCTCCAACCCCTTGAGGTTACAACACAGAGCAGAGTAGGCAAACAAACAGAAAAAAGGAAGCTAAACAGGCCGTTCAGCATGCACACTCAAAATCTGTGTTTTAGGGGAGGTGGAGAAGCAGCTTCCCACAGATTAGCATCATAATCTATAACCAACTGGATTATCAAAGGCCATAAATGTCTCTCACTGTCTGTGGTGAGCGGCATGTAAAAAAAACATTGCTGTCATTCGTAAAGAATAGGCCATTGAGTTGCTGTCAGCGTGTTTCTGTCCTGTGAGGGCCTGGCGAGCTGTCCAGGGTGTACTCTGCCCCCGCCCTGAGTCGGCTGAGATGCGCGCCATCCTCCCCGCGACCGCTATTAAGCGGTTGAGAAAATCAATGAATCTCCAGACCTATCACAACCCTCAGATTAGCACCACAACCTCCGAACCAATCACAACCCTCAGATTAGCACCACAACCTCTGAGCCCACCACCAGTTTCAGAGCGGTTCTGTTTAACCCTTAAGGGTCAAGGTTATAATTTGCCATTTTTGACTACTTTTGACTTTATATTTCACCTTAAAAAAACTGTTTAACTTGCCTTGTTTGGTGTCATTTTAACGCAAAAAACACAAAATCCAAAAAGGTTGGGGTTTTTTTACTGAGAAAAACAACA
Organism: Tandanus tandanus; assembly: GCA_039654325.1. Classification (NCBI taxonomy): domain Eukaryota; kingdom Metazoa; phylum Chordata; class Actinopteri; order Siluriformes; family Plotosidae; genus Tandanus; species Tandanus tandanus. The sequence continues at coordinate 37,472,889 of JBCNYH010000001.1, read as the reverse complement.
AACATGTTTAACAAACCATTTTTATAACTTAGAATGCAAATATAAATTGTAAATTTAAAAAATTATGTACAAATTTAGCACTGACATTTCCAGGACGTTACTCCTCCTGTTGTCCACTTGATGGCTGCGTTTTCCTGCATCATGCTTTGTAAACTGCTATCGCAGGACGTTAAATTAAAAGTATTAAATTATTAATCATAACTTTGGTTTTACTTGGTCTATCAACACCATTTAAAAACTGGTACATAGTTTAAAGTCTGCATTTCTGACACAAGTTGAAACTGAGACTCAGCAATTCCGCGTTTTCCTGTTACGTCATCTTAAATCGGCCATGTGATTTGGTGACTCCTAAGGGATAATTGGCTGTGTAGCCTGCCTTCTCCCAGTGTTGGCTGAGATAGGCACCAGCCTCTCCACAACCATAGTAGGATTATGCAGTTCGGCGAATGAATGTTTTGAAACTGCCTTTTTTGTATCAGGTTTGTTTTCAGTGCACTGATCGCTGGATTGAATTGTATGTTTGCATGAAGGTTTGCCGGTGGACCTGCAGTATCTCCCCGAAGACAAAACAAGAGAGGGAGACCCTGACATCCGCAAGATGCTTATCGAGACTCTGCTGCTGGTAAGAAACCGTTTCCTGCTTTTCTGCTCCATGTGATATAACTGTGCATGCCATTTCATGTAAATGTTTCTTAAACTCCATCAGAAGAACGTGCTCAGTTTGGTGTGGGTTATGTGACCATTTGTCTGCTTTCTCCCAGCTCACAGCCACCAAAGTGGGACGGCAGATAATGAAAAAGAAAACCGTTTATCCCATCATGCGGGAGTTTCATAAATGGGAGAAGGATCCACACGTGCTTTCGGCCTGTGAGAAGCTCGTTCAGGTTTGCAGTTTGTTGATTTCTTTCATGTTCTATCGTATGAATTGAGCGGTGTTACATTATGACACTGGACATACAACATGAAACGTTTCCTTTTGCCTGCTGGGGTGAACATGTAGCAAGCCTACGCTACCGACCTCAAGATGGATTGTTGTGCTCGGGTTTGACCCCAGACAGTGGGTGGAGGGGGTTCAGTACACCAGTCTAGCCTGAGTGGAAAGAAAAAAAGACATGATGCACTAATTCAGTGGAAAACTCCTGGTTTTGTCCCTGTGGCACGGTGGCAGTAATAACACAAGAGAACAGTCCCATGGAAAAATGTCATAAGGTAATAAAGCTTGGTGTACTCCCATAACTTGTGGGAGATCCCTTTTGATCTCAGTCCACAAGCACAGTGCGAGTCATTCTGGGTTTTTACCCAACTGTCTTAATCGCTGTCATAAAACATTCAGCATGCAAGGCTCAATATCAGCTTATTATTTACCCAGGATTCAAGGGCTTTTTACTGGCCATGTGTTCCAATATTAGAGAATGTATTTCCCATCTTCTTCGCTTTTTTTAATTAATAGCAGAGCTCCCGAATGGCATATCACATTCATGGAATGTGGTTTGAATGATTGTCCCTTGTCCTGTCCAGTGTCCATGTACGCCCATTACAGGAAACCCAATACGGCTGCCGTGTCACCGAGTTGATGCTGATTGGCTGTTATGTATCGCTGACTTGCATGACCAAAAAAGATTTATTATCGACAATGAAACATACACCACCACTCAGACTTGCACAGAATAAAAAACACACAATCTAACTCAGGTAGCCAGACTAACGCGCAGGTAAATAAGTGATTGTGGAGCAAACGCAGAGATCAGAAGCTTGACAGAACATGAACTAATTAAATGGGTAATTAAATTAACAAGACACGTGATCCAAATGAAAACGGAAATCAGGTAGTGAAAAGAAACGCAGTGTCACGGTGTCCTGCTAAAGACCAGAGAGAAGAGAAGAGACCAGAATGCAGATGCAGCGCAGATCACTCATCAGCTACTTTATTAAACTGCGCTGACAGCAACAACTAGGGCATAGACAAATAAGGCAGCAATAAGAAAATAAAGTTTTCAATCAATCAAGTAACAGAACATACAGAAGCCCAAAAAAACCAACACAAATAGACTAGCAAGCCGAAGACGTTAAATACCTCACGGCAAAGCAAGGTCTAAATGAGTCTTAAATCGTGTTTGTTATTGTGCTGATTGTAGTTCTTGAGAGGCTCCCAGCCGTGCTTCCTTAAGAGTCTCTTACGACGCTGCCACAAGGCATGCTGGGAGCTGTAGTCCAGAACCGGCATTACTTCTGCCTCCACGTGGATAAGGTCCTCACAGCCAGACACAGTGGACATGAAAGGCAGTGAAACGCAAACCCAGGCTCGGACACCTATTAGTAGAGACGTCTCTGGGGAGCTCCGCTATTAGACATATTACCTATCCTATCCATCTGAACTGAATCTCATTGATTACTTCAGTACTCTAATACTCCTGTTATTAACTGTACTGAGATCATACTCCTGACTTCGTGTGTGTGTTTCTGGGTTTGGGGCGGTCAGGTTTTGATTGGAGACGAGCCGGAGGCAGAGATGGAAAACCTGATGGAGGTGGAGATTCCTGAGGACGTTGAGCAGAAGCTAAAAGACTTAGATGCCAGAGAGCAGGAACAGATTGAGAAAGAGCTTCAAGAGCCGCTGGATGCGGAAACCAAGAAGAATCACAACTCAAATCCATCAATTTCATGATTCTTATACTCTCAGTGTCTCTGGTGCTCATGTTTTTTGGTCTTGGTCTCGTTGACATTGACTGAGGCCGTGGAGGCCTGTTTCATGAGCACCTGTCTCAGGACTTGTTCGTGTCCTGACTTGGTTTTGACTTTGCGAAGTTACCACACTTTCTTTTGCGTGCACACACACACACACACACACACACACATTCTCTCTCTCTCTCTCTCTCTCTCTCTCTCTCACACACACCCTATATTTTCCCCTCCTATCTTGCTGTATATAAATGCTTGTAGAATCAACAATTAAATGAGATTTTGAACTTGTTCTGAGTGTCTGGGTCTGTGCAGAAGGGACTCTCACCCACTGATTCAATCTGACAGGCTAGAATTGATAGGTGATCAATTCTTACATACAACATACATTCTGTTTAACACACGCACACATATTGCATGTATAATACAAACACACACAAGTGTGTGTGTGTATCACACATATAAGACTCGCAGAACACACATCATATGCTACAAATGCATAATCCGCACACATGCATAACATGTATAACACACACATAGCACACACATCTCACATGCACATTTCACACGAATCATACACTCATCACCCACATGCATCTCACAGGAGAGTCTTACACATGCATCACTAATTCCTATTAAGTCTGTTTTTTAGCTGATTAAAAACTACAGTGCTATCAAGGCCTTGGTGCTCTTTTAATATTATGAGGTGGCAAAGTGAATAATGTGGATTTAAAGGTTCATCTTTATGACACACCCCCTAGGTTTTAGTAGAACTGGGTCTGGATGGCAGTTTAGTAACTAGATTATCATTAGTGGAGTCACAGGGTGTTGGCCATATGGAAATGAGTTACCTTGGTAATGTTCTGTATTTAATGATTTCATGCTGAATTAAACTACTTTTTCATGTCAGTCCTGACTACTGTCAGTTCTTGTGATGTGGACTGATGTAGTGTACTATTTCAGCTGCAGATACCACTGAGACAGGGCTTCTCAACATCATTAAGAAAGCACCTGAAAAATATTACTGTGCATCACAACCCCAGTGTGAAATAGTGCCATCTGCTGGACACTTCACTAAGACTTGAAGGAATCTTTCTTCATTTGTATCTTGCAGAGAACGTTCATGTAAGTCTGGCTAGTAAGATAAAAGATGTTTCCAGAAGAGAAAAAAAACAGAAGAAAAGAAAATGTTTTAGTTCCTACAATAAAAGATATTTACTCCTGAAGCAATGTGTAAATGCTGGGAGTCTATTTCCAGTGTTTATTTCTAAACAGTTGAGCAGGTTCTAGGAATAATGTACACTGTCTGGCCACAAAAAGAGGGAAGTTGTGCACTCTTACATTTTGTTGGACCGCCTTTGTCCTTAATTACAGTGTGTAATCTCTATGGGATTGTTACTTCAGTTGGTCAGGTCGAGGCTCTGCAACATTATGTGTTAATTAAAATGAGGTCAGCTGACAACCTGAATGTACTGAATGGACTTTTTCTTCCCTGATGGCACAGATATAAAATTGGGGCTCAGATAGTGAAAGAGTGGTTCAGGGAGCATGAGGAATCATTTTCACACATGTATTGGTACCCCAGAGTCCTGATCTTAACCCTATTGAAAGAGTTTTGGATGTGCTGGAGAAGACTTTATGGAGTGGTTCGATTTTCCCGTCATCAGTTGAAGATGTGGCCGCAAGGTGGCACAGTGGTTTGCACGTCCGCCTCACAGCAAGATGGTCCCGGGTTTGATTCCCGGGCTCAGGGCGTTTCTGTGTGGAGTTTGCATGTTTAAAGACATTCCAAAAACATGCACAGTATGCTAATTAGCTGTTCCAAATCGCCATGCAATGGTCTGGCGAGCTGTTCAGGGTGTACCCCACCCTCGCCCAGAGTCGGCTGAGATAGGCGCCAGCGAACTAGACTTAAAATCTAAATCTCATAAAACTCATTTATTCATCCATTCATTCATTTTCTGAACCACTTAATCTTAATTAGGGTTGTGGGGAGGCTGGCGCCCATCTCAGCCGACTCCGGGCGAAAGCAGAGTACACCCTGGACAGCTTGCCAGGCCGTCACAGGGCATCTAGTAAAACTGTCAGTGTGTTACAGTAATCTAGTACTAGCCGCATTTCCAGAATAAAAAACAGAGTTCATTATTCATTTGCCGAACCGCTTAATCCTACAAGAGTCACGAGGAGGCTGGAGCATATCTCAGCTGGTTCCGGAGTGAAGGCGGGGTACACCTTGGACAGCTTGCCAGTCCATCACAGGGCCAACACACACACAACCATTCACACTCACACTTAGGGGCAATTTTGAACACCCAATTAGTTTATCGTGCATGTCCATGGACTGAGATAGGAAACCAGAGTACTTGAAAGAAATCCACGAAGGCATGGGGAGAACATGCAAAATCCACACAGAAATGCCCTGAGCCCGGGAATCGAACCCAGGACCTTCTTGCTGTGATGTGAACATGCTAACCACTATGCCACCCTTCTACACCTCCCTCAATTTGAAATATTCCTACTCAGGCCCTCAGTACACTCTTATCTCTGAATTCAGCAAGTGACATCAAATCATCATGGCTGTTCACAACCTGAACAGGAAACACAGAAGCCAAAACACTGTAATTTTTTGAAATGTGATACCATATACAAGCATGTACAGAGTGAATATCCAGATGATAGAATACATGATTTCCCATCATGCTTGAAATGTTAAAGTGAACGGTAATGGTAATTACACGTGTAAAAGCCTGGCCTTCCTGCAACACATTGAAACTGCAGTAGGACGCGACGCTTCATCGTGCATTAAATGGCAGATGGCGGGAAAACAGCGCTTGAATGTGACAACCACCAGATTCATGAAAGCTGAAGCATGGGAGGCAGACTTGGTGCAGGTATGTGACATCACATCAGTCTTTTCGCTGTTTTCTTTGGCACCGACCCATGAGTGAAAATGACAGTTTGTTTTAAAGTGTGGCGATTAGTAGCCTACTGGCTCTGGAGCCTTTCAGCGCATAACTGACAGGTACAGTTAATCTTCAGACTGCTTTCAGCAACGGCTGCATTCCCTCAGCGGAAGATTTTCCAGCGGTCGAAAAGGCGAAATTACCTAGAGAGATCTTAAACTTTTTCAGGAATATGACTGGCTAATATATTCTTCTGGCAGCAGCCGAAGGAGGCGGTTTGGAGCTGTCGAGAAACCAATTATCATCGGACTGTGAGAATGTGGTTTGGAACGGTAGCCGATATGAACAGTTAGGTTTCCGACGCAAAAAGATGACCTCTGAGAAAATCACTGGAGAGAATTATGCTTTTCCGAGCACTACATCCGGTTTGAACACCAACCTAAATCAGTTTTCAGGGAACATCTATTTTATTTCCTATCTCTCCCGACAGGATCATAGATAGTACAAGCTGTTTTCCTTGGCTCTACTTTCAAGCCTAAAATGTCTCCACACGTTTTTATGCTCAAAGTGGGATATGTGTCATCTGATCAGGTAATACACGCTGTTTCTGCTACTTCCCTCACTGCCAACAATGTGGGAACTCAAGTCCTGCACTTTTATGTACAGTGTATTAATATCCTACATACAGTCATTTATATAATATCCTCCGTCGCTGCTTGGTGGGGAGGTTATGTATTCAACACTGTCTGTTTGTTTGTCTGTTAGCAGGATTATGCAAAAAAATTCACCTAACTTGGTGGGCCGATGGGATATGGGCCTGGCAAGAACCAGTAACATTTTTTGAACATGTAATTTATTGAAAGCTTTTTAACAACCATGTATTTTTTTTTTTTTTCTGTTACCATAATTATGCAAATGCTACTGATCTGATTTTCATCAACCCTGGTGGAGGGGCAAAGCCTGGGCCTGGAAAGAACCTATTACATTTTGGAGGTGATCCATATATGGGGTCATGTTGACAAAAGAAATCCTGAAATATCCCTATCTTTATTTAACATGGGACAAAATGTTCATCTGATGCCCACTGTGGGGGGAATTTCATTATAACCATACCAAGTTATAATAATCCATTTGTGCCTGGCGGATGTGGCTTGCACTCTATGAGTGCTCCTCTAGTTAAAAGTGCTGTTATGATTAAAAGCACTGCGACAAGGACTTGATTTTATTGCTACTCTATAAGGTGTTCTGACTTGAAGATTTCAATTTAATTTGTTTGTCAGTTAGTTTAAAAAAAAAAGATTCTTTTCTGAAAAACTAATAGCTTGAACATGTTTTTCTGACCAGCTTCATACACAGCAGGTAACAATTACCTTGACTGAAGAAAGATATTTTACAGTTTAGAAATAAAAGCCTTTAAATCAGTGCAAATTACATAATCATTATCATCATTATGGTATGCTAAAAAGTTTTTTCCATTTATGGATAGTGAGCTGGGCAGCACAGTGGCATAGTGGTTAACATGTTCACCACACAGCAAGTAAGTAAGTAAGTAAGTAGGTCTTTATTATCGTTTTAGCCATATACATAGTACATAGTGAGGTGAAACAACGTTTCACTGGGAACAATTGGTGATACATGTAACTGTTAAGACATAATAGAGACAAGACAGATACAGTAAAGTAAAATACATACACACACACTCACGCTCACACACACAGACATGCTCATACAGTCTAGGATACACACTAGGATATACATGTTCTGAATTGACGTCTGAAGTCAATGACTAGTTCCTTTGTTTTCTCCACCAGTTGCTGAGCTGTGCCACCTCTTTGCCCCCGCTGATCAAGCCCACTACGATCATGTCACTGGCAAACTTGATGATGTGGTTTGAGCTGTGCCTTGCCACACAGTCATGGGTGAGGAGTGTGAACAGCAGCGGACTGAGCACACAGCCTTGGGGTGCTCCTGTGTTCAGTATGGTTGTGCTGGAGGTCCTGTTCCCGATCCGGACTGCCTGGGGTCTTCCTACCAGGAAACCTAGGATCCAGTTGCAGAGTGATATTCTCAGGCCCAGCTCACCTAGTTTCCTTATCAGCTGCTGAGGGATAATGGTGTTGAATGCTGAGCTGAAGACAATGAACAGCATCCTGACATACATGTCCTTTTTATCCAGATGTGTGAGAGCCAGATGGATGGCAGTGTTGATGGCATCATCCGTGGGTTGACTCTGAGCAGGGTCTTTCTCACTTCAGAGGTGGACAGGCGGAGCACCATGTTGTTGGGAGAAGGGGTATATGTCTTTGCCACTGAGTCATTCTGTTCCTCAAACCTTGCGTAGAACTGGTTCAGTGCCTCAGGAAGTGAGTCATCGCCATATCAGGAGAGTGGAGCAGGCCTGTAGTTGGTGATAGCTTATATGCCTTGGCATTGGCACTGTGTGTCGTTTGTATCCGTGAAGTGATTGTGGATTCTCGACCGCATTTCTGCATCATTCAGTGTTTACATATATGTACAACCCACCTCCGCGAGTTTGTCATGACAAGGTTGCATCTCTGTCGGCTCGAAAGGCTAACAGGCCCGGTAGCTGAATAGCGGAGTCCGGTACACTGCTGTTCAGCCATGTTTCCACAAAGACAAAGACACTGCAGTCTCTGTACTTCCGTTGTGAAGTGTATTTGGATGTAGTCTAATTTGTTGTCCAGTGAGCAGACATTTGCAAGCAGGATGGAAGGGACAGCTGACCGGCTAGCGTTAGCTTTCCACCTAGCTCGGATCCCTGCCCTTTTGCTGCGCTTCCAGTTTCTGGCACACTGCTTCCGAGGTGTCCTCCCCCGGCAAGCAGCATTGGGAGACACCGCGGGCTGTGGTGCTAGTCTGTGTAGCAGGCGAAGTTCACAGAGTTTGTCGGGAGTAACTTCTGTATTCGAGTTACCTGCATTTTCTCCGACCTGTAGCAATGTATTCCTGGGATACACGATTGTAGTTGATTTTATGCCCATATTTCGAAATTGCTGCTGAAGAAAAGTCTGTGCCAGACCAAGTAAACATCAACATAAACACCAACCTTTTGACCCCGGTGAGGTTGGTGTGTTACCGCGCCGCCATCTTGGGTTAGTAATCTCTTTTAGAAGTTCCTGGGTTTGAGTCCCAGTGCGTGCATGTTGTCCCTGTACTTGAGTGGGTTTCCTCCAGGCACTTCATCGAACAGTCCAAAGACATGGATATTACGCTAATTGTTTTTTTCCCCTATTCATTCATTCATTCATTTTCTAAGCTGCTTAATCCTAATTAGGGTCACGGGGGATACTGGCGCCCACTGGAGCTGGAGCCGACTCTGGGTGAAGGCGCGGTACAGCTTAAACAGCTCGTCAAGCCATTGCAGGGCCAACACACACACAACCATTCACACTCACACTCACACCTAGGGGCAATCTGGAACCATCAAAGCCTGCTGTGCATGTTTTTGAACAGTGGGAGGAAACCGGAGTACGCAGAGGAAAACCATGCAATCACGGGGAGAATATAAAATTCCACACAGAAATGCCCCGAGCTGTGAGGCGCATATGCTAACCACTGTGCCGCCTGATTTTATTAATATTTTTTTTTCAGATTTTGATTTTGATATACTACCATATAGTGGTGGTGACAGCCACCATTTGGAGGATGATCATCTTTAAAACATGATGTATAAAAACAGTATTGAATGAAGTTTAATGTGTGCAAACAATAATATGATGATAATATTCTTCATATTATCTTTTTTTTGTTTACCTTTGAAATGTGGGAGGTTTTATTGGGTCACATATATACACATATAAGCCCCTTAGAGCAACAGTGGGCTAAGTCCATTTTTGTCAATTTTGAGTTAAGTACAAAAATAAATAGAGAAAAGTTAAATTTTTCAGATGAATACTGGTCTAAATCCAGGTAGAGTTCCAATTTTTACATATAGGAGGCAATTCACTATTACTGTTAGCTATTTCACTGATTTACTAGTGCCAAGTCCAAAATCCAAGATGGCGGTGCCCATGTGTGAAGCCTCCACCTCTAGGAAAAACATACATGAAAAAGAGGTTCTTCAGTTAATAGAGGACTCAGAAAGTAAGTATTACTTTAGCTTGGACACCACTGCAAGTGCTTGTTAGTATTTAACTGAATATTATTCATTATTTTTCATAATATTACTACATTTCCCAGCAACACAGCAATTTAGACCGAAAAAGGTATTTAGGAGAAGTAATCAGTGAGATTGAAGGCATTAGAATATGAATCATACCAATTTTTTTTATAGCCTTAAAACTTTAAAACTTTGACCTTAAACATCACTACAGAAAAAACCCCAAAGCGATCATGACTCATACTGCAGCCTTTCTTACTGTTCATTCAAGACTGATTCTGTGAAAAGTAACAACATTTAGAATGAAAGTATTTCACATGGTAAAAACATAGTTTTTTATTTTTAAGAATTAGACAGGTTTTTTTTCGTCAAACGCAACTTTTTTGGCTTGCTGCGATGAATAGGCCTTCGGTCTTTGGTATGGCCTAACCCTGTAGGAGAGCTCATCTCACTCAATTTGACCAAACTGGAAGTGCCTTTAGATACTGTCACTAGCTAGATCTGCTAGCAAACTGCAAACTCGAAGTGCTGTCAGTGCCAATTTCCTCGATCTAAATAAATTCCACAAAGAGCAACAAAATATGAAATTATAGTATTTGATAGTAAGAATTAATTTTTTTTACTTTTGTCCTTAAATCACTACTGGACTGCTAAAGGAACAGGCCTTTAGCTAACCAGCTAGTTCCATGCTAATCGTCTCTCCTGTAAAGTATTGTAATATGGTAAGAACGTATATACTTTTTACATTTTTAAAATTAAAATACAATAATAAAAATGCTTTATTTCTAATGAACAAGAGGAAAGAGGAAGGAAAAAAACAACTATTACACGCTCTCCATTCGGATATGACTAATATTCTGCGTAATAGATGATGTATATATATATATATATATATATGTGTGTGTGTGTGTGTGTGTGTGTGTGTGTGTATGTATGATATTTTGAATGAAGCCCCAATCTCAACTAAGTTCCTTATCGATTTAATGAACAGATAGAGATGTGTCTCAATCTTTCTGATTGCAAAAGTAGAGGGAGAGTTTTCTCTCCACCCTCTGACTAACGGAGTTTTTAAAAAATCCTGCCTTAGTCACATTTCTCAGTAAAGCCACACAGATAATTTCTTCTTCCTCTGACAATCTGATGTTGAACGATTGTTGAGTTTAAAAGTGCACCCTCTTGTTTGATTAGGTGCTGTGGTGTGCACTGAGTGGGTTGGCTGTGGGGAGGTATGATGTGAACAGGTGGTAAGAATATTAACTAGGAAGTGCACAGAAACCAGATGGACGCAGGCCACTGGAAACAGACTCCTACGCTTTATACAGCACGGCAGCCTAAATGAGGAAGAAAAACAAATTATATGAAATCAGCCAAAATCAAGCTACAACTTAAATAAATGTCCGTCTGGTGTATCGTCATATTGAAGATTGACAGATATACTGTAGATCTGTGGGTGAGGAAGGGGTCTGGGGTCTTTGATCATCCAGTTCACTTCCACTGCTGAAGAGGTTACTGAACACACTCTGGAATAGTCAATGAAGATATTCTGCTAGTAACAATAAAACATGCAAACTATACAAGCAGAGCAATATCCTTAAGAAACCATCGGCTTGATTTTGGACGGCTTGTACGTCCATCCGTCTGGTTTCCATAAGCATTGGGATGAATTTGATGAAAGCATTGGGAACTGATTGCTATCTGACTGTAGTCAATCAGCATCACAGTGCATTAGAGCCAATCAACATCAGGATGCATAACACCCAGTCAGCGCCATGATGCATGATGCATTCATTGGCTGATATGCATTGTGATGCTGATTGGTTGTTATGCATCCCAAGGTTGATTGGCTGTAATGCACCATAATGCTGATTGGCTACATTCAGATAGCATCCCATTGCTTATAGACACCCGATTGGCTGTTTGGCTGTTCGCTATTCGGCAAGAACTTGATGCATGCCAATATCCAGAAAGTATACTAAGACAGATTTTGTTTTTGAAAGCTTATTATTATTTTTTTCTTTTTAACTGAAACAACATCCAAATGACAATAAATTACAATTATTTTATAAAGAATTTCTGCGATGCTTCTAATAATTTTTTTTTTTGCAGAAGACACTTAAAAACAAATTAAATACTCAGCTTTTAGGCAGTACCTATCTCAGCCAATGCTGGGTGAAGATGAGGTACACCCTGAACAACTTGCCAGACAATCACTGTGCCAACAGACTCACAAAACCATTCAAAACAATTCACAGCCTTAACAGAACTTAATGTGCATGTCTTTGGACTGACGGAGGAAACTCACGCAAGTTCACGGAAGAACTCCACACAGAAATGGCCTCACTGAGCCCAGGACCTAAACCCAGTATCTTCTTGCTGTGAAGTGGACATGCTAACCACTATACCAACCTATATTATATATGTACAGACCACCGACTCCCACATCATATTCCTCCAGGCTCACTGATTCCACCTGTGTGAAAATTAACAAACAAGAAGTCCTCAGAGCAGCTATATGCTTCGCCAAACCCAGCAAAACACCACCATGCGAATGCAGTGTGTACCCATCTGTTAATCACAATAAGGAAGTGTGACTTTTTTCCACAATTCAGGCGGGTGACAAATTAATGGAAAAGTCAATACTTACTAAAGTGCCTCAGTAAGGGCTTGGACCACCATGATTTACCATAACAGTGTAAATGTGTTTTGGCACAGATCTGGCCTCTGGAGCTGTACTGGAGGAATAAACACCATTCTTCCAAAAGTGATTCTCTCAGTTGGTGTTTTGATAATGATAGTGGTGGAGAAATTATCTGACACATCAGCCCATAACCTCCCGAAGCTTTCTTGAGATCTGGTGACTATGAAGGCATTATTTTCAAACACATCACATAATTTTTTGAGCCCTCATTTCCTGTGAATGGGGTGGAGTCATCCTGGAGGGGACCACAACCATCAGGACAGAAATGTTTCATGATAGGATAAAGGTATTCGGTTGGAAGAACTCTGTACTGTACGCAGTGACACCTCAGAGTGAACGCATCAGTATGACAAAGCCCCCAGGGTCAATATTCTTTGTCTGTATATACATTACTGCTGGCTATATGTTATACATAGTTAAATATATAGATTTATGCACTGCCTAAAAGCGGAACTCTTGAAAATGTCACTGGAGTAGCATAGCTTCTTTAAGGGCTGAATCAACTTCAGCCCTGGAGAAAATAGATAAATATATCTCCCCTGCATTTCCCGACTATGGTCTGGAGTGAAAGCAGGAAAGGGTAACACTGAGTTTTCTTTTCACCGGCTTTCACTTGCTGATTTACGCATTAATTTGCATCACCTGTGTTATTAGTTTAATTATCAGATTAACGAGTTTATGTTCCATGTTCCCGTTAATGTTTGGTGTTGTTTTGCTCAGCAAAAGTGTGTCTGCTTACGTGTGTGTTTTTTTATTCTGTGCAAGTCTATGTGGAGCTGTATAAGACTCTATTTTTTGAGTTTCAGTTTGGTTCTTAATAATAAATATTATACTGCTGCCCCTCATCATGCAAGTCAGCAATACATAAAAACCAATCAGCATCAACACAGGCACGGACATGGAACAACCATCAAAGTCATGTTTTATGCCGATTGGACTCCACTCAGGAGCTCCGCTATTACTGAATAATGCAGTAAACATCTCATACAAATGTACACCATTAGCCGGAGGATGTGATGAATAACAAATACTGTTTGTTTGCCTACAAATGTTTAATTTTTGGCTCCTTTGTGGCACATGAGTTTGACTCCAGGATGATGCACACAGTTATCCGTGAGTATATGAGAGCTAATTGGCTGATCTCTCAGGGAGGGAGGGATGGTATATGATTGCAACCCTATCACTGAAAGTGATCACTAGCCAATCATGGGATGTCTGTGAGCTCATGCATACACGGAGGTGTAGCACTTTACCCTGAAGTGTGTTACTCTGTACAAGCATGAGCAGCAGTTTGAAAAAAAGTACATAATTTTTCACAAAAAAAAGTTAGTAAGCAACTATTGAATAAGGGAAAGTATGACATAAAGACTTTTTCAATGGACTGGTTGTTATCGAATAATTCTCTATATCATACAAAAGCTGAATTCTAATATTGTATTATTAATTCGAAATATTTTCAAACGGTCATGTTACTATGTTGCGCATATCAATCATGCAATAATCATTCAACTTATTTATTTATTTTTTGATATGCTGTATTAATCCCACAAGGGAAATTCAGTGTCTGCATTTAACCCATCCAAAGTGAGCACACACACACACACACACACACACGTAAACAGTGAGCACACACAAACTTAAAGCAGTGGCTTGCCACACATTGGGGTGCCTGTAGAGCAGTTGGGGTAGTGCTCAAGGGCACTTCAGCCATGAAGTTTTAGGAAGGGAAGATGCAGCTTACTCCCTTCACCGACATACATTTCTGCTGGTTCGGGAATCAAACCAGCAACCTTTAGGTCCCAAACCCGCTTCTCTAACCATTACGCCATGGCTTCCCCCATTTGATGGCATCGATGCAATAATTTGGCTCATAGAATAATATTTGATGGCTTTCCATCATTCATTCATTCATTGGAGCCTACTTTAACTGATACTAGGTGAAGGTGGGTGACACCACAGAGGAACACGCACAACTATTCACACTCAAACCTAGGAGGAATTTGTAAGAGCCAGCTAGCCTAATGTACATGTCTTTGAACATAGGAAGGAAACTGGAGTACCTGGAGGAAACCCACACAAGCACTGGAAGAGCATGTAAACTCCACATAGAAATGCCCAAGACTCAAACTCAGAACCTTCTTGCTGTGCAGCAGACATGCTAACCACTACACCACTGTGCTGCATTTTCCACCAGTCAGAAACAAATAGATATCTTAATGAATATTAAAAAGAGTAATCTACACAGCAACATAGATTATTCAGTCTAGCCATGCAGCAATGGATTTGGCTCTCAGAAAGCTAAATTCACTTTCACATGTGAACTAAAACCATTTCATGCACCACAATGGGTGATATATTTCTCAATCCCCTTTCACATTTGACCTACATTTAACAGGTTCCATATTATACACCTCGTCTTTCATAAATCATGGTAACAGCAGAGTTTGGACTTTAAGATAGAGCTCCTGTTTCTCACGTTATGGATCTCTGCCAAACGACTCCACTTCATGGCTACCTCTGGCAGTCACACAAGCACGTCGATTTGGATAATCTGACTAACTCCAAAGGTTCAACCTTACTTCTTATTCATTATAGTCAAATGTAAAATCTTTACCATCTGTTAAGTACAACAAAACATTTCTTGGGTTCAGTTCATAATATTTATAAAATTATCCCTGGTTCTTCTCCCAGTTCTTATCACTGTTCTTCTAATGGATGGAGACTAAACTGTAAATGAGTTTGTGCAATAAGTTAGTGAATGAAATCAGTCATGGTATGGCATGGGTATCACAGTGGTGTAGTGGTAAGCATGTCCGCTTTGCAAGAAGGTCTTGGGTTGGAGTCCCAGGCTCAAGCGTTTCTGTGTGGAGTTTGCATGTTCTCCCTGTGGTGCCACAGTACAAAGCCATGTACTAACTGGCTGTTCCATATTATCCCTCAGTGTGAGTGTGAATGGTTGTGTGTTTTGGCCCCATGATGGCCTGGTGAGCTGTTCAGGATGTACCCTGTGTTCACCCAGTGTTGGCTGAGATAGGCTCCAGCCTCCGTGAGTGAGTGAGTGAGTGAGTGAGTAATTACCTGGGCCCAACATGAAACAATGTTGTTAAAAAAAGGATTTGCTGAAAAGGCAAAAAAAAAAAAAAAAAAAAAAAATTCTAATGTCCATCTGTCTTAATTTATAAATATTTTACCAGAAGTAAATTTAAATAAACTGAATATTACTTTAAAAATAAAGCTAGGAACCAAAATCATATGCGCATTAGCGCATCACCTGTCTTAACCAATGAGAAGGCTGTATCTGTGTTTTGAATGCCACTGATCTGCAATCTGTACTTCAGCACAGGGTTAATAGGTCAGTTGTTCTACAGACCGAGGTTCAGTTGCCCTGGAAAGGTCAGTGAGAGGCAAAACAAAAATAATAGACATCATTGAGTGCTGTAGAAGGACCAAGCTCCATTTATGGAGGGCCAAGGACCAAGATCCATTTATTAAGGACCAAGGACTTAATTAAGGATTATTAAGGACAAAGATCCATTTATAATCCATGTGACATTGGGGATTCTGCATATTTTTCTTATCTACTCTTAAATTCTATTCAAACCATCAGATTGGGCTGGTGGAGGAAACTGTCGGGCTCAAGGTCAGTTTTAGCCCAGCCCAAAATATATGGAGTGGAGACCACAGTGCGGATTCAGACTGTCTGGACGAAGGGGTTGCCATTACTTTTCATCCATTATTCCTAGTCACTGAATTTTATTATTCAAGGATTTGATTTCATATCATGTGTCCAGTATGTTCCACATAAGTGATAAAACTTGATCTGTGAGTGAGGAGCTTCTCACGGGAGCAAAGGTCCATATTCCAGCATCATGTTCACAGCAGGAACTGGAGTGACATGCACAGTGACTTATCAGGAAAGTGTGGGACAGTGACAGCTTCAGCAGAGTCATATCTGAGAATACTTGGAGGAAATAGGTGGGACGCGACGGGTGGTCACCAGCATCTGCCTCCCATTTAGTTCGTAGCCTTCAACCAGACCACCTTGGGTGTGATACTCAATTTAAAAGCCCTCATGAGGCCTCCAGAGCACGGCTTGTTTCAGCACAGGCCTCATGACTCTCTTAAGATGGCCAGATTGATTGCCTTTGATATTTCGTTTAGCCATACATCAGGTGTTGGATTTCCATAAAGGTTTATGACTGTAGTAAATTTCTATAATTGCTGAGCGTTCTCTTGCTCTCATTGCTCTGTCTCATATTTAATCTAATCCTGTAAACTTATTGTTCTTCTTTCTGAGTGCATCCCCGCCTACTGGTAAAGATACTAACATCCATATCTTTCAAATTTTTTAATGAACATAAATGAATAATTGTCATAGTATCCATTTACCCTGAGAATTAATAGCTATTAATAGATTTGTTAAAAACTGTTTCAGACAATGACGCATCATTAATGAAAAATAATATTCATTCATTTTCTGCACTGCTTAATCCTAATTAAGGTCACGGGGAGGCTGGCACCCATCTCAGCCGAGGGCAGAACCCTGGACAGCTCACCCGGCCTTTGCAGGGCAGAAACACGCTGACAGCAATGCAGCCTACTCTTTTCAAAAGTCAGCAATGGTTCTTTTACATGCCTCTCA
>JBCNYH010000001.1:37392186-37402187 GCA_039654325.1 Tandanus tandanus | reverse complement strand
GGATGGCATACGCTCACTTCCCTGTCACTCACAGCGATCACCAGCCAATCATGGGCGTCTGTGAGCTCATTCATACGGGGGGGCGGATAGCGCTTTCCCTCTGAGTGTGTTAGACCGCGCCAAAATAAGCATGCCCGGCAGTTAGAAAAAAGGCGGGTGGCAGTATTGCATGTCAGGGAGGGGGGCATGTGCATGCTTACGCCCCTCCCTGGTTGGTGGTGGTCGTGTGATAGCAAAGGCAATACTTGATGGGTGGGAATTGGATACAACTAAATTAGGGAGAAAAATGGGGAAAAATCCAAAAAAATCTCCACATCAACCTCAAACCACAGCTTGCAACTCCAACTCTGTGTTCTTACCTTCAATTGAAATTCTGAATTTAAGCTATGATAGATTGGCCATAAGATCTGAGTTTTACCATGCACACGGGTGAATGTCTGTCACAGTGTAACGCATTTTTGACCGCGTGGAAGGTTGGTCTGCCTTTTCTTTTGTAGGATTGTAAACTACACACATTGGCACAATAATTAACAGTAAAACAAATGTCCAAATGTAACTTTAATTTTTGTCCACCGGTTCCCTGTTATAGTTATCATTAGTGTGGAATTACTCATATATGAGTAACATGTTAGTCTAAAAAAAGTTTTTTTAAGATAGAGTAAAAGTAAATAACACAGCCCTGGCTAAATGCAGCACGCTCATAAATTCAGCAAGATCATCTGAGGACAAGCAAAGCAGTTTTTCTCACCAATCCACTGCCACTGCCCAGATGTTTAGAACTCCTCTATTTACAGATCTGAAAAATGGCAGACTAAACTTGGGTTTACGTTGAGGTTTAAAGGGATGGCTGTCTGAAAACATTAAAATAAAAAATAAAAAAAAAAAAAAAAATAAAATAAAAAAACATACATCTTCCACTGTCCGTCTGATCATTCCCTCTCCCTGAAAAAAAAAAGCCACTCAAAAATAAAAAATAAAACAAAAATTAAATTAAATAAATAAAAAAAATAAAAAATAAAAAATAAAAAATCAACCCCTCATCCACGTTTCACCATGGGGTCTGATTTTAAGATTTAAGACTCAGGAGTGAAAATTCAGGTGCAATGCTGTGTGACTGCATGTCCAGAGCTGATGTTCACCTACCAGTGACTGGGTGGTAGGGAAAGGCTGCAGGTCTTTAGGTTTAGGCAGTTTGGGTATCAGGTCCTCTGGGTTCACGTTGACCTGTGAGACAGAGGTGAAGAGAGAGAGGTAGTATGGTGTACGTACTCTATGTAAATCTCCTCCTCATGTACTGAAGCTGCTCAAAACTTGTTATATCCTTCCACAATGTTTCGAACGTTTTCAAATTATTATTAGCAGTAAGGATGAAGATACCACATATGATGATGATGTAATACCAGAGAGATAACTCACTCTCATCTTGCGCTGGCGGGGACACAGGTAGAGGTCAAGGCACCGCTCGAAGCGCTCGTGGATGAAGCGTGGAAATGCAGGTACAACACGGAGACATGAGTACTTCTGTGGCAGAAAGGTCAGTTTGCGGTCCTCTGGGTCCTGCTGCTCCCATGCCAATCTCTGGTGGGTTTCAAACAACAATTAAAAAAAAAAAAAGAGTCATGTCCAATTCCCACCCTCTCCCCATAACTCGACAGCTCAACCACAGAATCTTTTCAAATGTTCATGAAACATCAAGGGTGGAGCAACACAATCCGAGGAAAGTGCTATCTACCCACTTCTGCATACATGAGCTCATACAAGCACATTATTGGCTACCATCACTGTGATTGACAGGGGAGTGCCAGTCTGCCCCTCCCTCCTTGAGAGTATGACCAGTTATGCTCTGTTGGGCTCCTGGCCATGGATGGCTGTGACATCATCGGGATTCTAATGATCAGATGCATGCATTTTCCAGTTTATTAATCTGCTGTATCCACATCTAATTTTCTTCCAAGTAAAATGAAAAATTGGATAAAAGGTCATTCTGGGAATCAGGAGCAGCGAGCCTGCTTTAGAAGCAGATTTATTAAATGCTTACACTTTGTATGCAAACCACAAACAAATCTGACAGGCAAATTGTACAAATTTCAGTGCGACGAACCAGGGAAATGTGAGCATGTGGAAATGTTTTGATCAAAAATATTTAAACTACAACAACAACAAAAAAAATCAATCAAATACCTCTTCCTCTGTGAGTAGATATTCTGGAGGGGGGTTGTAGGACTCCTCGTGACCTGGTAGTCTCATCTTGGGTGCAGGGATGTGCATTTTGTGACGTCCCAGGATGGCATTGGGGTCCTCTTGAGACCACAGATCGTAATACTTAGGTGCGGTGTCTTTAGGCCTGCGTGGCTTAATCCAGCCCATCTTTATGGCATGGACCAGCTTGCTTACCTAATGGGGGAAAGCATGGTCTAATTAAAATTAAAGGAGTTTTACTTTCTACAGTAACACTACAAACTATCTGAAGCTTCAGTCTACAGAGTGACACAAATCACCCGTGACCAATTTATAGCAGGAAGCCAAACTGATATAAATTACTGGAGAACTTTAAGCTTGACTGTTTAAACCACTGCATTAAAAGAGAATCTGAATGTTTTTTTAAACCCTAATACTTCTACTAAAAAGGTTGTGGGTCTAATTTCTTTCAGCTTCCAATTACTGCAGTTTTAGACCTCGCTACAAAGAAAAAAAAACCTGTGTGGGAATCATTACCTATAATACTCTACAGATGCAAGCAGTTACAAGTCCAACTGCTCGAAACATGAGTCTTCTGGTCTAACCCCAGATGCATTATGCACAGCATATACAAATAATGATTTACATCAGAAACTGAGAGATGAGGCAGAGAGGTAGTACTTGCCTTCTCTTTCTCGATGAGGGACGGAATGAAGCTGCGCTTGTCCTCAGGCCTGTTGGTGACTGGATGGATCATCACTTCATTGGAGAAAAAGTCAATGGCGGGCTATGAGAAATGCATGCGAGATGGGAGATCAGACCTTCTTTATATAAGTTCAACCCTCCTGGGGTAAATGTACAGTTTTTTTAAAATATATTCATCCAACCCCCCACCCCCAAATTTTCGCCTCCCCAGCGTGCAACCATCACAAACCAGTGGCCACATCCATCACTCATGATACTGCCACCTGAATTTTTATGAACTGCCTGTGCACACATATTGAGGGGCTGCATAAAACACTCAGAGGGAAAGGGGCATCAGTGTATGGATGAACTCATATCCTGATTGGCTGGTGATCACTGTTAGTAACAGAGAGGTCACCATATGCCATCCCCGTTCTCAGGAGAACTTGGGCATTTAGCTCCCATGAACTCTTGGCTCCAGACAACTGTGTGCATTAACCTGGATTTGACTCTCCGATCTCCAAGTTGACAGTCGTGCACCTTGTCAATGCAAATCTCGCAAGACATAATTACCAAAAAAAATAAATAAATCCTGATGGTGCAATGACTCGCAGCCAGAGTACAAACTGTTTTTGTTTTTGCGTTCACTGCTAACACTCTCAAAGAATTAATCACAGACACAAGTAAAGGACATAACTGGGAACAGCTGGACTATCAGCATCTGCAGACAACACACAGATTTAAAGTGTCACACAACGTCCAAGATGATGGGTGGCATTTAACTTCAAACCAAGTCGGAGACAGGAATCACAGGAAGCCTTACATGCAGTGAGACTCACTACTTGACTACTTTTTAATACGACTTAATTGACAGCTCGCAGGAAAGCGAATAAAGACCACACTGACGACATGTTTAGACTTCGCCCACTGGGGACTGAAATTCCTTCCAAAATAAGAAACTGCTGTCATGAGAGCATGCTATTAGCTTGTGTTAAGCGTGGAATGGCACATGGGTGGTATGAGGTTGTATAAGTGAAGGTGGTTCGTGTTTCTCTTGCTGTGAACAGGGGTTAATATAAACCGAGATTGCTGATTCCAAGAGTACAAGTCTATAAAACGCAGGTTTGTGGTCAGGGGTACCTCATACTCGTTGAAGTTGACATCACCAAATTTGCCTTGCTGCAGGCGGTGCACCAAATCCACCTGCTCATCGGAGAGACGGATATCTGTGCCTGTCATCTTATCATGGACACTGCGCCTGGAACGAGAAAAAAAAAAAAAAAGATGTGTCGATAATATCAACATTAAGGTCCTTCTTGTTCCATCAGCAGAGGAGGGGGGCCTGACACAAAGATCATGCTGCAGTGTGTGGAGACATCACAGAGTACACTGAACATCATCATGAGTTCAAACAGCACTGAAACCTGACGATACTGAGAACAGTGCAGCATGATATCGCCCAGTTGAACTCACCAGTAATCAGGATTCTCCATCTTATCTAGGAATTCGTCTAACTCGTCCTTGCTCCTGATTGGTTTGAAGATTTTTTTACCATCCAGGTTGTAGCCAATGTGGGGGTAATCCTTATACCATTCCATTGGAATATTACCCACTGTGTTCCGGATGTCCTGCCGGGGGGGGGAAGAGGAAGAGACAGAGAGAGACAGAGAGAGAGAGAGAGAGAGAGAGAGACAGAGAGAGAGAGAGAGGGGTTATTCAAATCCAGTAGAAATCCAGATTAACTCTCTCGGTACTCAGAAGGTTACAGATGAGACACGAGTAATTTTCCTCTCGGTCTGAGAGAAGAAAGTTCTGAATCTGTTGAACCTCATTAATACCCCGCCTGGATACACCCCTGGGTCAGACGAAAAGAGGTAAAAACTAATTTAATAAAATACAAATCTTTCCCCTTCATCAGCTCTTTATTACACTCTGTCCATTATCGGACGGACACACACACACACACACACACACACACACGCACACACGCACACGTTTTCAGTAAAGTCTGCACCTGTGAGTGATTTTAATAAAAACACCCCTACCATACCCAATTACAAATAAGCGGCCAGTCTGGTCACGCTTTCTCTCCCACAGTCTAGCGCAGCTGCAGAACCCGCAGAACCCCTAATTCTCCAAAACTGTGACATTAACCTCTGGCCCAACTGAGCAACTACAACTGATGAATGAAATGTTTGCACTGATTGTGGCCTAAATTGTATTTACTGGTGAGGAGTGAAGAGAGTTTTTGCCATCTTCCCTGATGATGCCTTTACTAAAGATTCTATTCCAGTCACTTGTTCTATGCTCAGGGAAGTTCTTTTTCTGGACTGAAAGACTGATGTCTGAACTCAGTGGCCTGAACGTTTGGCATCCTGCTTGACATTGAAAAGATATTCACTGGGTTTTGGGTTGGATATCCACACATCAGCAATCACAACAACAAGAAACATAACTGAGACTGTACACTGGCTACAGAAATGCCCAGGTGTCCATGCATAACAGATAGCGGTACTGTGTGTTCTACATGGACTGCATTCTCACGTCACCTTCACAGGTTCATCTTCAGTTCAAATCTTTAAGACATGTTTATTCGACCATGGAAATGCTGGGTAAAGAGTGGAATGGAACAGAGTGAAATCACAAAAATAGAGTTGCTCTGAAATAAAGAAACTCGAATAAAAACTAGAGCCAAATGAATTAGCAGTAAATTTGAAGACGCCCAGATTGTGGATGTAAAGAGACAATCTGAGGCTAGCACCAATTTCTACTGAATGTTTTATCCAGTTTGTTGAAAGTGTGGTTGTGTGGGAAGTGAAACAAGTTTACTTGAGTCTTTTTACAGCTTGAACAAAATTATGATGGTGTGACATCCATAATTTTGATGACTGGCCACTGCAAAGTCATGAACTGCAGTACTGCACATGTGCTGAAAAACTCATGTGCTGGTTCTGTGCCAGTACACAGCTATACTTTACAAATACACAGCTGGACACAATGACCAAAAATAACACTTTATTGGTTTCACATGAAGCCAAAAATCGAACTCAATCTGTCTTTTGAGTATACTAAGACATTGGGAAGTTTTGTGCTGATACATGATTTATTTTTTAAATTATCCTGCTGAAACCATTAGATTGGAAGTGGACAATAAACATGTGGGACATTTGCACGAGTAAAGGTTGTAGAAAGTCATTAAAAATGTAAAAAGACAAAAAACAAAAAAAACAGTGTGGGGGTTAAAGCTTTTAACAGGTTGTTCTGTTTAACTGTGATGTTGAATGATAATAACATTTCTCATTAATAGATTTAATATTAATGAAAAATAAACATCGCGGCTTCGTCCTCCCAACATCGCGGCTTCGTCCTCCCAACATCGCGGCTTCGTCCTCCCAACATCGCGACTTTGTTCTCGCATCATCATGGCTTCGTCCTCCCAACATCACGGCTTTGTCCTCCCAACATCATGACTTTGTTCTCGAAACATCACGGCTTCGTCCTCCCAACATCACGGCTTCGTCCTCCCAACATCACGGCTTTGTTCTCGCAATGTACTCTGTTGTACAATTCAGTGTGAATAAAAATTATTACATAATTCCTAAAATCTTGTTTACATTATATTCAGTGTTTGCGATGTATTAATCTTTTCATGAGAATCAGTTATATGTTACTTTAATGTTATGTAAAATATATTCCTCTTTCTTCAGATACTTGTGAGGATCTTTTACATTTTTGTTTGTGGAAAACAAAACAGTTGATGATATCCTAATGTCGATTAACTGCTATGTATATGAAAGCTGTAAAGCAATACTTTTAAAGGTTTTTCAGTTAAATGGGAACATATGCATCTGACTGACTGATCCTAAGCTCATCTTGTAGATGTTCTGTTAGTCAGAAAGAAAAATATTGCTTCCATAATCCCAGAATTCCCATTTGTAATAAATACATATTCTACTGTATTAATATTTCCAATTCTAGAAAGCAGCAGGTACCATCAGTCAGTTTCAGCAAAATCAGTATAATCATGACTAAAATGTGTGTAAATCTGATATAAGTAGACTTATCAACTTTATTCAAGCCATCATCACGTCATCAGCAGGTATCCTTCACCCAACACAATATCCTAACATTACTGCAAATGATTGTAAATGTCTCCACATGAGTCGGCAGGCTTCTCTAACTCCAGCGATCGTCTGCAAGAACACAAAGCAGAGGGACACAGTGGTCCTCCTCGACCCTGAAAACGCTCCAGCTCACCTGCTTTCAATTCACCAGGCAAACAGCCATTATGAAGTGTCTGGTATGAGTAAAGTTGTTATGGTGGGGGGAGTTTGGTGGAGTACGTGGTTTGTACAGAGAAGTCACGTAGGCGGAGATGTTTCTCAGTGTCTACACTCACACAGATCTGGAGCAAAGTTTCAATCCAACAGATCCATGAACAATCCAACCTCCGTGTCACAGAACCCTGAAAACAGCACGTAAAGGCACATGTGCTGCATTCCACTAAAGGATGTCACTAAAGTACATAATTTCATAATTTCAAAGAACATAATTTTCAACTTTCTACTCAGGATGGCCTCCTCAACACCAAGACATCATATCAACATGGCCACTTACAGTGTGAACAGTAAACACAGTAACACCTCTTCATCTCGGTCTTACATAACCGGAATGACGGTCGGTAGATGATTTCTAGCCATCCGGAGGTCATCCAGATTTATATTATGTGTTCCTGGCAATTGAGAACCAGGAAGGTGTTGTTTCCATTCACGGAAACTTTGGCCATATTGAAATTACTGTAGGTCAAGTGCCGGATCACTTCTATCATTGCAACCGTGAATGCATCTGTGAGGTATACATGGCTTAGCAGATGTTGTAAAACTGTACGTGAGGTAAAACGTCAACACGTGGAACAGCGACTGCATCGCATGTTTGCATTGCAGTCGCTGCCAGTAGATGTGACAGCTGCGATGTATGCATCGCGCTCACATTTCTCAGGAAAAGGTCTATTTCTTTTGCCAATATTTTTTGCATGTGATCGCTTCCAAAATCTGCCAGAATAGTCCCGGAATAACTGGGGTAATCATAGCCACGGTGCTCACATATCAAAACACGCTATTACAGCCTTTAAACGTAATACAGTGTAGGCAGGAGCGGTTGAGATCAATCAGCATTCAGCTGTTTTATCTTATCAAATGTCTAACACTCACTCAACAGATCATCGTGCTGAAGAGAAAAATATCCATCAATCATGAGAGTAAGCTGAATAGGTTAGGATGTTATAACGGCAGAGGTATCTACACTTTTCCCTCACTTTGTAGCTCGAAGGCATGGATCCCAACTTCGGCTTCTGAGGTGTACCGGCAACCCAGATGAACTAATGCCATGGTGAAATATTTATAAATTGTCTACTGGGTTGCCACACTCATGAAATATATTTACAAGAGAGATTCAAACAGAGAGAGTTCAGATTTAATAAGATGCCTCATTGTCTATTAAACGGTGAACATGACTCGCCACAACGGGTTAAGGAATTCTAGAAACTTCAAGAGGACCATCTTATATTAAAAGCTCATTCAGCTCGTTACTCTAGAAATTATGATGCATCTTTAAAGCTATTGAAGCAAATGTATTTCCAGAACCCATTTTGCTCTTATTATAAAAGATATCTGCAGCATAATGACTCACTTCTTCTTCTCAGTCATGAAATATGGCAGTGTTGGCATCAGCTGCTGTTTGAAAGTGTCTTCCATTGGAAAAGTCGTCTAGACCTCGAACTGGTCTCTAACTGATGATCGTGCAGAAGACTGCAGCAGACACCCACCGCAGGACGGAGGCAACTCGGTGCTGGATGATCTTCTGCATACAGATGCTAGGATCTCTGCACACTGTGATGCAACACTGGCACATCAAGAGGCGCAGTGGTAAGCAAATGACAAGCTCATCCATCAAGACAGGTCGGGAGCCCACAAAACTTCCCCCAATAACAACAAATGGAGCAGAAGTGCCGAACTGAGACTTCCCCTCTGGTTTGCTTTTTGCGGATCACTAAGCTGCCCTGCACGCCCCCGGCTTTGGTCAAAAAGAGTAAAAATAGGTTGGTGCCCCTGTCAGGAGCACCGCATGGTTTAGGGAAGGAAAATCAACGTGTTTGCTGCATACTGACGGGAGAATGGCTCAGATTTTCCACCCATACACACCACTGACCTCTCCAAATTCCTTGGCAGTTTGGATATTAACAAAATTATAAAGCAGAATTTAGAATGGATTAGACTTCTGTACTCTGAATAAAAAATGGAGTAAATAAATATCAGTATAAAAATAAAATGCTTGTTTTCTGAAAACAAAAGTTGTATTCACTTATATTTAATCTTAGGATAAACTATTGAACGCAGAAGGAGAAAAATCCTCCAATGCTACAAGGCACAGGACAGAGTAATGGGCTGCGAGTTGAGGTATAACTCTGGTGGAGTAAATATCTAGAAGGATGCACTGCCTTTGAAAAAATTAATCATTCCATATGTGGTAAAGGCTAAAGGACATGAGTTACAGCATCTGATTTACGAATAAATCCACATTCACAGTTCAGACAATAAACACATGCACAGTTTTCTCCAAACTGTTTACTACAAAGTTGACTTTATTACAGTGGAAGACAATCACAGATTATTGTAACTTAGACAAATGCAGCAAAACTTTTTTTCTAAAGCAAGTTTGTCAGGACCATCAATGATCTTACCCATAACTCCTTTTAGAGAGAAAAATCTTCAGACAGTTACTTTCTTAAAATGTGCACTGTAACCTGAGACTCTCTAGACACAAGGAAAAACCTGACTGCTTTAATGCAAATAAATGCAACAATATGATCAAATACAAATTTGTTCCAGAGAACAGATCCAGATCACAATCCTGTACATCTTAAAGGATCAACCAGAACTGCATGTGTCAGCCAATCAGACTCTAGCCCCCCAAAAAAGTAAAAAAAAAAATAAAATTTAATGCTTTTAGAATTGATTACAGTGTGTAATGGCATTGTTGCTCTACTTGGTCAGGTCGAGACTGAGCAACATTAATGTGACAATAAAATGAAGTCAGTTGATGACCTGAATGTACTGAATGAGCAGGTTATCACATCAATG
>JBCNYH010000001.1:37373431-37387953 GCA_039654325.1 Tandanus tandanus | reverse complement strand
ATATATATACATACATATATATACATACACATACAGATAGATAGATATCTACGGTGAACACAGGTGTAGGGGGAGCTGTCTGAAAAAATGTCTCTAGTTTTCAATGCTGTGTGCCAGACTCCAGCATTGGAAGGATGCTGACACTAGAGTAACAAGAACCACCAATGCCAGATTTGAAATTGTGCTTGCAAACATCTTTGAAACTTGAAACCTCAAAGTCGTGGTTGACCATTTGCAAACTCTCCAAGCAACAGATCCTTGGGGATTCTTCCATGTGATGCGAGTGTCTTAGCCAATGAAGATGCTTCTTAGCCAAGATACCAAACACTTACATTTATGCCATTTGGCAGATGCTCTTATCCAGAGCGACTTAGATTTATCATTTTTATACATCTGAGCAATTGAGGGTTAAGAGTCTTGCTCAAGGGCCCAACAGTATGGTGGTAATGAGGATTGAACCTTTGGTTCAGGAACCCAGAACCTTAACCACTGAGCCACCACTATCCACGCCAAAAATGCTAGGCAAATCAGCAAGCTTGAGAACCTCTGTGTTTGTAACTCTGACCATGATATCCCTAAGATACATCTGAGGCAGCATAGATGGAGTAAATTAAGTCATTGTTCTTGATGTGCATGTGTGGCCTAGGATTCAGATCTATACAAGAGGGAGCTCAGAACACAGGCTGGGTAGACCATGACCTTGGAGTTTACAGTAAGCTAAGCTTATTATAAATTGGAATAAACACTGTGAATAATAATAAATACTTCCTGGCATCATATGTGACTCCAGTATCAGTCGCAACATCACTGGGCTGGCAGGGTATTCAACAGGGTATTTGGAAGAAAGCATCTCTCCAAATGATAGATATGGCCTGCCATTAAAGTTCAGGTCAGTACGCATGAGAGGTAAGAATGTTTCCGCTCTCCCTTTTGGTAAGTCTGTAAGTCACACTTAAGTGTTTATCCATAAATATCACTAAAACATAAGTATGCTGCTCAACTTATAAATGAAAATGGAACATCATATTGTTGGTAATGTTTTCTTTGGGTACCCCAGTTTCCTCTCACAGTCCAAATACAGGCTCAATAGATTAATTAGTGATTGTGAATGGTTGGGTGTGTGTTAGCCCTGCAATGGGCTGACGGGCTGAGATAGACTCCAGTCTCCTGATCACCCTAATAAGAAAGCGGTTTGGCAAATTAGTGAGTGAGGGAGTGATTGATTAAACGCGTGCATTCAGGTGCGGTTCCTGAATGGTTGGAATGAGAGCTGGCAGCCCTTTCTTTAGCGTGCTATAATAACTAAGAACATAATCATGTGCTTCGAGCTTGATATCGAAGCATGAAAAAATGCACAAGCCATCTCAAACTGGTTCCATGAACAAGGTTTAGTATACTTCAGTGAGATAGATAGATAGATAGATAGATAGAGAGAGAGAGAGCACACAGATGTAGAGATCTTCGCTTTCCTCTTCACTATCAAATAACTCCCCATTGATTGCCATCATTTCCTATGATGTCCAAAGAAATGTACATTAGGTCAACTGGCTCCTATGAATTGCCCCTAGGTGTAAATGTGAATGGATGTTTGTTTCAGACAACAGGTTCTGCTGAAGGATTGCAACCCACCCGGGTAAAAACATACATTGCAGCAGAAACCCTAAAAGTGGTCCAATGTAAACAAAGGTGCTGAATGGGAACATGGGTACATAGAATGTGATTGGACAATTTGTGGAGATATAGGTCACGTATTTATGTGTCCTGACCTGTATCTGGCTTAAACCGTAGGCCAGTGATAGTTCTGACTGATGGACTGAGGACAAACATTTTTCCTTAAGACATCTTATGAAAGTAAACTGGCTTGGAAAATTAACACATCGAAAAAGAACCACAGTGTTAGGAGTAAGAGAAAAATCCGATCCAGACCCTGATAATGCCTTAACCAGCTGACAGGAGTCATTACGGATGTGGGGTAT
Source organism: Tandanus tandanus (assembly GCA_039654325.1). Taxonomy (NCBI): domain Eukaryota; kingdom Metazoa; phylum Chordata; class Actinopteri; order Siluriformes; family Plotosidae; genus Tandanus; species Tandanus tandanus. Next base: position 37,385,977 of record JBCNYH010000001.1, on the reverse strand, counting down.
CCACTGTAAGTTTTGTGGTCCAGGCCTCTGGTCCCTGTGTGAGCACAGTGGTCTATAAGTAGAGTGTGTGTGATATTTCAGACATTTATGGACGTGTCTGTGTGCTCAGGAAGAGTTCTTGACTGGAATGAAGACAGGGATAGGTGGCAGTGTATGAGGGTGTACGGTAACAGCACACCTTTGTCAGCCACGCAGATACACAGCTGTCTAATACAGGGAATGATGGAAGGACTGACCACCACAGACAGAACCAGGGAGTAAATGACAACACCAGGGAAAAGAGACCACACACACCAACACGCCAGGGTCACCACTGTGTTGAGAATGGTCGACTAAGATCTGGTCAGTGGTAGTCCAACGGTGGTCTCTTGTCACTGTTGAACTAACTAGAGGTGGATTGATTGACTGTGGATAGTAACAGCTGGACTAGTGTCACTAAATGTACACCTACAAACTGAAGCTGTTCCCAATAAAACTGTCAGCAAATGAAGGTCCAACGTAGGTGTAACTGGGGGCTTGTAAGATCACGTGCAATATACCATCTTCTCATCATGCTCCCTAACTACCTCCAACTGGCCATACTCTCGTCTCGTGAGAATGGGGAAGGTGGTGTCGCCAGACATCCGTAACACATTGTACATTTAAATTGTCCAACTTGATAGCTGTTCTCCAGAGCTGGAATCCATCACTGATTCCTGATACTGTTGTACAAATAAAATCAATCAATTACATTTATTACCAGATTTTCAGTAATTTAAGCCACAAGTGTGTATTAATCATGACCACACCTGGTGAAATGTAAAATAGTTACAAAATATTTTTTGATATTTTTGCAGATTCCTCAGTTTTAAGCATAACACGATGTCATACAAAAGCAGACGTTTTAAGTTGCTGTGATGTATGATCTTAACTTAGCCCTGAAAGCTTTTTCCAGTTGCAAGGTCATTTGTGGTGGTATACACTGGCAACTGCTGAGTCCGTCAAACCCAGAGTGGCTTAGGGAGACAGTGCACAAGCCGAGAGAGGGGAGCTGCTTAAGCAACAGGATTTATGGAAGTGGTTCCATAGCATACTCTCATGGAGCAAATTCAGCAGACTGTGCCTCTTTTCCACAAGTGTAGGTTTGCCTTTCACTCTAATGGGATCATTTATAATACAAGTAATCTTCACCCCACCGTGGAATTTGTCCGCTGCTCCACTTTCCACTCACCCCATCCAAATAGAGTGATGCGTCTGCTCAGAGGACGCGTGTTGACATTTTGCGAGGTGTGTTCCTTCGTCCTCATGTCTGTGTGGGTTTCATGACTGGCAGCACGCGGTCCATAAGGAACGCTGCTAACGGCTACCACAAACAGCCCAGTGGAAAAAATCAGAAATTGGAAAATGACCATGAAATCATATCCAAAACCAAGCAGGATGAGTAAAGAGTAGCAGACTTAATGAAAAAAGTTTTTATTTTTTTACTTTATTGCAGACTCATTTTAACCTACAATGCACAAAACGTCAGAACACCACATTCTCTGTAAAGTATGTAAGAAGAGCGTGCACTGCCCCTGTTATATTAACCCAGGAGATGGTTATATCCTTATTACACTGGAATAACTAGCTTCACAGATGTCCTCCTCGGCTCCTTCCTATTTCCAGGTCAACACGGCGCAAATGTACCCGAGAGAAAACACACCATTAAAGGTGCTGGGTAACAATGGAAAGTCGCAATAACAGCAAACCAGAAGAAAAGGCAAATCTGAAGGAGTCTGCTTCGTCTCTGTATAAGATACCACTATCTGATTTATTTGAGGTTCTTGTGACTGTAGCAGGTTCTCTGTTTGAGAGAGACACTGTGAATTAAGTTTTTTTGGTGTATGTGTTGTATGAGGCCTTCAGTTGGACCGTGTCTGGCTTAAATTAAGCTGACTATGTTGCACCAGCCTGAAAGTGATACAGAGGCCCATGTCCTCAGGGCCTGTCCAGACGGAGACACCCCCGCTAAAGCCCACGCGCTCGCAGCAGCCGTGGCTCTGATGGCTGGATCGCAGCAGCTGTGGTCATGCACAGCACACGCCGGGTGCATAACCTGAGACTGACGGCGCTTTGGCCTGGAGACACATCCCCCCGCTAGGGAAGCATATCTGGGGAGAGGTGAAGGGCTGAGAGAGAGCTTTCTGCAGGGGGGTGGGGGGCTGGGGGATGTCATATCACACAGGATGGAAGAAGAGTGAGAAGCTCTGATTCTGTTTTAAGGAAAACAAGTGAGCAGAGCCGGCGTGACAGGATGATAACAAGCGTTGTCATTTGTTACTCCAGACGCAAGGTTTTATGAGGTAACAAAACGTTCCATCTGAGTAAAGGGCCTCTGTGGTCTCACTTAACCCTAATGTATGTCGTCATATTAGGGCCTACTTTGACTTTTAATATATCGTCTGCTGTGCGAAGATTGCTCTTTAATGCTCATAGGGTTAAAGCTGAAGAGTGATGTAATGACAAAGAAAAAGATTTCCTCTCCTTCCTTCTGGGAAAAAAACCACACAATTGTAATAAGCTACAGACCAAACAGTAGAAAAAATATTAAATAATATTAAAAGTATTAAAAGCACACCTCACCTTTGCTGAAGGTTATACAGTTTAAATCACTCCGTCCAAAAAACAACCCAGAACAATATACCATATATTTTTTTTGCCAAACTTACAAAACAAGCAAGAGTACTAATTTCCTCTTGATTTTAAAAAAATGTTTATTGTACTGTTCTCCACAGTGTCACAAGCAAAAGTGCTGAACGCGAGGATTTCGTTGAAACCTGCAGTCTCGGACAACTGATACTCTTCAGTCTGTTCAGGGAATTAAAGTACGAAGTGAATGGTAAAGCAATTCAGATATAAAACTCCTTTCAGGAGGAAATAATAAAAAATAAAAAACCTTTAGATTTTATTCCAATATAATCTAAAACCAGGAAAATCATATTCGATTTTTGTTCATGACATGAGGAAACCATTACTTCAGTACAATAGTTTTCAGAAAAATCTACCCGTGATTTACTGCTGCTAGTAAAATAAGTCAAAATCCTTCTTATTAAGATTAAGCAAATGAGTTGCCTCCCACTCGGCGAGGAGAAATCTCTGGATCGAGATAAGACGTTCATATTTCACTAATGATAATGTGCAGAGTTTCTCTCACGCTACAGGCTCACACATTCGTTAAGTAAACCTAAAGATTTATAAAATACTGGGAGAGGGAGAGAGGGAGAGCACAGACTGAGAAAAGGGGGAGAAAGAGACAGACAGAAAAAGAGAAAGACAGAGCGAAAGAGAGGCTGAGAGAGAGGGGAAAGAGAGAGACAGATAGAGAAAGGGAAAGATAGGGGGAGAGAGTGAGAGAGAGAAAAAAAATAGATAGCAAGAGAGTGAGTGACAGAGAGAGATAGAAAGACAGTGTTGAAGAGAGAGAAAGAGGGAGAGAGAGCGAGAGAGAGAGAGAGAGAGATAGAGATACAGTGCACTGATAGCTAGCCCTGATCCTAATGATCATGAAGGGTAAGTGTGTGGAGCTCTTAAGCTCTGGGGGGAATGAAGTATGGTGTCTGGCCGACCCTCTGACTTAAGCTCACATCAGTCATTAATGAGGTTCTGGTTCAGGTTGGACTAATCACACAAGTCTGCATTTACAGGGATTTACTGTGCCCTCCGAACATCTGAGCTTTCTATTAGATTGAATCTCAGATGCATCGTTTATAAAAACATGTTACAAACCACATCATTATACAATCAGACTAGGCTTGATATGAAGAATATTTGGATCTTAAGAACATTGAGAGGGAAAACATTTTTTCAACCTTAATATACGTTACACCATATATTATAATAATGCACATTCCAGAAATTCTGGACAGGAAGCTTGCAAGGACATTTAACTCTCAGTGCTGTTTATAAATTAATCTGGGATCTGGTCACCAGGCACACTGCAACAAGTACACCAGCATAGGTATACAGATAAAGGTACACTGAAAAAGGCACAGTGATACAGGTACACAGGTAAAGGTACAGTGATACAGGTACAGTGATACAGGTACACTGACAGACATACAGTGATACAGGTACACCGATATAGGTACATGGATAGATGTACACTGACACAGGTACACTGCTCGTTAAAATGATTCCAGCTTGTATGCTGAAGGACTTTGGAATGTTAAGATTAATGGACTTAAATCACAGCCACATCTCCAGGACTGTGAAAACAGGGACATGAAAGTCATTAACTAACACACACACACACACACACACACACACACACACACACACACACACACACACACACACACACACACACACACACGCGCAAATGAGCGCTAGAACATCAAGGCATTTTCAAACAGTGTCTAGCCATGGTTTAAATTAGGAACTTTTTTATTTTAATGAGCAGCGACAGTTATTATTCCCAAGTTGATCCTGGGTAGAAAGTGGCACTGAAATTTATCATGAGAAAACGATGCACCCGGCCTCTCACAGCAAATTGAAAAACGTCTACAGACTTTCACATACAAGGGCCAGTCGCCTAAAGAGGGTTGTGGGACCACAGCATTATTATTATTATTAGCAATATTATTATTATTATTATTATTATTATCATCAATATTATTATTATCATCAATATTATTATCAATATTATTATTATCATTATATACTTATTTCTAGGGTCTCAGGACTTCTTGTTATCTTTTTGACCCACACATGAACAAGATCAAATGATTTCTCTTCAAGGAGCAAACTATGAAGTATTGAAAGCGTTTTGTTCTCCAATTATAGACTTGGTAAGTCACTAAATCACAATACCTCTTTCAGGGCTTTTCTCATGGTCAGACCTGGTTTTCCATTAATCAGGCAAGTTTTTTTTCTCAAACACATGGAATAATTCAATTGAGGGACAAAAAGATCGCAGTGAAAAAATGTGCTAAAACAGTCTGGCAAACAGTGGGTTAAATAAGGGAGCTGATATCTCATCTCAGCTGCCTGCCACCACCACGCAGCCAGCTGGGATATTTGCATAAACAGTGAAGGAGAGCGATGAATAAAGTGAGTGAGGAAAAGAGAGAGACAGAGAGAGAAAGAAAAGGACTGAGAGGGGAGGGACGCATCCAACCCAGACACTCCCACAGCATATAAATCCAAACCATACTGAATTTCTCAGACAGAAACCACACGTGGAGCTCAACTCAGAGGCACAGGCCTCGCAGCTGAGGGAGTGAGAGGCAGAGCACAGGGCAAAGTTCCCAAGAATGCAGAGAAGCTGTGGATAGACAGACAGAAAACGCTGGATGTGAGCAAGAAAGGTAAAAAGACAGAGCACTATCACCAGAAACCTTCAGAAAGTAAAGAGGACATTTTTATGTTGCTTCACAACAAAGAATCCAGTATTCCATGAGGTATCGATGCTGATGTGTACCCTACATGTGCTAGGAGGGACTTGAAAGTGAGGAGCGCGAGTCAGAATCCTGTAGAATTTCTACATACTGCTTGACTGCATGAGAAACACTGCATGACTCTGGACCACGTCTGAGATCTGAGCCACAGAGCGCTCTTGAAGGTTCCTGCACAAAAATGTCATTTGCAATGGTGCGTCCAGCGCCGAGCCGCTACCTATACTCGGACATCTCCATGATGTCCGAGGACGAGGAGAATGGCAGCGAGAGCTCCGGTTCAGATGACCGCTCTTTCCGACTGGACGGATCTGGCTACGAGCTCAAGGTGGGTGGCAGAAAACGGAAACCAGGTAGCGGAGGTGGAGGAGGGCAAATTGGCGGCGTACTACCAGGCACCCCGCACGGCCCACCAGGTGAAGGTCGGCAACGTAACGCAGCCAACGCGCGGGAACGAGACCGTACCAACAGCGTGAATACGGCCTTTACGGCACTCAGGACTCTTATCCCCACCGAACCGGCGGACAGGAAGCTGTCGAAGATCGAGACTCTGCGGCTTGCTTCCAGCTACATCTCGCATCTCGGCAACGTCCTGTTGGTAGGTGAGGCCTGTGGTGACGGGCAGCCGTGCCACAGCGGTGGACCTTCAGCAGCCTACTATCATCATCATGGATCGCCGACACGAGACTCGGAGAACTCGCAGCCCAAACAGATCTGCACTTTCTGCCTCAGCAATCAAAGGAAACTGGTGAGTGGCAAACATGGCAGTCTGATAAAACCTGGAGAGTGAATGCGCTAAAGGATGCATGGATTAAATATTCTCCTAGAGTCTTAGGAAAGTGAACTAAAGTGACTGTAATCTGGCAGAAACATAAACAGCAAGATGGTAAATTTCAAAATACAGTCATTCTCTCATGAATTGAAAACTAAGATTTTGAGTGGTTCCCATGTTTATTATTATTAACCTTACGATGGCAGTTATTACCTTAGAGCTTAATACCTGCCTGTAATGTAGTACAATGACATCAGACATGAAATTCAGGCATGAAGAAAACGCCGTGGTTCACACGTGATACACGTACTGAGCTTATGTAAATATCCGTATTGTGATGAAAGTTACTGCGATGGCCTGGCGAGCTGTACAGGGTGTACTCTGCCCTCGCCCAGAGTCAGCTGAGATGGGCGCCAGCCTCCCGCACAACCCTAATTAGGATTAAGTGGTTCAGAAAATGAATGAATGAATGATGATTAGAATCAGTGAGTTGTTGTTCCTCCGTAAACATCACATTAATTACAGGAAAGTATTTGATCGACAAAAGACTGAGACAGGCCTGCAGCTTGACTCTCCTCGCACCACCGGTTCCCAGACAGCGATTCAGTTCAGCCCATAAAGCTAACAGCACAGTGCATTAATAATAAATCTGTGAATCACACTCCAACCACAAGGAACACAATAACAGCAAACTAAAAACAGAGTGGAAAACTCATTTACACTCACACACTTAAGAGAGCTCAGACGTGAAATACGATGCTCACCCGGGACAACGTGTGTGTGTGTGTGTGTGTGTGTGTGTGTGTGTGTGAGCCATGAAGCCAGAAGAATTTTGAGTTATGTATGACCAACACACTGTGTGTTTCACCCATTCAGAAATTAAAACCACTTCCGAAACGTCGCTGCATGACACAAAGACGTCACACAAAATTTACTGATGCACAAGTTTTGAATTAAAATATGCATATTTATGACAGATGGGCCAAAGGGAGATATAAATATGCAACCGTAAATGTTCCGTGAGCTAAGTATTAGGCCCGCTCCATTGTGGGAACATCTGTCAAGCTGCTCAGCACTGTCCTGAGCGATTTACACTCTCAGCCTTGTTGTCTTAAAGTTCTTCTGAACTGCTCAATTAATAACCTGTCAAGCAAAACACACTATGAAACCCACTTAAGACTGAAGAAAAACACAAAAGGGCACAGTGGACAGTGTGGAAATTTATGGAATATTACAACAATTATGAACACTCAAACAGGAGGTACACACTTTCAAACTCTCTGCCCTAAACTGATCTTCACAGGTACGAGTTTCCCATAGAACCAAATAAGGTGAAGGGTAGCAAAACAATAATTTAGTGTCACTTTTAAAAACAAAACTTGAGGTATTCAAAACCACCTCCATCCAAACCTCGGCTAATAACGTGAGTATGCACACTGGACTGAATATCCAAAATTCATCCGAGGAGTTCTGAGCGATGGAGATATTTAAACCAGACTGAAGTGCACCACGAGATCCAGCCAAACCGCACTCTTCAACCCGGCGTATTAGAGCCCAACACGCCCCACACCGCCAAGACTCACTAAAGTCGTAGCAGTAAAGTAGTTTCTAAAGAAACCCACACTGAAAGGAGGACACACTGAGGTAATACAAATGTTTAATTGCTGCCAGCTTCAATACGTTCCTACTGTGAGATAAAGCAGACACGAGGCACAGCGAATTCAGAGTGGCAGCAAAATAACATCCAGCCGTACAGCCGTCTGTGTCACTTCAAACACCAGAGCGAAAAGAAAACTGATTCAGGAAAGAAAATATATTTCTGCCATAAAGATTTTCCAGCAGTAAATGATACATCAGGTTCAAGGTGAAAAAGTGATTGTGATTGGATTGAGGTGCATTCGAAAGGCCTACGCTCAAGAAATGTTACGTCATATGAAAAATTGTATAATATATATGTAATAATAATAATAATAATAATAATAATAATAGATGTATTATGAATAGATTTTCTTATTTGTTTAAAAAAGCATGCACTTGTCCTGCTTATCACTTTAACACACACACAAACACATAAAAGAAGATCTAGAAGCTCACACTTAATTCTTCCCACCTAAAATGCAGTAAAATTGAAAACAAAACACAAAGAAAAACCTAGCTTAAAGACGAGCAGCCAGAAAAAAACAACAAAATTAATTCAGCTTTTAAAGTCCCCAAATATTATTACTACACTGCTGAGTCTATGAAAAGCTTGTGATCTAATCTTTGTCTGAGCCAGATACCAAGCATGACATCATTACCTGTCAACCTACGAACCCAAATATTTGTGCTATGTCTCAAGTCGAAAGAAAAACACCTCAGACCTCTGAGAATTCGGCTCTTTACAGCACGTGAGAAATTTTTATAAATAGATCAATGAATTTAGGGAATTAAAAAATCTTAAAAATGTTTTGAGGTGTGTTTATTGAAATTTGGTCAGAATGAATGATTTATGTGCTGAGGATTTTGGCTAAAAGCTGCACCTACGGGAGAACCTAGTGCTGCAAATGATGCCATTACATCTGTTATTGCTCTCGGCAAAAAGTTCTCATGCAGTGTGTGTGTGTGTGTGCGCATCATACGTGCATGTTACAGAGTGTAAGGTGAACCCATAAAAACACCAAGTGATTAATGCCTGCAGAATGCCATGTGTGTATGTGTGTGTATGTGTGTGTGTTGGACGCGGAGTTAAAGTGAATAACACACAAATATCCCCAAAACAGAGTAAAAAAAGCTGAGAATCCAAACTGACCAAATGTTTGCTCAGTAATTACTCAATATAAATCTAATAAACATTTCCTCTGTGTTCATTTCAGAGCAAAGACAGAGAAAGAAAAACAGCCCTGAGGAATTAACATAGAGACGAAGGAACCCGTGGATCTGAGGACAATCACAAACTTTTAACTCCAGACTCCACATCATGGTGTATATATACAAAAAAAACATATTTAATTCTGAGTAAATTTCACTTGGGCCCATACCCTTGGACTGGAAAACAATTATGATGGCGATTTAACCCTCTGAGAGAGCCGTGTCTTTTTATTACAACGATTTCACCACCAGCATAGTGCAGATCTTCACTTCTACAACTTACTCGGAGGCGCAGATATTCCAGGTTCAGCACAGAGCAGACGTAGAGGTATTCACCAAAATAAAAGGCCGGAGCACAAAACAGCTAAAAAAAATACACCTTCAGAAAAAAGCGAGAGGACACCTGGGAAAAAGACAAGTTTACGCCGGAGGCGTACGATCAGACGAAGTGCTGAAGAGCAAGAACCGAATAGGAAGATCTGGATACACACAAACATCAAAAAGCTTTAAATTCATCTGTAATGAGGGACAAACAGCAAGAAGCGTGTCCTTTAACACAACACTGATATTCTCAGAAACGTCTTGCGCATTTATTCAAATGTGCATTTAGTTAAATAATAACAAAAGCCAATAATTTTATAAATTTAACAATATAATGTATGTTAAATATGGCAAAATTCATATACTCACTGTTCATCAAATTAAAAACATAAAAACAAACAAAAATGAGGCTTTAAGTTTTATTTTCATTGTTTTTTTGTATTTTTTTTGGCATCTATCTGTATGTGATGTCTCACTTCAGGCTTAGATTGCATTAAATCACCTGCGAAGAAAATCCTCAATTCACTCGATCTACTTTAACCTTGAGCAGCACGGTGGTGTAGTGGTGAGTGCATCTGCCTTACAGCAAGACGGTCCTGGGATCTCTTCCAGGGTTTGGCGAGGGAGTTTGCATGTTCTCCTGTACTTGTGTGGGTTTCCTTCGAGTACTCCAGTTTCCTCCCACAGTCCAAAGACATGCACATTAGGCTAACTGCATGGTTCAAATTGCCCCTAGGTATAAATGTGTGTGTGTGAATGGTTGTGTGTTTTGGCCCTGCAATATATTGACAAGCTGTTCAGGGTCCACCCCGCCCTCACCCAGAGTCAGCTGAGATAGGCTTCAGCCTCCCTGCAACCCTAGTAGGATATCAGCAAATGAGTGACATGACAGATGAGTACTTTAACTCTTTCTTCCTTCCAAGGTATCAGATTCACAGCACGGTGAAGACAAGTGAGGAAAAAGAAACCCTTTTTAGGAGGGAACTCATTCTGGGTAAAGTGACTTTACAAAATAACTACTACCCTTTACACATCCACTTCACAAATTGGGGCAGCCATGGCCTAATGATTAGAGAAGCGGGTTTGGGACTGAAATGTCGCTGGTTCGAATCCTGGACCGGCAGGAAAAATGTGTGGTGGCGGGGGGCCCCTCCCGTTCCTCCACATTCATGGCTGAAGTGCCCTTGAGCAAGGCACCTAACCCCTAACTGCTCTCCGGGCGCTGCATTGTGGCTGCTCTAGTGTGTGTGCTCACTGTTTACATGTGTGCTCACCTTGGATGGGTTAAATTCAGAGCTAAATTTCCCTTGTGGGACAGGAAAATAATAAAATAAATAAATAAAATAAACAAAAATCCTGTTAGAGTGAAGGCTCTATGAAACCGCACACAACACCCTGTAGTGCTCTCAGGTGTTTGGGAGGTTGGAGGCCTTAGAGGTCTCTGTACATCTGTAGCCTCTGCTTGCTAGCTCACTAAGTGCCTGCTGACTTCCCATCCCGAAACCTTCCAGTCCTCTTGAGGCTTACATCCACATCACTTGAGAAAGGAAAAAGGATATTCTCCAGTACGGATAAGGTTACCAGTACCAGTCCTGACTCACACTTTTACACAGTCATGCTGAGACCTTACCCTCATATACACACACCTCTGAGCGCCACGCTGACACACTCTCATTCCTCATCAGCGTGAAAGCACAGCAACCCCGTAACCTTCTCCATCTCCCCACAGACTCCACTACAGCCGAGTCATGACACTGATATAAAACACAAACACTGCAATTCCACACCAATATACAGAACACGAGACTGGGAAGTGGAGGCTCAGTGGTTCAGATTACCGATCAGAATATGGAGGGTTCAAGCCCCAACACCAAGCTGTCACTGTTGGGCCCTTGACCCTCAACTGCAGTAAAAAAGGTAAGTCGCTCTGGAGAAAAGTGTCTGTCAGATGCCACGAGTGGAAATACTGATTCTCTTTGAATCCATTTCACAGGTGGAAATTTCAGTGTGTATGGTGTAGAGCTGTGTTAATCACTGTGTTTAATTAATCACTTATTAAGACTATGAAGTTTTCATGTTCAAATATCCTTGGCTTGTGTGCAACTCTTAAAAATTAACAAATAAATAAAATAAAGAAAATATAAAATTGCCCAGAACTTCATAGATATGCTGCATGGAGCTAGATATCACAGAACATCCTTAGAGGTCTCGACTGTTTTGAGGATACAAGTAGGACTTAAAAAAAAACACAGGTGGTTTTAATATTATGGCCGATTGATGTTTGCATAAGATATAATATGTATGATGTGTAATTTTTGTACAGGCCTTGCTATAGACTTTGAACATTAGTAAGTCAGTACAAAAACTGTATTTAGCAAGACAAATTTCAACGTTAAAAAAATGTTTGTATGTCAATAAAGAAAGGAGCATGAGACACTTTTCATACAAAAAATATAATAAAAGTTTTTTGGGTTTTGCTGCAAATAATGACAAGTGTGGCTGCCAAATTCTCCATCAGAGCTGTGGCTGGTTCTCATTAAGATACTCATTAAGATTTACAGCTCATTACCTTGTAAAACCGTATCTGAGACTACTATATTTTTTAAAACAAAGGGTCATCTCACCAAATATTGATATATTACTCTCTCTCTCTCTCACACACACACAAACGCACACACACACACACAGTGTACGAAATAAGAACAGTAGATCTGGTTGTCCACCGGACAGCCTCTTAAAAGTGAACAGGTTTTCCTCATTTTAAATTACAAACTTTTTCATCTGTAGTAATCAGTTATATCAAGTACATCTGCTTTTAATACTAAAAAGGAATTATTAATGAGAGAGAAACAGATAGACAGAGTCACGTTCCCACTTTCTCTGTTATTCTGTGCTTAAGTTTATGCTTGCGTACCTGAAATGGAGTTCCCGTGCTTACCTCCTTAAGTTTCGCACTCCTTTTGTGAACTGTTACCTGCACGTCTTTCTGCTTGCTGAGCATTTTAGTTTGGTTCCTTATAGTGTCATGGTTACAGATACGATAACAATATATTCACACACATACACATATACACACACATATACACACACACACACATATATATATATATATATATATATATATATATATATATATAAGTGCCCTCTGTAATGTACAAATCGCTGCCATACACTATCTAATTCACTGCTCTATTA
>JBCNYH010000001.1:37353786-37363875 GCA_039654325.1 Tandanus tandanus | reverse complement strand
TTACTACGTAAAGCTGCTTTGTGACAATGTCAATTGTAAAAAGCGCTATACAAATAAAACTGAATTGAATTGAATTAAAGTTCCTGCCTATGTAAATGTCACGATCGTAATATTACTTTAGTACAAGTTCCGTAAGCTTTCAAACGTCTAGTAATAATAACATGAACAATATATAGCTCACACGAAAGGTAATAACTTACGAGGACCATGCACGCACTTGATGTCTGGGATTAGAGTACAAGACAAAAGTGTAACCCAATGATAATCTTTGTACTCCAATCACAAGATCAAAGCTGAGTCCACACAGGAAGTGATGAGCCACAAGTGACCATGTAAAGTCAATGAATGCCAGTTCAACTAAGCTGGACTTTCATGCAAAATGATTGGAGTGGTTAGCAATAAGAGCTTAAAAAGACACCGTTGATTGACGTATGCCACCAAACACAGTGTTTTCCAAAACTTTTTCCTTAGGGAAACAATGAACACAATGAATTCTGCCTACATCAACATAGAAGAGCAGCTGATTCTTTGGTCCACATTCTTTGGTATAAAAATACATATTTATATACGTTTAACTCTTCCAAGTTCATGAAGCACAAGAGTGTCTGTTCTGTACTTGCTATGCGATGATAAGGACTAGAATAAGAACAATAAGCTATTTATGATGATAATATTAGCTAATACTAGAAATGCACTCAGAGGGTGCAGACCTCAATCTCTAGACTTTTCAGTCGAGGCTTTATTTTCAGTCATTACATTTATTTGATTTTCACATTTCACTCATCAATCAGTTATGCATTTACGAAGTTATAGTCTAAAACATGTAATCTTGCAATCTTAAAAAAATCCTTAGAACCTCCTGGATCCAAAACTGGATCACACCAAAAATGTTATCACTTCTTCTTTGGCCCAAAATTTTGTGGAAATCCGTCCACTAGTTTTCGTGCTATCATGCTAAAAGACACACACCCACACACAAGAAATCTCATAACCTTTCCTGATGTTGGACGTAATAAGCTAAAATTATATATGATATTTATTAGTGAACTATCTAGATACTGCTTGCAGATCTACACTTCCTGTAGGGAACTAGCTATTTGCTGCTCATGGTTTCACTTGAAAACATTTAGAAGCGGGAAACACGGGAAAGGGTTACCTAGGTAATCAGAGCTGGCCACCAGTGCATTTCCCTCAAGTTGCGAAGTGTTTTGCATGTCGCTTATTGCTTCCTGTGTAGATGCCACTTAGTACAGTCTCCATCTTCATCAGAGAAAAAGTCCAAGCACAAAGCTTCTGTGCAATCTTTTTTTTCCCCTTCTAACTAGCATGAAATTGACAGTCGAGTCCGTGGGGAAGTAATACACTGCTGCAACTGGACATGACCCAACTGTAAAATTAAGCTTAGTGATTATCTGAATGTGTATAATTCACTTCCAGATGTAGGGGTAAGAGCTATGCAAGAACACACACATACACATACACACACACACACACACACACAGAGTTATCTCAAAAATACAAAAATATTCTTGTCTCTTATATAATAAAAAAAAATCCCAAAAGCAATATTATACATAATTATTTTACAAAAAATCATGAAATTAGGAGGTGAAGCCCCCAGTTATAATCAGTTTATAATATAAATTAGGGAACTTCTGAATAAAATGCAACTAGGCACATCTACACATAATATGAGCTGACATTTACAGACAACAAACAAACGACGGCTCGTTTATTAACAGCCATTGGTATGTTTTTGTAATGCAAAAAAGTAGATAAATGTCACACGATCACCCCACCCCACGTATGCACTGCAGTTACTGCCCAGTAGACATGATGGTGCTATACGGTCTGTGACGTATAGAACGCAGATAATCACGTTTCTAAGACAAGTGCATACTTGTCCATATTGTTGCGAGTGACTGCCTCCAAAATATGACAACAGTAGTCCCAGCCATGGTTCTCATGTATCAACTGCCTACATGAGAACTTAGCATAATACAGATGACCGCAATTCCCAAAATTATGGGTATTTTCTAAATGATTTCAGACCCTGTAGAGTTCATTATTGGACACTTGAGAAAGCTGAAAGATGAAATGTTATTAATTGTGACCTGCTCCTTGAAGAAAATGGCTTACCTGGATGAAAATGCAATATCGGCAAAAATACTAACCACGCTAAAATGCTTGTTTAAGAAAGGGTTTCATGTCCGGTTGTTGTAAAACAATAAAAAAATTATTACTAATTTGGAGATTTTCAAGCCTCTTTTGTGATTGCTCAGGGTATTTCCCTATTATCCATATTCAGTACCAGAATACTCTTCCTACTTACAGAATCCCAGAAGGATTTCCTGAATCCAGTAAACCGATGAGAAGAATCAAAACAGCCATGACGGTGTAAATGAACTCTTCTGTTGCTAGGAAGACGCTAGGAAGATCGCACTGACTGCTTGAGAGCCAGATTCATTTAGTTTATGGATGCTAGGGAGTTTCAGATAAGTAGCATTTCCTGATTAGCAACATACAAAGTGACGTAACTCAGTCAGTTTTCATGCTGTAATCATGTATTATACCTCATTTTGGATCATATTAAATTCTCTTTCCAAATATATGAATATCTCAGCATGTCAAATTTCCTACTTAATCTGTATATTATGGTGGAGTAGGTCACAATTACTGATGGCAGAGCAGCAGGTAACAGAAAAAGGGTGCTGTAATGACCAGCAGGAAGTACACCACCATCAGGAACAGTGAACTGTGGGATTTTAAGCCGAGTTATTATTGACCCCAGTCTTTCATTTGAAGCTCATGTGGATAATATTACTCGAATAGCCTTCTTCCATCTCAGGAATATTACTAAAATAAGATATATGATGTCACTGCATGATGCTGAAAAAACTTGTTTATGCTTTTGTTCCCTCAGGATTAGATTATTCTAACGCGTTACTGTCTGGATGTTCTAATAGGTGCAACAAGCTCCAACGAGTCCAGAATGCAGCAGTAAGAGTCCTTCAAAGAACCAGAACAAATATATCTATATTGCATTGGCTCCCAATTAAATTTCGCATCAAATATAAAATGCAGTGGAACCTCAGTTTTCAAACTTAATTCGTTCCTAAATGTTGTCCTAAAACCAATTTGTTTGTAAACCGAAACATATTCTCCCATAAGAAACAATGTACAATGGATTACTCCATTCCGGACTTCCTCCTCACTCTACAATCGGATTATAATAACATTCCAACTGAATGAAGAATAAAGTTTTAAGTAAGAGAAGACAATTTTATTCATTACCTGAACCAACTGAATAAAGAATACAGTTTTAAATAAGAAGGAAAATTTCATTCACCAAACACCAACGCCATTTGCATACTTTCATATGATTTTGTTCTTCACCTATTCGATTGATCTCACTATTTTTATTTTTGCCTTTACACTTTCTATAGATTTCCCAGGTCCCATATAAAAGAAAATATATATATAAAAGAAATAATACCCAACACAAGAAATATCAACAAAATCTGAGAAAAGTTCAGAATGGGTGTTCTGTGAGCAAACACTGTGTGACAAGACTGACGCACACACTGCCGGCTCTTCCTGAAAAGATTGTTTTCAACCGAGGTTCCACTGTACTATTTTAAACCTATAAAGCACTGAATGGTCTTGTGCCACATTACCTTAGCGAAATTCTTGTTGTTTATGATCCAGCATGCCCCCTTAGATCAAAAGGTGCAGGCTGCTTACTGATACCTCAAATAATAAAGACTACTGAATACTGAGATCTTTCTCTTACAAAACCCCACAGTTATGGAACAGCTTTCCAGTTAATGTTCGGGACTCAGACACAGTTTGTTTTTAAGACTAGGCTGAAAACTTACTTATTTAGTCAAGCATTTTGTTAATAGCCTTTTATTACATAAAGCAGCAGATCTGGGGGTTCTCAGCCAAAGAAAGTTCTGGCAAACTCTGATGTCTGGATGCTGTCACTCCCTCACTCTTACATGCTCACCCAGGTCCATCGACAGTGAAGTGGCTGATCGCCTTATGTCACAGTGTGCCCTCATGTCTGTCTTCCTTCTGGTTCTCTCTTTTTAGTTATGCTGTCATAGTTAGTCATGCTGGATCCCTGCTTGCACTCAGCACTAATAAACTCTCTTCTTTAACCACTACACTGTTATGAGCATAACTAACAACCTCCATCTCGCTCTCTCTCTGTTTTTGTTGAGGTACACAAGATACTTCTGATATATGAGTGATCCTGATCTTTCTGCTCTCTGAATCCTGTGATCCGTCCTATCGTGATACTACTGGTTTAAGTTTGACCCCTTCACTCCTTCTGATGATGATCCATATGGACCTAAATATACACTTAGAAACTGTGAAGATGAATTCCCACCTCTGGCGATATAAACTCTTTTAATGAAATGATTTACGACTACAATTACAATTACAGTTATAAGATAACCAACTAGACTTCGTGTTAAACAATAGTGAAGTTTCTGCTACATGGTTTGTATTTTTATCTGGTTTCACCCAAATGAGGATGGGTTTCCCTTTTGAGTCTGGTTCCTCTCAAGGTTTCTTCCCTGTGTCGACTGAGGGAGTTCTTCCTTGTCACAGTCGTTGCAGGATTGCTCACTGGGCATGTGTAGGATATGTAGGTAAATGGCAATTGTAAAAAGCGCTATACAAATAAAACTAAATAGAATAGAATGAATAGTTAAACGCAGTTTGAAGTGTGAAGGACTGATGTGATATGAAAATTCACTATGCTGTGGGAGGGAGGGATGGAGGGATGTGTGTATAGTTTAGAGGAAGGAGCAGAGGTGGATATTCGTCATGTTTGGATGATTCATCAGAGTAATGTAATGGAAATCTCTCAGCTCTCTGATTCCTCTTAAATCAGCAATAAAATCTGCTGCCTCGTGACACAGTGTGAACGTCTTCACTCAGGACAGAGGAGTGCATCATGAAGCTTCTCTATCAGCATTCAGTGCCTGCCATGACACACGGAGAAGCGTCTAACACCATGTCTCACTCCCATGCTGAGCCGAACAACAAAGCGGCAGTAGCACCTGAGCAACAGTCTATCACATTCTCATACTTATGCAAGCAGCTTCCTCTCACAATCCTCTGGATGAATATGTTACTCACTCTTATGCATGCTCACACAAACTTTTTAAACGATTCCGCTGCCCCTCTACTGTGCATAGCTCCTGGTAACGATCAGGATTTTTTCTGTGCAGTAGCTGCTTGATGGCCGGAAGACGGAGTCGAAGTCAGTCCTATTCTGCAATGTGTCTTCATTCATATTGCTGAGCACATGGAAAAGCCATTCTGGGGGGCTGGGTGGGGGTCTTTTCCTGCCGGCTAGGCCTTGGACAGGCGCTGCAGTTGCCCGTATTCCCTCTACACTCTACTCACAGGAAATAGCCCATTATTAGAAAGGAGGGTGGAAGAGGAGGAAGGCTTGAAACTAGGGATTTGGAAGTCTGGAGTTTTATTTGTAGACAACTTGTGCTGAGGTCCAAGTGAGACTGAGAGGGAGCCGAACTCATCTGCCGTCCTCGGGTAAAGAAAGGCTTTAAATTTAACAGGGCACAAATGTTACAAGACCTCCCCCTGTAACCACATATGAAGGAGAAACTAAAGAAAGGACAGACAAGTGTGCGGCTCAATGAACAACAAGAAGTCAAGTGAAAATGTCCGCCTCTGATGTCTGAAGGGAAAAAAGAGAAAACAAACACTACAGAGGAGATTTGTACAAGAGTGAACTGAAATATACATTCGGGTATAATAAAGTTGATCGAATGTTTGCTGGGGAGCAAAACCTTAGAAAACAAATCAAAGAATATACCACAGGTTTGGCTGGAGTGAAGTGTGAAATGAGAGTGTGAGCATGTTTACATCATCTGGACAGGCAGTGTGCTCGAAACTCTCGCTTCATTTATTGCAGCTGATGGGTCTGATCAACTCAATGTCCTAAAGTCCAAAGCATTAACCCTAGACGAGGGCTGTCCCTGTGAGAAATATGATGCATAGAATACAATCCTAGATAGTGTCGCCCTCTCCGTAAAAAAAAAAATAAAAATCTACAGCCCACCATGTGGGCAAGTCATTATTACAAACTTGAGCTAATAATCATTTACTCTGATTTCACTGTTTAACTGGTTGGGGGCAAGACATCAAAACAATGAAGCTGATATAAGTGATTTGTCCAGGGTTTGTATCAGTGAGTTGCCCACATGGAGGCCAACAAATGGTCCCACATACTTCAAGAACAGTGCACAGCCTTTGAAAAATATGCAGTACTTACAGAGTGAATGACGAAGAAGGTTACAACTCCTACCTTCCCTTTTGAAATACACAACGCATGGACCCTGCCCAAAAACAAGGCCGGTGTTAACAGTTCATTCCGGATTGGTAGGAAACTGCCAAGAACAGTTTTGGATGGCTGACGTGTTTAGGTTGTGGAGCCTGGCAGACACTCCAGACCTCAGTGTGCCAAGGTTCAATGGTTTTCAATGGAGCATTTAAATTAAAGAGAACAGGAAGAATTCTTTAATGGCTCCACATGCAAACATGAGAAGTCACAGAGCTCCTGGTAATGAAAGAAGTTCTGCATCACAATTCTGGAGACCTCTTCAAGCTCGGAGCAAAAAGAAGTGTGTGTGTGTTTGTGGGGGGAGGAGGGGGGGGGCAACGAACACACACTGTACAGAAAAGCAGTAACTTTGAGTAGAGCTCTAGGCATGAGGTCTGAACCCGAGGTCTGAGCATTTTATCTCTAGCATTTACCAACGTCAACATAAAAGATGTTTCACAACTAATTCACAACTAATGCAAGCTAATTGTGTTTAATAAACCTAATAGATAACATACCTTTCAGCTAGGTTTATCACTACATTACAATTTGCATTATGAAGAAGTTTTATACATGAAACTTAGGTGTACAATGAGATGTACATGATACTTATTAATATGTAAAGATTCACCCAAAACACGATTCGGTTCAATTGGGTTCGCAATTCCATTTTCCAACATATTCTTACAAAAATTAGATAAAGAATAAAAACATCTCAAGTTTGTTTCCTATTCTATATCAGCTTAAATGTTTTTATTTTCTAAATACAAAATTATAGACTTTTGTTTGTTTCCTAATATCCAACCATAATTATTTACAATCATCTATAAAAACTGAAGTAAAATATAATCATTTATTAAAATAAAATTTGAATACTTTTTTTGATTAAAAAATAAAATAAAAATCACCTTTTCTTAAAGTGAAATGAAAGGCAAATCTTCCAGGTTTCAAATCAGATATAAAGTTGGACAAACACAAGAGCAGACAAGACCCTCGTATGATGTGCCTTTGGTGGCTGCAATATAACCAAGGACTAAAATCTGCTATTCAAATGGATGTTGAATGTTGCGCCTTAACTTGCACCAACAAGCAAAATAGAGGGCGGTAGGGAGCAAGAGGGCGGCAAATTCGGCACGAGTAGCACCGGTCTTGTGTTTATGTCTACGCGGCAGATCCTTTAAATAGGTTTGTGCATAAAAGCAAGCGGATAATCTCGCTAACAGAAGAGCCTCGGGAGTTTCAACAACAAAACATTATCAAATTCCATGACTGGTGCGTGATCATTTCAATAACTTTGAAGCATGTAAGTATCTCCTCCAAGACCCAAATGTATTTAAAACTATCAAGAACGTGGTTAAATATATACATTACACATAGTAATTCTTAAATTGCCCTTCAAACAGTCATAACCTAATACGGACCTATTTACTACCGCCAACTTAGTTATTCTGCATTATAGCTATTGATGCTATATCTAACGTTAACTTTTGTAATATGCTGCCTGCTGAAACTATTCATGGTTATACTACTTATAGCATTTTAGACTACAGTACAGGTAACAAAAATATATTTCTTGATCTGTCATTTATATTACGAAACTTCAGGCACCTGCTCTGTCCCCGCTCTAAGCCTTGAAACTGTTGTTAAAAAAACCTAAACAAATCTAATGTTAATTTTAAATATGTGTATACATTCCTACATCATGTTTGTGTGTGTGGCTTTTGTTATTACAGACAAATCATAATTAATGTCTTAATAAATGCCATGATTACATAAATTCATTACAGAATTTGTATATTATTTTGAGTGTGAACAATTTTGTGTATGCAGCCAATTTCAGGGCTTTCAAATTGTTTTTGAGTAGCAGAACCACTAAAAGTAGCAGAAACCTCTGTCCTCAAAATGTCATCATTACCGTTGACCAACTTAAAATATGACACAGAATGATGCTGAATTAAGGATCCATCATGAGAAATTGACGAACACACGTGACACTTCACTGGCTTGTTCAGCTTATGTATTGGAAGGTTTCCTCCCACAGTCCAAAGACATGCACATGAGGCTAACTGGCTGTTCTAACTTGCTCCTAGGTTTGGGTGTGCATGGTTATGTGTGTTTGTTCAGGGTGTACCCTGTGTAAACCCAGTGTCAGGTGAGATAGGTGCCTGCCTCCCTGTGACCATAGAATAAAGCTGTTTGGCAAATGAGTGAGTGAGTGATTAATGGGATGGGACAGGAGTACTTTTTATTCTGTCCTGGGATTGAGACAGGATTTTTGTTTTCATGATCATCATGAAATTGGGATTGTGCAGAATTATTATTATTATTATTTTTAAATGTTATGAGATTGGGACAGGAATACTTCAGTGGGAGTGGGATGAAAAATCCACTCCTGTCTCTTGCCGCAAATAATGTACTGAAAAACAGATAAAGGTAAACTGGGAGGACAATTTTCTTAATGCTGTGATTTTATTCAACTAAAATCAGTTTTATAAAAAATATATATGGATTAAACTTGTAGGTTGTAGTGAAAAATAAAAAAAAAACACACAGATGGTCATCACTGCATGTGCCAGTTCTCTTTAGGATGAAACTATGAAGATGATATATTAGTACTAGAATTTGAATATAATGTTGATATGCTAAAGTAATGCCATTTTTCTAGGCACACTTGTTAGCACACTGCTAACTGTTCAACAGATTTTATTTATGCAACACAAGCCACAAACTCAGGCTGTGTGACACAAGAGCACATTTAAAAAAAATTAAGTATGCATTGTTTTCATTTTTCTGATACTTCAAAAATGTATGTAAAAACCACCTGATAATGAAAATATACACATGTTCATGTGAAACGGTAGAGTTTAGAAGTCTCACATTTTATTTCACTTTAAAGCTTACTATATCTTTATTTGCTCAAAGTAAATAAACATCCCTCATTACAAAGTTGTATCTGTGGAACTCGTCTGATTAACCTTGTGAAAATATTATTTTGGATTACAGTTTATAAAGTGTTAATAACAACTGGCTATGCCGAAAACATCAGGAGCAAAAGAGTTGTCTGATTTTCAAAGACGACATATTATGGGTCAATCTGAGGGCGGACTTAACCAGCGTCAGCTTGCACAAAACCTTGAGATTCCTCTTGCCACAGTCAACAGAGTGATTGTACAAGTCACCAGCAGAAGCAAGGAATCAACAGCATCCTGTTAAGGTGGGTCTAGGCTCTCTTACAGGTGAATGTGGACTGCTAAAGGGACTGTTAAAAAATAACATGATGTTGCAGTGAAAGTCTAAGTGAGCCGTAGTACTGCTGTGCTCCATTAGCTGCTATGTATACGTGTATTTACAAAAAATCACGGCGTCTATTCACTTTTGACATGTCACTGTATAGTTAGTTACTCTACAACTCTTTTACATTTTACAGAAGGATTTGTGTGTTTTGCAGCATTACAGCTGAACACTAATGCTGCCACTCATTGCTGCCACAACCTCAAAGCCTTCCATCTACAGTGACATCATGTGCATATGCAATATTGTTATAGCAACCTCTAGTGTCTAAACAATGTTATTGCAGGCAACGAAAAAAAACGAGGTCATTGAGCCTAATTATTGTATTTTTTATAATAATTTTTTTGTGAATGGTATTTGGTAGAGTTGAAGAGACATTTCTTTTAACTGTAAATATATATTTTTACCTAAGTCCCTGAGTTAAAGGATTACCT
>JBCNYH010000001.1:37331855-37342732 GCA_039654325.1 Tandanus tandanus | reverse complement strand
ATATATATATACACACACATACACATACACGCGCACAAATACATATACACAGTCATTGATAAAAGTCTTGTCGCACTTGTGGACATTCATGTATAAAAGCTCATATCTCACAACCTATTAACCGATTTTCCTCAACTATGCCTTACATTAATCCTACAAGTATACAGATTGTTTTGCAAGAGCAACAGGAAATTGTAAATTTATTTATACTTTTTACAGCAAATAAAAGATGAATGTATCCATTCTAGGCTGGAAAAAAGCTGTGTCGCAATCAGGTAACATCAAATTCTGGATTAAAGTAATTAGTAAAATTACAAAATATAACTAGAAGTTTTCATAGAGAAGTGGAGTGCTGTGAGGGCACTTAATCCAAGTATGTATAGTTTTATCTCTCCAGGCCCATTTATTCCTGCATGGAAGCTACCGAGCCCAACCAAAGTAGCTCTCTCAACCTTCTTACAACCGTGCCGCGCATGCGCTACCACATAAATCAAGTCGCCTATGGAATCCTGGGAGGGCTACCGAGCCCAACCCAATATTGGCTTTAGCATCCCGGCAGGAAAGCACAGTAAGTGTTGTTGTTCCTCTCACTGCGCTTGCTTCACAGCAAGTAGTAAAATTAGTAAAAAATAATGAAGTGCTTGATTAATTAAATATACCTAAAATACAGGTATTAAAGCAGCTTTCAGGTAATTTATAAAATATTTTTGCAAAAACTTTAGAAACCTTCAAGATCTCCAAAAAGCAAATGAAAGTAATTTGCAAGCGGTAGTAAGAAATTTCAGACACCCTTGGTACAGATAGGTAAGCTCGGTCATGAAAAACTATCGACAAAACAACTGGCAGCACAAAAGTTGTAGTTCGCCTCCTGATGACTCCCTCAAAAGCTCCATTCGGACTCATGGCCAGCAATGTCTGCTTCACCATCAACTGTACATCATATTATTTCTTGCAATGGTCACCATACACCATACAGGTCCTGTACAAGACACAGCTAGAACACCATGACGTGCCTACCAAGGCCCTAACACGTGGAAACTGTTATTAGCAGAAACATGGAGAAAAAAATGACATTTGAGATTAACATTACCAGATGAAAATATCAACAGATTATTGCTTCCCATTATGTTTCAAACCTACAGGTGGCTCAGATTTCTCACCACAGGGTTGATAACAGACTGTTTTCTGACCATTTGATGAACGAGCTGCCCTCTAAAATAGCTTACTTGTGTATTAAAATGGATGACAAGTGTCTTGGGCCTCAAGAATTTTTAGTAGCACTTACAAATCTTTATTGTTTGTAATTTGAACATCTTGAAGTGTCTGATTCTTTTAATATGATAATTATATATCATGACAAGCACCTGGGAGTCTGGTATGATCATGGCCATGTTTGCAGAGGCACTATTGACCTTGAGTGATGCTTTTAATTTTTCAGTATGATGTTATATTTGCTACAATATTATATATTTAATTATAAAAAAGGCCATTTGATTATTTTTCTTTAATATAGTCTTGAAAGTGAAATTAAGTCTTTTCGACAAGACTTTTGTCCAGGCAAAATGGGAAGGTTTATATTTAAGAAGCCGTAAAGATTAGAAGAAATTTCTTTTCAATACTGCTGCTAGCACATAATATTCAGTACCATCAGAGGGTTATTTTAAGTCATAGTAGATTAAAATCAGTTAATAGGTTGGTGAGATATAGGCTTTTATACATGAATGTCCACATGTACGACAACACTTTTGTCAATGACTGTATATGTATGTATGTATATATGTGTCTGTGTGTGTGTGTGTGTGTGTACATATATGTATATGTAAGTCTAAAATTAGAAGTTACTAATATCTATATAAACAGATACCGAATGAATCCTGTCAGTGAGTAATATGTGCAGTATTATCAATATGATAAACAGTAGAATGTAAATGTAGTGCAAAATGTAAATGTATAACAGTGGATGTTGTTGCTATATGGAGGAGTTGTACAGTTTAATGGCCACAGGTAGGAATGATTTCTTGTGTCGTTCAGTGGAGCATTTAGGTGGTATCAGTCTCTCACTGAACGTGAACCTGTGACTGATCAGCAGGTTGTGAAGCGGGTGGGAGGTATTGTTCAATATTGTCTTTAGCTTTGGACAACATTTGCCTTTCCATTAGTACCGTTAGAGAGTCCAGCTCCATCCCCACAATGTTACTGGCCTTGCCAATCAGTTTGTTTGCGTCTGCAACCCTCAGCCTGCTGCCCCAGCATGCAACAGCATAGAGGATGGCGCTGGCCACAACAGACTCATAAAACATCCTGAGCAGTGTCTGTCAGATGTTGAACAACCTTAGCTGCCTCAAAAAATAGAGACCATCTGTGTTCTGCAGTGCAGTGCAGCTCCTCCCAATAAAGAGAATGAGATTATTGACTGAATGTTGTCTAATTCCTCCACAGGAGCCATGCGGTATTAACGGATATTACTAGAGACCGGAACTCACTGACATACTGATGATTCGGAACGTTCCACAGACACACCATAAGAGACAGATCTGGTGAATAGAAAAGAAAGATGATTCCAGGTTCCATAGAGAGAGCATGCACATCCTAGCAGCATGAGGTAAATCATGTTCATACTGAAAAGTGAAGGTAGTGTATGTTGACTGACAATAAGCATAACGACAGGATGCAGAACTAGATCCTGGTATCAAAGCCTAGTTAAGCTCGCCTGGACCATCCGCAGGTGTGTACGATGTCCATGATGTATGCCACCACATGCCACAACACCACTAGGCGCCACAGGCCAGTGTTGTGACTCTTGACAAGGAATATAAATGACTTGGTGCTGGAACTGATTTTTAAGGTGGCAAACTGTAACACTTACAGCTGCAGGAACAAATCCACAGAATTTGGGGTGGCCTTTTATTGTCTCCAGCATAAAGTGCATGTACTGATACTGTGTAGAGAGGGTTCAGCTGAACACATCAGTCTGTTGGGTGTTTATCTTGAATGGGACTTCTCTCAATACTGAGCAGATCTAAATAAATCACACTGTTTCCATCATTTCGAATCCACTGTGAACTTCTATGCAAAAATAACACTGAAACTCAGAATAAGGACACGGCATCTCATGAACAGGGATGGGAACTGAGAGCCGGTTCCAGGTGAGAACAAGTTTCAAATTGCCCAATGCATCAAAATCACACGCCTCAAAGATTATCGATTCGTTCCATCAGTGCTGGAATATTTTCTAACAAGAAGCATTCATAGTGAAGAGACGCGATCTGAAGTATGACCTTGAGTTGCATGTCAGGGTTTTTAAATACCTGCCTACACCTGACCTGTTAGAAGAGCCAGTATGTATATGATGACCGCATGATAGAGAGGCAATGCTAAAGGGGTGGGAATTGGGTACAACTAAATTAGGGGAGAACATTGGCCCAAAAAAAAAAGAAAAAAAATGTAAACAAACACTTTATTTAAGTAGGAACCAATCAAGATACTTTAAATGCACATGAGACAGAAATTGCAAAGCTCTCTGTGGTGGCACATTATTAAAAACACCAACCAATGTGTTTTCAGAATAACCTTGTTGCCCTATAGCCTTTAGAGCAGGACAATGTTAATAAAATATGCTTAAATGATAAATAAAAATATGCATAAATGTCAATTGGCAAAACTGGCATGATGGAGATTCTTCATCCTTAAATAGAAAAAAATACACTGAATGTCCAGTACAGTACCTAGCATACACCACTTGATCCTCTGTAGTTTTAAAGGAATGTGGAGAAGAGGAAATCAGATGTAGCGCCAGTTCACCTGCTCACTACCAATAATGTCCTGCTAGAGGGCAGTAGTGAGAGCACTGAGAAATGACTTGGGTCTTGATTTTTAGCACACAACTATTTTTGATCTCTATATTGATAGATGTGCTTATAAAACAATAAAACTGCTTATAAAATGCAGAAATTCCAGGCCACAATAGTCAAATGCCCCCTAAAAGAATGGCTGTTGACTGAAAAATAATCTAAGCGCTGAGAATTATGCCTCTAATATCATGCTACACAAACACTAATGTTTTAATAGATATATCTGTTCATTTCAGCATAAGAATAAAAAAAGGTAGTGAAATAATTAGCTGAAAACATCTACTCATACTGGGAAATCCTGAATGGTTCACCTTCAGGCTATTTTATGTTTGCCAGGGTCTACACATCACTCAGGCCAGGCTCTAATGTAAAATAAATTACGCACCAAAGGTGAGGTGGATATCACTTTTGACTTTAGCAACATCCACCTAGCCCGAGGAGCAGAATTGTTTTAGTATACCACAAGGGCACCTCAGCAAACCCGGAAAAGAGTTTTCCAGGGAAGGCCAATGTCACCTGCACTGCTTATTTCCATTAGCAGTGAAATATAATAGGAGGTGCACAATGGTATTTTGTTATGAAGATCGCATTGTGGACAAGTGACAAAGTTTTTGCTCTGAGAAAAATAAAAAAAATCAGTTATAAGAATACAATAAATACTGGACAATCATGGAGGAATTACAAGATTAGATTATTAAATTGAACATTTTTTATCACACCAACATACACATATGTTTACATTAGTAAAGGTAAATTTCTGATAGTTCTATTTCATGTATAAATATCAGAAGGTCAAGCAGGAACCAAATTGAACAATACAACTTCTTTGACTAATTTTAATCACATGACACCCAAAAAGCTCAAAATATTATAAAAGATTCTAAACATAGATGCGTTTTAGTTATTCTTCAGTACTGAAAATTCTCCTCACTATTCACAGGACAAACACAATCACAGAACCCCCTTGGTGTACCCTCAATCAGAATTAACCGATAATGTGTTAAACGATAATCGTTTTGTTGCACACATTGTTGTGTTCATATGCAATGCTAGTTGCTGATTGAACAGAAAAAGGAAATGTTTGCTGTTGCTCTGTGTGTAAGAACCACTGAGCTCCATATACAACAAGCAACATAATTCCACAGGCTAACAAACATAAGAATTACAAGTTACTGGGGAATGTAAACATTTGATCAGGGTGATCTGGTTAGTTTCTGTCGACATCATGATTTAAAAAGAGCATACACGATTATTTGATAATAAATGGCTTCATGCAACCACTAACCATGAGTGAAAGAAAAGGTTTTGTATTATCATTCATATTATCTGAAAAATTTCCCCAAAAAAATAAAAAATAAACAAATTCTGCCAGGGTATGTAAACCTTTCAGCACAACTGTTTGTTTGTTTGTGTGTGTGTGTGTATATATATATATATATATATATATATGGGTTGTTCTCAGAAATGGTGGTCCACCCCCTGGCTGCGGATGGTGACCCAGGTTGAGAGTCAATATTTTTTCCCTTTGAAATCAATTACCACACTTGACTGTTTCCAATACTGCATATATAATATAAAATAAACAACCTTACTGCGATGTGTGGTGTTGTTTGTGCGTGAATGTATTTTGAGCACTGAATAATAGCCGCCGAGACCGCTTCCTGTTCGTGACATGTCGACACCCCTATGTAAACAAGTGCGCTTATAACCTTAAAACGCATCGTTTTCAAAAACAGTTGTTACCAATAAATTGGCAGATTGAAATAACAACACAATACCTTTTAATCGAGTTCCACGCTGTCCATAATGTGACATTACGTCGGATTTTGAGTCCACGAGGTACCTGCGATGATTTACAACTGTACTTAACCTAATGCTTCCGCTGGAACGACTTTAGAAACTGGAAGTTCAATGTTTTCACTCTAAGATGTAGTGTTTATTAAAATGTTTCATAAACATTTTTTTGTTTATTCCGCCACGACCGAGTAGTTTACGCGACGAGCACGGTGTCCAGTTTTATTGTAAGCGACCGCACAGTAAAACAGACTGATGTATCTTTTCACACTAGTCGCACACACTATTCTTTTAAGGTATTCTTGAGCGTGAGTCAGCAGGATTTGAAAGGCGTGTAGTTTAGCTGCAGTAACTTTCTGTTTGTGAAGCGCACAGCTGACCCATTGATGGTGTCCACCGTGATCTCTAAAGCAACAACCGTACATGACAGCTTCCATCTTTTTCACCACTCAGAGGTACGTGTTTTTATCTGAATTAATACCATGTGAAATTAGTGTTCATGGGTCTCTCGGATTTGTGCGTAATCACAATGCCTCATGGCCAGAAAATGTCCCGACATTTAAAAAATTTTAATCCTGTTTTGCGTCCTGAAACGACCATACACGGTTTAGAAACTGAAACCTGAATATTTTTGTATGAAAATCTTTGTATGAAGGTAATAAAGATGTTGAAGTGTAAAAAGCATAAATTTAACAATAGTTTAGCACTCGAGTGCTCAGTGTTTGGTGTCCATGTAATAACCGTAACACCGAATAGACCACGACATTCAACAATCTCCTGCGAACAAAGGGCTGAGTGAACTATCTTTATTTCTTCATAACACACTGCAGGAAGGTTGGATTTAAAGCATATGTCATTTTAACTGGTTTTGCAAAAGTTCAGTTTTGGGCTCATATGTTACACTCCTGGACCACCATTTCTGAGAACAACCCAACACACACACACACACACACACACACACACACACACACACACGCACAAAATATACACATACACACAGATGAGAGCAAAATTATTAGCCCTGCCTACGAAATTTAAAGTTTTCTTCAAAATTTTTCCAAGTGCTTTTTTAACAGAGTAAAGAATTTTCAATACAGCATTTCTAAATATCCTACTTTTATTTTGGATGACATTATTTTACTTTGAACACAGAAACAAAATTATTTCACAAAAACCAAAAACTACCAGGGTTAAAACTATTATCCCCCTAATGCAAATAATTAAGTGCGTATCCTTTTAGCTGGATAAGGGCCTGCAGTCATTTGGTGTAGTTTTTAACAAGTCTCAGACATGTCTCCTGAGGTATTGCATCATTTCAGATGTAACCTGGTGCACACCTCCACTTTCCCACCAACACTGTCACCAAGCACAACAACAATGGCAGACTTTGATTTGTATTTCATGTTTGTACTGAAGTTGATTTCCTGTCTCTTCTTCTTTCTTAGGGAGAAAGCTACAGCTTAGAGAGCTACACTAGCTCTGTTTTTGTAAATGGTGGTCTCAAAGTTTTAGTTGGTCTTGTTAGTACAATAATAATACCACTCCCAGCCAATGTTGAAAACAGTTCTGATTCTAGACCAGCAAAATGTTGATGATGCATTCTGACCAGTTTTACTGACTAACAACCGGTTCTTTCGGCTGTTAAACCACAAAAAGCAGGTTCAAGATAAGGCACCGGCTCTGAACCGGCATACAAAGGGGCTTGGTGGATAAAGATAAAGGCATCTCTGCAACAGGGTTGTTTTTTTTTTTATGTCACTGCTTTTAACATGGAAGATGTATCTGTTGTTTGTTTGGATGCGGACTCGCAACATTTAGATCGGATTTAACAGTGACCTGATTTACAGAACAGAATCCCACCATTTTTATAAAGCTGTATGGCACCGAATTTCTTGTGTTTTGATACTGGATGATGACAGAATGGCAATTCTGTTTCGAACAAGCGATTCCGCGATTTTGTTTTTTTTCCCCCCTTGATGGCAGAATATCAACATCCCTTCACTCTAGCATCTCTCGATTTGATCCATCATCCCTCAAGATACAAAGCGGCCAGAACTCTTCTCCACGCTGGCAAGAGTACTTACTCTGTCTTTAAAGGACAATCTCGATTATTAGGATAGTTAAACGTTTAATCCATCGGACAAATAATAAGAGCTGCTTTTCCTTTTCACCCACTACAGCTACAGTTTGAAGCTTTTCACTGACAGGCTAGACATTTACGAGACAGTGAAAGTTCGTTCATTCATTCACCGAACCACTTATTCATATTAGGGTCATGGGGAGACTGGAGCTTATCTCAGCCAACTCTGGGTGAAGGACTCCCAAGGCAAAACAATTATTATGCACTTGTATATTTAAATTCTCAGCAAATTACAACCAGCACATTTTATTTAAAAAATAATGAACCATACCTGAGGTTTGCCCGCAGTCTTGGTGGAAGGCTCAGTGCATTCTGCTTCACTCAAGCTCTTTCGGGTTTCATTAATATCTGCCTTTTTTTCAGCAGAATCAGTGTCATCTGCTTCATCGTCATCATCATCACTCTCGTCATCACTCCCAGAGTCTTCAAGCCCAGAGAAGACACTCTCCTCACTGTCCGAGAGATCATCTTTCCCCTCGTCGCTGTCATCCAGATGACCACTGCCTGGAGTGAAGAGCTGAGAAATAATCAGAACATCGCTTAAATCATGGAGTTTCCCCTCACATCAAATTCACCAGATCTAAGTTAAGCCACAGGGAGTTCATTCAGAAGCTTCAATGAAACACACTGACTGCACATGCTACCAGTTTATAGATCAAGTCCCTGAACCCAGTCACAGAGAAGATCTCCTCATATTCATCCAGTGCACACATCATAACGTCTACATTCAAATGGGAACACCATCAGAGTACACTTTAACGATTACACACTGCAGTTCTGAACTTTCTCAGCACTTATTGTTAGCAGTTGCTAGCAAACCACAAATATGACTTTTTTTTTTTTTTCGAGACTTATCGGAAAATCAAATATATTAACATTCATACTTCTTCCTCCTCGTCTTCCACGACGTTTCTTTTCTTCGATTTAACTTTACTCATAGCGCCGTTTTGCTGTATTTCGGGTCCCAACTCAGGCATGCCGGAGCTCCTGCTGCAACCACGTGGGTCTCGAATGACGTCGAGGTCAAAGGTGAACATTTTTTCGAAAACGTTATGAAATTATTTTGATTTTGTGTTTTTGTATATAAATACATCCACATATACATACAAAAAAAGGGATTACAGTAAGGAATAATTGTTCTTATTTTAAAAAAATATAAACATTTTAGAACGTTTTACGCAACCAGGGGAAAGGTCAAAGTTGAAACTACAAACAGCGGAAGTAGCAAATAATAAACTTAATTTAAGTTATTCGTGTATTATTATTGAACGCAGGTAAATGATATATGCGTCAATGAAATGTATCGAGTGTATAAATAATTTTTAATAGAGCATTTGACAAAAATAAATTCAGAGTCGCCGTGACGTCACAAAACGGCGACTCGCAGGAGTCCGTGCGTGCGGCGAGTTTTTCCTACGCAGTTGCTAGAGATGGTGTTATGGTGGAAATTTCCACGTAGCGGTGCAGTGAAGTGAAGTGAAGTTTTACATGCGGATTAGACCACAGGACACCGGGAAAAAACACACAGCTAACGGCCAGGCTAAGTTCATGTACTAGATAGTAATTTAGTTTAAACGGGCTCTTTTGCTCCCGTGTCTAGCTAACTAGCTAATGTTGTTGCTTCTCCACAACAGATAGTGATTTAGCTAACTGTGGAACTCCGTGTGACTGTGCGAGAGATTTATTCCTGTCTCGGACATGGAGTTTCCCACCGCCGGCTCTGGGGCAGTGCTGCTTCCGGGGAACAATGTGCCTGCTTTCCTCACCAAACTGTGGACGCTGGTCGATGATCCAGAGACCGATCCCTTAATCTGCTGGAGTCCTGTAAGTTCAGTACTGATTAGCCTAGCCTAGCTTAGCCTAGCGTAGCCCGTTAACAGCAGCGTTCAGCGTGACATCATAATGTTATTGTTATTATTAATAATAATAGTAAGAGTTGTGCTGTAACATATCTCATCTCACTGTCGGAGAGAAACCGTCTTATAGTTAAATAACTTTTATTTACAAAAACATTTAACTGTTACTTGATCAGTGTAGAGAGAGAGTGTCTGTCTCCTGTATTTCTCTCTCTGTCTCTCTCCCCTGTCTGTTTCTTTCTATCTCTCAATGTAATAAGCTTTATTAGCATGGCCGTATACATGTACAGTGTTGCCAATGCGTAGCACAAACATGTGAACATACAATAGCAGAAACAGGGTAGAGTAAGAGCATGAGCAGAGTCCCCCACAGGGCTGAAATATATTTACATTTACAGCATTTGGCAGACGCTCTTATCCAGAGCGACTTACAATTATTATTTTTATGCAACTGAGCAATTGAGGGTTAAGGGCTTTGCTCAAGGGCCCGATAGTGGGGATCGAAACGCTGACCTTCAGATCAGTAGCCCATCACATTAACCATTAGGCCACCACTGCCATATTTTGAGGTGGTGGAAAGGGTCGCCGTTACCCTTCGTTAAAGAAATGTTTTGCTATGTGGGATTTAAGAGCATAGTGGAGGATGGGGTGTTATGAACCAGGGGTTATTTTGAATTGTTATGTTTCTGATAAGTGTCGGTGCTGCACATCCCATGCTTCCCTTCCCTGCTCTGATCACAAAATTTGTCAGTTTCCTGATTTGGTGCTATGTACCTTCATTTAACATCCAAGAGAGATTCTGTGCAAAATTGTTTTAAACAAAAAATGTGCGTCAAGCAACTTTAATCTGATTTTCAAAAAATTAAAACTTCAAACAATTCAGTAGATATTGGTTCATAAATCAGATGTGTTTCAAATGGTAGGAAAAAAGTTGTTGTATTGAGCAGTTTTCTGATGTAATAGTGTGGGGTATTATGAACCATGGTTACAACAGATACATATAACAACAGATACAGGTAACAACAGATATATATATATATATATATATATATATAAAACTATAAACATTAACTCACCTCAACACATAGCTTGGGCTCTGGAACCACCCTTCTCGAGAGGGACTGGACCTTATTTTTTTCTGGAGTTGCTCATAGGGAGTGGCGGCGAGCCGGTGTGGGCATCCTTGTTGCCCCCCGCCTCGGTGCCCACATGTTGGGGTTCTCTCCGGTGGACGAA
>JBCNYH010000001.1:37308382-37318554 GCA_039654325.1 Tandanus tandanus | reverse complement strand
GTGTGTGTGTGTGTGTGTGTGTGTGTGTGTGTGTGTGTGTGTGTGTGTGATGGCCTGGTGAGCTGTCCAGGGTGTACTCTGCCTTCGCCCAGAGTCGGCTGAGAAGGGCGCCAGCCTCCCCGCGACTCTAATTAGGATTAAGCGGTTCAGAAAATGAATGAATGACACGTAGATGAGCTCCAAGCACATGCACGAGCAGATGCAAATGGCATCTTAAGAGTTTTAGTATATTATACGCTAAAACATAAAAGCAAAATATGACAAGATTTATCTAGTTTATATTAACATACAGGATGACTCAAACTCCCTCATTTCAAAGGTAAAAAAAGTAAAGAAAGGCATTAGTTGCACACATGAAACTTTATTCCATTATTTAAATAATAACTCAACAGTGAATGCTTCATATGCAACAACAGACTCAAGGATAATTTTATGCGAATCCATGCAAAATGATGAATGTCAAGAAATCAAGGCGAGAGACTGCATAAGTCGCAGGGAGTTATGTAAGGATTCCCGAACCACCCCCAACTGGCTCCCTTCGATGCAGAGGAGCAGTGGCGCTTCCCCGATTTTCCCCGGATATCTGAGCTCCTCACCCTATCTCTAAAGCTGAACTCAGGCACCCTCCAACAGAAACCCCTTTTGGCTGCTTGTATCCACAATCAAAATCAAAAGGGGATGGACGGGGAAATCGAAAGCTTTGCTTGACACAGCACCGAAGAGGCAAAAGGAGGAGTCTCCGGGGTAGACCCAGAAATTGCTGAAGGGATTATATTAAGGCTGCTATTCAGCTGGAGATAGCCGCTCCACCCAACGTGACCCATTGAGCCATGGCAGTGTTTAGAAATCGACGTAGCTATGGGCCCATTTCTCCCATTTCTTGTCCATTATTTTTTAGGATTCATTAAAAAAAGTTTTGTTTTTTTTAAATCCCTCAATGGCCCTGTAGACCCACCCCCCACACTCAAGTCAGCTGATCAGCTGCTCCTGACTGCCGAAAACAAAGTGTAAGCACAGAAGGGACCGTGTTTTTGCTGTAGCAGCAGCTCTTAAACTATGGAATGACTTGTCATTGTACAATCCACAGGCCCATTCTCTGTCTGTTTTTAAATGACATCTCAACCCATCTCTTGGACTTTGGATCCCTTTAATAGGTTGATTTGTCATTTAATTCATATCCTTTTGTATGTGAGATATGGTTTGTCTTTTTGTGTCTTTATTTTTTATGTTATTAGTTCTCAGTACAGAACTTTATTTAACAGATGTTTATAAAGTGCTTTATAAATTAAGGTTGGATTGGATGTAACAGCTGTATATACTTAAGGCTGGATTTAAAAAAATACCCGGTTTCTCATCAGCGCCCGCACTCGAAAATTGGTGCTGCATCTAATTTATTTATTTATTTTTCCCCGAAAAACCACACTCAAACAAATTTTTTTTTGTCCGGTCTAATCTTAGCATTGTTTTTGAGATGAAAAATGCTTACCTAGTAATAGTAAAATCTGTGTGTACTTTATTCTTTATTTTTGTATCCATGTAATAACCGAATCAGAAAAACACAAAAGAGCAGCAAGGAATGATGCCTGCAACAGCAATCACATCGTGTGTGTGTGTGTGTGTGTGTGTGTGTTCCAAACAGGATTCATCTGCTTTCAGTGTTATAAAGGAAATAGTCTTCTTATTAGCGTTATTCTGTGGTAGTTAGTTAGTCATGGTCGTAATGTTACGAGCTGTTGAACTCGCCCTGTTACGTTAAGGGGGCATGCTGATTTTTAACGCCCCTGCTGCTTTCTTTTCTCAGTGAGAATGAAGCCTTGTGGAGAGAAGTGGCCCTGCTGAGGCAGAAACATGCCCAACAACAGAAAGTTGTGAATAAGGTAACACCTACCATCTCCTCTCACCCTTCTTCACGAGTCTCTTCCATTTCCTTTTTACACTTCATTTAATTTCCACTGGAAATAGAAAACATTGTGCATTTTAAAACATGGTCTATGACCAAACCTTTTATCCCATACCTACACCCTGCTGGGCAGCATTCATTAATCTGCACGCATACATTTTAAATTGACTTACCTGGTGCCTTGTTAAAAAGAAAAAAGAGTGAAATTTCTCACTCTGGGTAAATTAACATTGCAGCTTCAGCTGGTTTAAAGCCTCAGTGAGGCTGCATCCAAATACTCACATCTGTGCTACTACATGAACATTATTGTAGTGCATTCTGGGAGTATTCAAGTGAGTACTAAAGACACAATTTGGATGTAGCCCACAGTCATCCTACCTGTCATTAGTCCCAGATGCGTACGATAAAATATACAGAGAACATCAAAGCTATATGTCAGTCAAATTGCTCTCTGAAGGGTGGCACGATGGCGTAGTGGTTAGCATGTCTGCCTCACAGCAAGGAGGTCCTGGGTTCCATTTCCAGGCTCAGACATCTCTGTATGGAGTTTTCATGTTCTCTCCATGTTTGTGTGGGTTTCCTTCAACAGTCCACAGACTTGCACGATAGGCTAATTGGCTGTTCCAAATTTTCTGCGAGTGCATGAGAGTTGGCTCTGCAATGGTATGGCGAGCTGTTCAGGGTGTAGCCTGCCTTCGCCCAGTTCCGGCTGAGATGAATAGGGTTAAGCGGTTGGGCAGATGATGTGCTTCTACTTCGCTGGCCAGATCAACACAGAACTTAGTATGTAAAGCCCTTCCACTGACCACTCTGTCATTTCAAGACCCCCGAGGAATTATCTTATTGACACTTGGGAAATGTTAATTTTTTTTATATTTAATTATTGACAACATTTTAAAAAATGACCTTTAGTGTAGTTTTATAAGTTTTGGTCCAAAGGATGTTTGCATAATGTTGTATATTACAATAGTTTAATGTTGAATGGAGTATAACAGCGACCCTAGTAACATTGTTTTCTCTGTCCATAGCTCATCCAGTTCCTGGTCACATTGGCACGGTCCAACAGAGTTCTCGGGGTGAAAAGAAAGATGCAAGTCCTTCAGATGTTTTACACCGTCAACATTTCTCACCTATATTTATATAAACAATATAACATTGTTTATTCCATTTCCTGTGTCCTTACTTTATGTTCAACTTAAAATAAAATCATGTGGTCTTGCTTGATTGTTCTTTTGCATTCTGTGTTTCTCCAGGCCTCTAATGTTGAACGACAGCAGCACAGCACACTCCATGCCTAAATACAGCAGGCAGTACTCTCTGGAGCCTTCTATCTCTGTGAGTACTACACACTGCTGTTTACTTTCTGTTTATATTAATGAACAGAAACAGAAGACACCTTCGGGAGATGCTGCAGTATTGCGCACTTGTGGGGGTTTACAGGGAGATGGAGCAGGAGCGTAGTGACAGGGCATGAAGAATAAGTGACTGTAAGGCCATTCTTTATTTTATTCCTTGTTTGGTGGATGGAGAATATCTGCATGAAAAATAAAATCTGAAGTCTCTACTTTCACAAATGAAAACAAAACAAATAAAAACCTGCATTGACCAGTTTTGTCACACATGTCGATAGAATCACTTCCGATAGTCTTGCACGCCAGACGTTTGTATGCGCACGCACTGTGTAGATTGCTGGATTCGAAACAGAGGTTGGGTGCTTTCGACAGGCAGGCACGCACAGAATATGCCCAGAATATTAACATCGGCAGATCCAAGAAACAAGGAATAAAAAAAGAATGGCCTTATGGAGCAAAATCTAAAAACACTAAATGTAGAAATAGTCTTGTACACATGCGTGTTGGCTACAAACTCTGACTGTTGTGTTGATTCAGGCTGAACGCTGATCATACGAAGGTTGTACCAAATGTAATGCAAAACCTTTTTTTTGTGAACTGACAATAACTGTTCAAATTATACGTTTGTAGAGCAACTCTTTCTCAATACAAAGGTAATACTCAATATAGTCTACATCACAAGCGATGCATTTGCGCCAGCGTTGAACCCAACTCTCAACTCCCATTTGTGTCAGTGGTCACAACTGATTGTCTCCCACTGCGTGGTTTGTCTTCAACGCTGGTTTCCCCTTCTTTAAACTTATTCATCCATCTGTGCACATTGCTCTTGTCAATGGTGTCATCTCTGTAAACATTCAGGAGCCTTCTGTGGATGTCGGACAGCCTGCATCCTTCCTTCGTCAAAAACTCAATGACAGCCTGTTGTTTCTGCTTGGAATTCATTAGGTACCTGCTATGAAAAAGAAGGGTAATTATGGGTTATTATTGAGGAAGAGTTGTTCTACAAACATGCATAATTTGTACGACGTATGTCAGTTCATAAAGTTATTCCAACTTTTGCATTACTTTGGGTACAACCACCATAGCCAGAGTCAGACAGTACTGTGTACAACTGATTTCATGGAACACAAATAAGACAGAAGTACAAATAAACATTGTATTACTGCATTCACTTCCTTTTAATGTGAGGTGCAGCCATCTTGGATTTTTTTTTAGCTTGTGGCGGGTGGGATTTTTCTGACTTCCCGAGTTGAAAATCTGACATCAAGGGGCATTTCAGTAACACACCGAAAATCCTGAATGGGATGTTCAATGTGGACTTTTGGGTGTGATGGTCAGGTGTCCACATACTTTTGTGCACTAGAATAAATAGTTTTGTCTGTGTCTCATTTTCTCATGTACTTTAGTCTCCAGGAACAACTTTTTCAGGAACTGGCAACTTCACCTCTAATGCACCAGTTAAGACCGGCCCGATTATCTCAGACATTACGGATCTGGCTCAGTCTGGTCCTGTGAGTGCTGAAGAGTGGATTGAGGATAGGTAAGTCCTTATTTAAGTACCCTTATTAAACGTGTTTACTACGTGTTTGTGTATGTGTATGATGCAATGGTGACTTTAACTTGTACCTGGACTGCAACCTCCATGTGTAGCATGACTCAGATAACCAATCTCTAATGGCCCAGTCCCACTGGGCCTTTTTTGCCTTGGGGATATACTCCCGATAGAAATTGATTAACCTCGGGAGGGATCTTGAGCACGTTCCCCGATGTATCTGCAAATATTCGTGAGCTTTGTGAGCCATCCTGAAGCATCGGGAGGCCTCGGGATAACCGCGAAAACTTTGTGTTTGCATTGAAATTTTTCCCGAAGTATTTCTGACACTTTTTCGGAAAACAGGACGCGGAGGCTTCCCGGGAGCTTTCCAGACACACAGGGATGGTTCAGGGATGCATTCCCGTATATTCTGCGAACTATTCATATTCTCGATGCATCCTGAAAGCATCGGTTAAGTTTCGCCAAGGTATGTAAGAACCTTCGGCGAAAGTTCAGCGACACTTCGGTTAGCATTCGGAGATACCTTTCTAAAGTTTTTGTCAGCCTCCTTGAACATTTGACGATAATTGTAAAAGGGTGGAGAGGTGCTTTGTTCCTAGCTCGATGATTGGCTGAATTCTACACACGCACACACAAAGACATGTTATACAGGAATCACTAGCATTAGTGCTGCCGACATTCCACCACGCAAATAAATGACTTCTCCGAAGTCTGAAAAGAAGATGCAACTGGGATGGTTCGCAAGTTATCACAGATGCATCACCTTACCTTCGCGGATACACCCCCCGAGTACTTTTCAATATCGCAGACGTTCCCGGGCATTCCCGTATCTTTCCAGAACGTCTTGAGTCATCGCAGATTTTTCATGAGGCATCTGTGCACGTTCGCAGGGACATCGCCGATACATATTAAGTAAAATGTTACATGGGACCGCTCATGAATTTTGCAACAAAAATCAGGGACATCGCAAGCCATCGGGAGAAATTTTGTCTATTTCAACATCGCTGATGACTTTTCTCCAGTGGGTCCTAGGCATAAGCATTGAGTACAGAGATGTATCTAGTCTACTTTAAGTAAATTCTGTGAGGCCTGCAGTGCACACCATGATGTATTAAACTCATTATGCTATTGTATAACTTGCTTAACAAGTTTAACGACACTGTTGCCTGAGGATAGCTCAAATTAAAAAAACTATAAAGTATAGAAACAGTTTACACCCCTTTGCATCTCCCTTTTTTTACGTATATTTTTTCCAGATGTATTTACATAATGCAACTTATCACAGCCAGGTAATATGATAGCAACACTCACTCAGTTACTGAACTGCTTAATCTTGCTAGGGTCATGATGAGGATAGAGACTGTCTCAGCCAACAGTGGGTGAGGGTAGCTTGCCAGACCATTGTATGTCCAACACACACACCTATTCACACTCATACCCAGGGGCAATTTGGAACAGACGGTTAGCCTAATGTGCATGTCTTTGGACTGTGGGAGAACATGCAAGCAACACACAGAAACACCCAACCCTGGGACTCGAACCCCCCCCCCCCCCTAAAAACTCTTGTAAACTTGATCAGGTGTAACTAATCACCTTCTCCATTGCAAACTAAGCTAACTGGCTTCCACTTGTGATCAGTTATAATAATTCTGGTCAGTTCAGTATAATAATAGCTATTCCTAGAGCATTCCAGTGATGTGTAATTGAAAGCAAACAATCAAACTATGGGTGGCAGGGAACTTTTAAAAGTGCTCAAGCATAAATATATCACAAATGTGCCCATTTGGCTTGTATAGTAGGGTTGCAAGTTAAAAAGCCACTCCCTAAGAGAGACCACATCAAGTCACCTTAAGGATTTTGTGGTCAGATGCCGAACGGTACATCTGGCAGAAAGCCAATGCAACTTACCATCTAAAGAATACCACACCTACAGTAAAATATGGGGGTGGTGGCATCCTGTTGTGGGGCTGTTTCTTTGTAGCAGGGACTGGGGCACATGTCGAGCTGGGGCAAAAAATGGAGGGAAAAACATATCAAGTTCTTGAGAAAAACCTTCCGCCCTCTGCCGGAATGTTGTCAGTGGGAAGAAGTTTCACTTTCCAACATGGCAGTGAGCCAAATTTTACCCCACATTGACTGATGGAGGAAAAAGCTGAATGTCGTTGTGTGGCCTCATCAGAGCCAAGACTTAAACCCAACTGAAAATCAGTGGAATGACTTGAATATCACCATCCAATCTGACTGAGCTTGAAAATTCTGTAACGAAGAGTGGGTGAATATCACACAGTCTAGGTGTGTAAAGTTGGTAGAGAAGAATCCCGACGACTGGAATCAAAGTAAGAGGTGGTTCCACAAAGTACTGATACAGGCAGGGCGTAATCCTTAAACTATCTAACTCATTTTGTTTATCAGTTATTTTTTTCTGGACTGCTGCTATTATATCTTTCACTTGGCTGTTATAAATTGCATCAAGTAAATTCAGCTGGGAAATATTTTTGTGTTTGTCTTCATTTCAGGCTGCAAAACAACAAAGTGTGAATATTTTAAAGGGGGTGATTCTTTTCTTTACCTACTATAAAGATAAATACAGAATGAATGCAGAGAATGCTTAGCTATGCAAGAATAAGAAAACACAAACCTGGAAAAAAATTATTGGCGATATATATGTGATCCGACAACACATTTCTTCTCTACTCGACAGGACGAGCCCATTGGTTCATGTAAAGGAAGAGCCGTTAAGCCCCACCCATAGTTCTGAGGTTGAAGAATTGTGTCCTGTGGAGGTGGAGGTTGGGGTAGACACACCCCTTTCCCCTACAACCTTTATTAACTCTATTCTGCAGGAGAGTGAACCGTCATCTGCCCCACCTCAGCCCCCATCACCGGAGAAATGCTTAAGCCTGGCATGTCTGGACAAGTGAGTATTAATTATACTGATCATTCTCAATCAAAAACCTTACAGTACACCATGGCATGTGAGCATAGTCTTAATCATTAACTACACCTCAAGGTGTTTAGTTTGTTTACAGTCGGATTCACTGCTCCATGTTTGTGTTTTTACTCCTGTGGAGCTTCTACAGACTACATTCATATGTACACGTTGGCCTGCTTTGCATAGAGTAGTTAAAAGCAGTTCATTTTAACAAATTGGCCCAGAGCTGCATCAGTTCCAACTGAAGCAATCAAACTGTATCCTACCTGTTTCAGTGTCTTCATATTTATCACGAACATGACCACTTGATCAGGTGTCGTATCACTTCTGTGTTAAAGTGGAAAATGTTTGTCTTTCCTGTGAAGACAGTCAAATAAACCTCATGTCTGTGTGATTCTCTGGAATGGACTTTTTTCTGTGGAAAATTTCCCTTCAGCAAGTAAATTATGCTTCAGTTAAGGCTGGATTAAAAAAAAAAAATCCCGGTTTCTCATCAGCACCAGCACCTGAAAATTGGCGCCACATCTAATTGTTTATTTCTTTTTTCAAAAAACACGCTCAAAACCTGGGAAAACGCCTCAGTCAACGTAAAAACAACACAGAACACAATTCAGTGTTAGATGATGTGATTGTGATTGTGAGATTGGTTTAGTTCTGCTTGAAATAGTTATTTTTTCTAAATATTTATGCAAGGCTGCTGTAGACAGTCGTTCAGAGTTGTTGTTGTTAAATATACATGTAAAAGACTGGTCATCTAGGGTGTATTGTGAAGCAGAAAATTGAAACAAGTACTTCTAAAAGGTTCTTGTAATTTGTTCTTGTTTATTTAATCGAAAATCTCCTCAACAAATTGCTGGAAGTCACCTCAAGCTCCTAGCTTCATGCTTTTGGGCTTCGACAGTCACCTCATTTGTCTAAAAAAAATGTGTGCCTCATTTAGGTTTTCAAAAAGTTCTGATGCAAACGGAATTTTGTTTTTTTATCCAGCCCAAATCAATGGTGTTCTCCTTTAACAGGAAGCTGACTGGCAGTGTTGGGTGCTGTTAGCTTGTGCTGTGTCCTGTCATGTTTTGTCCATGCTTTTTAATAGTAATCACACTACCACCTCCTCTTTAGGTGTACTCTAAATGCGTAAATTGTGTTGTGTAGATTCTAAAACTATGGTAATGCTTAAAAATATTCATACAACTAGAAAAGCACTCAGAGTACAGGCCACCAGAGTAATGCAATCTCTTCTTTACGTGGGTTATAGTGGCAGATGATGTAGAATTTCGGTACCCCCTTGTGTCTGCAATTATTATTAAGCTCCATATTTTTTTCTCCTGGGGCATTCTGTGTGATTTCCGCCTCCTTGCTTTATCACGCAAGGTTAAAAAAATCCTTCAATCCATCCTTTGTTGCCCCAAGACCCATAATTGGTGAAAATTTAGTGGCAATCCACCCATTAGGTTTGAGTCATCATGCTAACACACACACACACACACAACCTGCTGGTTTTGGTAACCAGATAAAAGGCTGAAAACACACAGAGGAACAAGAGATTTACTTGTTAGGGCCAATTTTGGTAATTTTTAAAGTAGATTTAATATGGGTAAATTATACAATTTTTTTTTTTTTAGCTTGGTGTCTGACCTACTCAAAATCATAAAATCACAAAATCATATTTTGTAGCATAAGCCTTGTTATGAAAAGAAAAAAGTAGGTCAAGGTCACTTACCCATGATTAAATAAAG
This sequence comes from Tandanus tandanus, assembly GCA_039654325.1. Classification (NCBI taxonomy): domain Eukaryota; kingdom Metazoa; phylum Chordata; class Actinopteri; order Siluriformes; family Plotosidae; genus Tandanus; species Tandanus tandanus. The sequence goes on along the minus strand of JBCNYH010000001.1, from coordinate 37,309,082 downwards.
TTTCAGACTGATAGATTTGGCAAAGATTTACATGATTAATACAATCCAATTCACTGAAAACACTTTACAAGTGACACATAATAAATAACAAAATACAGGGAATATATTGCCCAAAATAACCTGATTTATTCACAAGGGGATGATCCAAAAAAGTTATGATAAAAAAAGTCAAATAAATAAATATACAACTATAGCTAAATAATAATAATAAACAAGCCTGGTGGCTACAGAGTGGGACGGGAGATGAGTAGGTTGGAAACAATGATCTAAAAATAACTGGATTATGCACTCGGCCTATCAGCCCGCTCAGAAGTGAAGCCAGCCAACCCAGGCTGGCTGCCATATTACTAGTCCCAAAACATTACAACCATGTCTATTATGTGGACTGCTCCATAAGCATGATACTAAGAAAAGTGGTCAAGATGGATTCTTTTATAAATACTTGATAATTGAATTATGTAATGTTTTACTGTCTTGCTTATGAGGAATTTTAAGCTGTAAGAATTAACTACTATTATATATAGACTTAGGCCTATATATATATATATATATATATAAAAATCCTGAGTCGATTTTCCGTAGAACAGTGCTCGATACGTCGAAGTAGAGCTAAATATATGGTGTGTGAGAAAAATAAAAGGACTACAATTTCATCCCGACAAGCCTGTTTCGTGGTTGCCCACTCATCAGGGGATTTATT
>JBCNYH010000001.1:37290564-37300618 GCA_039654325.1 Tandanus tandanus | reverse complement strand
ATATACACATACACACATATATGTGTGTGTGTGTGTGTGTGTGTATATGTATGTGCGTGCGTGTGTGCGCGCGCGCTTAGAGGGAGAGATTCATAAATATATACATATATACTTTCATGCATACACATATATACATACACACACATATACATATATATATATATATAGATAGATAGATTCATACATACACATATATATTCATAGACCAGCTGTTAAACCCTCAGCAGGCTCGTTTGTTTTTCTTCTCCTGAAGTTATGCTGTAACCCACTGTACCCATAACTCTCAAAAACTTTCTGCAGTGAAAGTTGTGATGAGAGAGCAATGGGACGGTCATTCAACATGGAATTTGGGAAATCAGGAACTTGGGAAACATCCTTGTCTGATGTTATTCCACTGATTTAAACCCAGTTAATATAAATTAAATACTACATGTATAGATAATAAAATAATATACATTTAACTACACACATTTTTTAAGTATATGTTTTCATCAAATGAAAAACAATTGATGTTCAGTGATTTTTGATATAGTGACTATCCTTCTTATAAACACAAATAATTGTATTTAAATTTTTGACTGGTAGTGTAGATGTATAAAATACACTCACAGCAAAATGTTAGCACAATTATTATAGATTAATTAATCACAGAGCAAGTAATTAATTAGATAATTTTTTAAATAATCGGACAGCCCTAATATATACATAAAGTAGGGTTTTTACAGTAAGGTTGTAGCTGAAATTTAAAGTAAGCTGATGTTCTTGCAGATTCAAGAGTTGCTGTCGGAGCCTGCCAGAGACACGGAATGCAGTGACAACGTTAAACCAGGTAAACTCCTGTACACCTGTTCTGGGCCTTTCTCATTCAGCACTGTGTGGTGCTGCACTTCAAGAAAAAGGATTTATTTTGTGTTGTTATTACATAATGAGTGAGGTTACAGTCCTAACAGTGTTAGCTTTTTGGAGAGTTAGTCAGTCAGGCTATGTTTAGAATAAATACATTTTTGGCATTAGATTTTCGGCATATCCGGATTATATCTATATTAATGTTTTAATTTTGGTAGTTTTGAAAAAGTTTTAAAATAATTTATCTTGATCTCATTTGTTTACATAACAAAAACCTGTTATTTGAACAGGGGTGTGTAGACTTTTTAGATCCACTGTACTGTATATGCTCAAAGCAGTGGTCACACTGCAGGGCCTTAGGGGCAGTTAGGGGTTGGATGCCTTAAACCATGAAGGTGGAGGAAGGCGAAGATGTTACTCACTCCCCCTGGTATTAGTTATGCCAGTACTTGTCGCACGCGTATAGTGTATATCTGTAGCAACCGATGTAGATTACAGAATGTCAGCACGATCACACAGACTGGATTTGTTCAGTTGCAGTTGTAATGTTGTTCGACACTGGCCACATGATTTTCGCAATGTTTGATATTTCATGGTGGTGTTCAAAGTCTATATGTTCATCTCTGTTTTAAGTAGTAGTACTGGAGGACAGACTTGTCATATCCATAACACAAACGCACCACACGCTTGTTCTTAAAACCAGGAATCTTTTCTAGAAGGGTGTCTCCCACAAAAGTGCACGGACACATCCCTAAACTACGATAAATCAGCAGTAAAGGGTTAAAGATAAGATCTGTGTGTTGGTGTTCAGAAAGTTAAATGACAATGTGTACTGTCTCTCTTCCTCAGACCCTAATGCTGTGTAATGGTATTAGTGCAATTATCACATCCATAACAGCAGAACTGCCCCATGTGCATGGTTGTGTTAGAGCTGTGGTTTTTCCTCCTATATTCAGCATGATGATGATGATGATTAATTAGCAGTAGTTAGGTCAGTAACATTTGCTGTGTTGACACAGGTTGGTGACATAGCCTCCTTTCCTCCTTTACGTCCTGTGTGATGAAGCTGCATTCATCATTCATTCGCTGAATCACATAATCGTACTAGAGCCACATTGGGGCAGGAGCCTATCTTAAATGAGATCAGTTTGACAATAATCATCATGTTTCTGATGCCATTTCAGGGAAGCAGCTGGTTCAGTACACGGCTCAGCCAGTGGTGGTGAGTGACGCCATGACAGCCGAGAACCCGGGCGCGGATCTGCCCAGCCTTCTGGAGCTAGAGGGGGATGCTTATTTTAACCCAGACCCTGCTGATGATCCTACCATCTCATTCCTGACCACTGACTACCAAATTACAGGCGCAGGAGACCCCACGCTCTAGTAGAAACAAACATCTTATAAAACACTGCATTTGTGTGCATTTTGCTTGTTTTTCTGTCTGTTGTTACAGTTATCTCTGTTATAATTACACCGTTGTTCTTTCCTGGTCTGTACACCTCCATATCGATCATAAATTCACTGCATCTGGCGCTTGTTTGGTTCCACACTTCCGCAGCAGGCAAGTGGTTGAAGCCCCAATCTGGAATTCACACAACAGCACTTGTGTTCAGGACGAGCGCTGAGTGGATTATCAGACAGAATGCGTTTCTCTGGACTGCCTCGTCATCAATTTATAACGACCAGTTCATATCAGTGGAATATGAATCAACAGTGTGCTAGGAGTGAATTCATACTACACAGAACTCTACTGTAATTACATTTAATGAAAAAGCTTCTTATAAATAGAAGCTTTGCTTTGTCAGATTTTTTTTACATGGCTGATTCCTCAGTGGGGCTTTAGTTAGAGTTAAGGTTAGAGTTTTAATTAAATAGGTTGTGTTGAACAGACGAGATGTGAGCAGAGATTCTCAGAGACTGTTGGTTGCATCCCAGCAGGTTAACGACAGCCCCACACCACTGTGTGAATCACAGTGAAAACTCGCACTTCAAAGGTACAGTGTGTAACATTTTGGTAATTCTGTTAGCAGATGATAAGTACATCACAACTTAATATGTTTGCATTAATCGATAATCATTAAAACAAAAATTTTGTTGAGCTGTTTATATCTACATGGGGAGCGGGTCCCCTCTAATGGAGGACGCCATCTTGCACTGCCATGTTTCTACAGTAGCCCAGAACCAAACATGCTTCAAAGGGGTGGGGTCGGAATGACATTTCAGTTGGTTGTGATCTGGGACCTCACCATTAAATGTTGCTAGATACCACTAAATATTAGATACTGCATCTTTAAGATCTGCGTGTTGCTTTCCATCTCAGACTCCTCCCAAAACACAGCATTTATCTCTCAACATGTGTCTGCTGCTTTGTATACAGTTTTTAAAAGTTGGCCAGAGATTTTAATTTTCAGAGTTTGTTGCACTGAATGCCATCGTAGCGTCTCGGTGATGCTGATGTTTTAGAATAGGAATGAGTAGATGTCCATTAAGCAGCGGTTTTGGCAGGAACCACCAGCCCGGCTGCAGTGAAGCGCTCCACATGTACAGTGTAAGGGTTTGGCATGCGTGTATGTGTTTTTCTTTCTTTCTTTCTTTTTTCCCCCCTTCCTTTCCAGCTTTTAATTAAACTGAATGTGAGAAAGTCACATCTACATGGATCACTGTTATAAGCATGTCTGATCCAGACCCTGCTCACATTTTCCTCGCCTCCCGATGGGGTTTCCTTATCTGTGAGATGATCAGACGGTTGTTTTTTCTTTTTCTTTTTTGAGTAGTGAGTGATGAGCATAGTGAGGAATGAGATGGGTGTAAATGAGGCTGGAGCTGATTGTAAAAATAAAACACTCAGTTTTTACTACCACTGGAAATTCTACTTTTTATATTACAAAGTAGATAGTTTGTTTGTCTGGTACCGCACCCCGGCTCAGGCTCAAATTTAATATCTCTCCCCCACCTTTTTTTTTTTTTTTTTTATTGTTATCATCATTATTATTTTTTATTTTATTTTATTTTTTTCATTTAAGTGTAACATATAGGCCTTTTTTGTTTTCAGCCACTGGTACATGGGTTCAGTCTAACAGGAGGATTAAAGTGTCATTGTGTGTTTGTTCATAAATACAGGTCCATGACTTCACCCCATGCTCAGTGAAGAGTTCATACTAATAGACAAATTATTCCTGAGTTGCATCTTATTTGTTAGATTCAAGTTCAGGGTTTGTGAAGTGCAGAATTTCACTGTGTATATAAACACGTGTCACTGAGTACGCTGTCATCATGAAACCCATTGATATCCCATAATACTTTATCGTTCATGGGCCCCTGGCGAATAGCACTCTGTGATACCATATTGGAGGTGTGATTGTTGCTGGGATTGCATTGTGAGCAGTACATATCGGAGCATAGGTATCCTGAAAGCTTCAGGGCATAGACACTCACTGTATGTTTCCTGGCGGCTTTAAAGTTTTAAAATGATAAGTTTATTTAAAGCCAAACAATAAATTCCATCGAAATTAAGTTAAATCTTGCGTTAGTGCACAAATTATTGCACATTTGTGTGTAAATCTGATAGGAAATTAGGATTTTTTTTCCCCCCACAAAAAGTACCTTTAAAAGTTAATTTCAGCATGTGAATTATGTCCAATTTCATTTTTAATATCTCCCTTTGTCATATAATTATATATATATTATTTATATAATTATATATTATATTTTATATATATATATATTATAATTATATATATATTATAATATATCCTCTTCCTGCTCTAACAGAAAAACATGTCTATGCTGCAGAATGTGGTTCTTCATACGTTTCACACTTCCAAGATGGTGCGGACTTGGTGCTGTCGATGACTCTGCTGAGACGTGCTTAAGCCCCTTCTAGTATTAAATTATTGAACAGAACACAGTAACAGGACACTATTTACTGGGTTTTCGTTAATTATACATGTTTAAATAGATTATAATCATTAACCAATGAATGTAATTAGTTATTGATGTTAATTACTGGCCTGGATTCTTCTAACACCATTACGCTACACTATACACAGTCTTTTTCTGGAGAGACTGGACAATTCTGCCTGATAGAAGTGAGTCAGTATTGGATTTTTATTTTTGCACATATTGCCCCCTTGTGGTTCGGATTGGTCCAGCAATTGTTTGTTTTTCTTTTAAAGTAGAGATCAATGTGGTGTGAAGCCAACAGGAATATTATATATAATATATAAGTATATATTGTTGCTTATTTTTAATATTACGATCATCCAGCACAACTTAGTTATTAAATATCTATAATAGAGACCTGGCTAAATTATTTTCTTACGCATATGAGCAATACTTTGTGTACAGTTCAAATAAAATGTTTTGAAAGTCACTGGGTTGGAATCTAATGTGAACATTAATATACTTTAAAGATTTTCAGAAACTATAATAAAGAAAGAAGTACAATCAAAACAACTGGCTTACTTAAAGCATGAGCTTCAGGTGTGAAGATAAACCTGAACAACATTAAACCGTGATGAAGAAAAGTGAGATTGAGTGAGAAGTTATTTTATATTCAAGCCTGTATAGTACCTGGATTGTTAATAGTGTTAATTTGTTTTTGTCTGACAACAAAATCCTCACCACACCCACACATGGATTATCACCAGTCTTGGTGGGGTCACTACCCGACCTAAGTCCCAGAGATTGTTTGAATTTGAATGATGGTCAAAATTCAAGGTCCGAGCAAGGTTACAGATTTTTTGCGATAGATAGCTTAACGAAACGGGTGCTGACAGACATGCCTTTACTATGGGACAAGAACAGGAAACTATATGGCCTGAGCGGTTAAACCCCAGCCGTCTCATTAAACTTTCTGATGTTTTTTTTTTCACTAATTTGTGCATATCTATGTACAGTTCTATAGAACATATTGTAAGCAAATGGGTAGGTAAAACCAGTACATGGGGCCTGTTTACTACATTATCGTGCTGTGGTAAGGTAAGTCTGTGGGCTTTTACACCCGAGCCAGTGGCTCATCAGGCTGGTGCTTATTCCCGGTTTCTGTAGCGTGAAGCGACTAGGATTTCAACTCCTCCTGGATGGAGAGGAGGTCCATCGCAGGTTACCTTCCCAGTATTTTTTTTTACTGGTACCCATTTATACTGCTGGGTGGACAGAGGCACACTTGTGGTTAAGACCTTGCCCAGGGGTCTTAGCACGGTGGGGGTCTAACGGGGATTCGAACTCATGACCTCCTGATCATGAGCCCAGCACCCTAACCATTGCGCCACCGGTCCGCTGTGCGGAGGAGGTACTTTACAATTTGAGTGCACCTCTAGTTCTTTTTTTGGTTGTTTTTCAGTGTCTAGAGCACTGTTTTATTTATTTATTTTACGAAACGATGCATTTTAATTTAGAATAATTAGCTCTTTTTTACAACAAATAAAATAAATCAATAAAATCACTGATGGTGTTTAGGATTTGCTGCAAAGACAAACAGATGCCACCAAATTCTGCAGAAGAAATTTTAGTGTAGTGATGTATGGCTTCAAATATAAACACTGCTCTAACCTTATACTGGGATTTCCTTTTTATATTGGCTCTCATGGTGATTTTTGGGATTTAGGGCCTCCTGGTTTCTTTACATGTGCCTTGTACTGTTGGACAGTAAATTTACAGAAAGATAACCACATCTTCAGTTCATATTATATTTACTCTGATTGTTTTCATGACCACAGATGTGACACTGGTGCTCTTCTGTCATGTCATTTCTTTTCTAAAAATGTTAAGTTTACCTTCATTTGGCTCTTTTACATTTTAAAACATAATGTAATAAGAAAAGAATCAAGTGGTAAAGTGAAAGGGAATAGGCTGAAGCTTGGGTAAGACCTTCCCTATTGCCGTACTATATTCAGCACATGGTAAATTTAAATCAAATCCCTCTCTGACCTCACAAATAAATAATAAACCATTCATGTCAAATACATACAAATTAACTTGTATCTTCAGCATTTTCATACTAAACACATTTTACACGATATTGGATGATAAAGGGTTTTTTTTGTTTGTTTTTTTGTTATCAGAGCAACTGTCCTGAAGTTTCACCCCACAGCTGATACACTTTTGTTCTTATCTTTTACTGCAATTTTTAAAATCATCATTTCCTCTTTTTTCATACTTATTGTCTCTCATTTTAAAGAACTTCTCAGTATTTGTGTATTTTTTTCTTTGCACATGATTTGAACATTATAATCTACTAAATCTTTAATTTCAGTGTATTATCTGGATAAATAATAGAATTGTTGATTCATGATAGGGTTTGTTTTTTATGATTTATACGCCTTTCTTTTGTATGAAAAATTGGAGTTAGTGTTTGTTTTATACAGTATTTATTACCCCAAGCCTCTACACAATACGTCATATATGGACGTGCAAGTGAATAGTGTATTATGTATTTAGCTTTATACTGTACTGCTATAGATTTTGACATTTTGGCTTTTACATAATATATGCAGTTTCAAATTTTACAATTTCTACAATAACTCCTAAAAACTTTAGTTTCAAGTACAGTGTCTATTTTGACTTATTTAAATGTTTCTGTGGTTATTAGATGAACCATTTCCAAATATTATACATTTAGTTTTTCCAAGGTTAAGTGATTTGTAAGCATCAAACTTTTTTTTTTTTTTTTTTTTTTTTTTTTGCAATTTGCAGTTAGGCTTAGTAGTAGTTATCCACTACACTAAGTCAAATCAGAGTGATGATATTTGCATAATAGATTACATTCCATCGTGTTTCTTACTTCAGTCTATTTTAAGATTGTAATTACAATAAAAATGCTTGAAAATGATGTTCAAAATAGATGTTAAATTTAATGTGATTTTCAAATGACATTCAGAAATGTACAATATATGACACTTGTAGAGAATATTGCTCATGCAGCTAGGCATGGAAAATACAGCAAGACATGAGAAAAGAAGTTAGATTTAAAATGCTATGTGTTTTTAACACTGAGTTTAATGGGGCCTCTTTTTTCTTTTTTCCAATGATTAAATTTGTCCCTCTTCCTTTCACATAAAAATGGGCACATAAAATTACAAACAGGTGCAATAATATGTTTGTTACAGTGTCATCTTAATGTTTAAATAGTTAAACATAAAAAACTGAGACACATGAATCACATCTAAGGCTAGTGGTTGGGGTTGCTGTTCCTCTGCCAGGCCGACTGATCCATACACTGAAATCTGTAGCGCAGAAACCTCACACGTGGCTTCATATGAAAGTCAGCAGGTATCTTCCAGTTCCACATTTTCTGCACCTTTTAGGAGGAAGAATCCCGTTATTTTGGCTGATCTGCTTCATACGAGGGCATTTTTATTCATAATATTCTCAGAAGTGGGGAGAGAGAGAGCTATGGTGCCTAAAATAACTTTATGCACTGTAACTGATTTAAGCTCTCCACCTTACCTCACTCTAACAGAGCATATCAGCAGTCCAGCTGGGGCTTACTGTGTTTCCGCAGCCATGAAAATAAGCTATCTTAAGCTGTAAGCTGATTAGTTGTGCATGTTTTAATAAGCAGTATGTCTAATATCAAGTGTACAGTATACACCATTTTTGTTGTACAAAAAAGACCTCAATATCATGATAGGAAGCTTTAAGACCCACCTTCAGGACCCTGACCAGATGTGTGGTACTGTTCAGCTGCTGAAACTGGACAGAACAAGCAAAACCAGCAAGAGAAAAGAGCTTTTGAGCATCTGTTTATAGAAAATTGAGCTGATTACAAATTATATATGTATAAAAATAAGATAATTCTGAAACGTGAAATTAATTGTGCAGCAACACAACAAAGTTATAGATGGCTAATAATAATAATAGTAATAATAATAATAAGAAGAAGAAGAAGAAGAAGAAGAAAATCTGATTATCTGAAAAAGGTTAGGTTATATATGACTACAGAGACACGGCCCAACGATCAATAAAAAAATTACAACAGATCTACAGTGGGTAGGACATGGGTGTGAATATTACAACTCCAAGAGTCATGAAAAAGTTGGAGGAAGTTTTCCTGATGGTCTTCCTTAACTATTAGAAAATATGTACACCACAATTCCAAAACAGTTCGGACACTGTGTAAAATGTAAATGAAAACAACACTTTTTTAAAAAATATATAAATTTCATAAATTCATATTTTATTCACAGTAGAACATAGAAAACACATCAAATGTTAAAAGTGAGACATTTATTATTTCATGAAAAAAAAACAAAAAAAAAAAACAAGCGAGCAGCAACACACCTCAGAAAAGTTAGAATGGGGCAACAAAAGGCTGGAAAAGTAAGTAGTACTAAAAAGAAACAGCCAGAAGAACTTTTTGCAGTTTAAAATGAGCTTTGGCCCAGAAAGATGTTTCTTGATCATGTTCATATATGGCTTCTTTTGCATGATAGAGTTTTAACCGGCATTTGCAGAAGGCACAGCAACCTGTGATCACGTAATGATTTCTGGAAGTGCTCCTGAGCCTATGAAGTAATTTCCATGAGAGAATCATGCCTGTTTTCAGAATTATCCCTTGCACAGTATTATTGCCTTGAGAAACATTATTCTGAAATTGTTCCACAGTTTGTAGATGAAGATTTTTTGCAGATTGGTGAACCTCTGCCCAGATGTTATTTTTTATACCCAATCATGTTACTGATCTGTTGCCAGTTAACCAAATTAGTTACTAAATCTTCATCCAACTGTTTCCTTTTAGTACCACTTACTTTTCCAGCCTTTCATCCAAATTCAAAATGAGCTGCTATTTTTCAGAAGGTAAAATGTCTCACTTTCAACATTTCATGTTAACTATATTCTGCTGTGAACAAAATGTAGGTTTATGGAATTTGCAAATCATTGTATTCCGTTTATATATACATTTTGCACAGTGTCCCAACTTTTTAGCTCACCATCCATCAGATGGTGGGCTGATCAAATCACTTTTCATCCATGGTTCATTGTCTGTCCATTAACAATTATTGTGGCAGCTAATCCAAAAAAACTGCTGAAAGGAACTTAATGATATTTTGCATTTACTTCCCCCTATGGTCTAATTGCACACCAGGGTATTTTATCTCATTTACATATTCAAGGATATGGTGAATTTACTTGTGGCAGCTATTCCAAGAAAACTACTGACTGGACTTTCATGATTTTTTGTGTAGTTGTGCACCTCGGTATATAT
>JBCNYH010000001.1:37235973-37248658 GCA_039654325.1 Tandanus tandanus | reverse complement strand
GTGATGTTGGGATGCTGTCGCTCCCTCACTCTACATGCTCACCCAGGTCCGTTGACAGTGGAGTGGCTGATTGCCCATCGTTACAGGGTGCCCTCATGTCTATCTTACTTCTGGTTTTTCTCTTTTTAGTTATGCTGCCATAGTTAGTCATGCCGGAGTCCCCCCCCCCCCCTTTCTCTTTGTGTTTTTGCTGAGGTACACATGCTGCTTTTGGGATGCTGGTGATCCTGATCTTCCTGATCCTTCTGCTTTCTGAGTCCTGCGGTCTGTCCTGGCGTGCTGATGCTGGCTGGAGTTCTCCTCTTGGATGCCTGCTGATGAAGATCCATATGGGCTTAGATCTGCACTCAGAGACTGTGTAGATGACTTTTCACTGCTGGTGATATAAACTCTTCTGCTACAATTATTTAGAACTTACAGTTGGGGTATAACCAACCAGACTACATGTTGGACTGTAATAAAGTTTTTCTTATATGGTTTGTATTTTATGGTTTCACCCAAATGAGGATGGGTTTCCCTTCTGAGCCTGGTTCCTCTCAAGGTTTCTTCCTCATGTCAACTGAGGGAGTTTTTCCTTGCCACTGTCGCTACGAGCTTGCTCATTAGGGATGTGTAGGGGTTGTAGAAAAATGTTAAAATTCCTTTTTAAATTACTTTTACTATGTAAAGCTTCTTTGCGACAATGTAAATTGTAAAAAGTGCTATAAATAAAATTGAATGGAATTGAATTGAAAGTTGGTGCAGGAGCATTTACATCAGGCAAACAGCACGAAAATCCTGATGATTCGTGATGCAGTGGATTCCGGTCCAAAGGTGAACTGTGTGTCCGGAAACTTCAAAACAGCAGAAGTTTTCATTTAGCGTTAGCCTTATCTTGCAGTCGTCACAATGACACCAATCTTTGTTTTCCTGCCTCTCTGGTTCTGCGTCGAGGTAGCATTTTTTTTTTTGTCTGCCTGTTAGATACTTGGGCCTGATGCTCATCGTTTCCTCGCATCATCTGCCCTCTCCCTCATGACATCTGCTGGCCATTCTGGCTCAAACTTATATCCTTGCATATCTTCTTTCCTCTGAGGATCTGTTACGTAATAACTGTGTTTTTCTCTCAAGTGTAGCTAAAAAATAATGCGTATGGGCACTACAGGCACTACCTCCTGATGTGAGATATGGCTCTCTGTCGAAAAAGCAGTGAATATGATAGGCCCCCTTTAATTGTGAAAGTAAGAGCATTTTAACACACACTGTAACAAGAAGTCACAGTCCTGGAACTAAACAGCTGTGTTCATAAGAAAACCACTTTTTTAGTGAGAATAATCAGAATAAAATGCTTCAGGGAGCAAAGGAAAAATGTCATGTGATGAGCATTGTGATCTGATAAGTCCAGGTTAACCCTATTCCAGAGCAATTGGCGTGTCAGGGTAAGAAGGGATGCGCATGATGTACTCACCATGTATAATGGCCACTGTTCAAGTCTCTGAAGGCAGTGTCATGATCTGTGGTTGTTTCACTTGGTCAGGTCGAGGCTCAGCAACATTATGTGGCAATAAATAGTGGTTTAGGGAGCATGAGGGATCATATTCAATTTAATTAAGGTAAAGGGAATTATGAACAGTTCCGAATATCAGTCAATTTTGGCACAAAATTCAGACCTCTGCTAAAAATTAAGAGGAATTTAACCATTCAGCATGAACCAAAGCATACCTTCAAATCAATGGCTCATGGACCACTAGAATCACTAGACACAAATAGACTGACAGGTGATCATCTCATCTCATTTGACTTTCTCTGCCAACACTGGATGAAGTAATAAATATTCACACAGAAGGTGACATTGTACTGCGAAAAATTTTCATTTATATGTGATGGTAAATACAGAAGTAATTTGCATATGAATAAAGAATGGGACATACTATTTATTCATGTAAATGAGTTGATGTTTATCTGATGTATGTGAATGTAAGCTCATATTTTGTGTAGTTCTGCCTAGTTTTACTAGTTTATATTTGATTTGTTAGATTAAAATCTGTATACTGTTATTTTTGCCATTATCTCGCCTTATATTAACTGACAGTTTCATGTCCTATTCTTTATTATATTTATATTATATTTTATTTATTATCTTTCATGCACTCTTTTCAAACTGGCATATGCAAACTATATAAATAGATTTTAGCAGATTGCAAGTTTGAAAATGGAAGTAAAAACCACCTGATAATGAAAATATACACATTTTCATGTGTAACTAAAGAGTTTAAAAGGTCTGCCTTTCATTTTGTTTTAGGAAGCTTATGGAAACAGAAAACAACCAATAAGAATCTGAGAGTGATAACACATGTACTTAATAAGACAAGTGATACAGGTCAGAGCAGGAGGTAAGGCAATAATAAGGAATCTTAATCTGGTGAACTGAACTGTTGAAAGTGCGGTGGAGCTACCCCTAGGATTTCCCCCACAGGAGTAGCCAATCTGAATGTGCCTGATGGAAAACAGAGTTCTTGGCTTGGGATGTCCTTGGCTGAGACCTAGCATTTTTCCTTGAGACTGTTACCTTCCCAATTCACCAAGAACAGGACATGGCAAAGTTGCACCCTGGAGTCAAGCAGTTGCTGGATTATACCTTACATTATATACATTATACCTCCTCCACTGCTAGAAGCACTGGTTGTGCTTCTGCCTGGACCTTGGACTGCTGAACTGAGTAATTATACATGAAACACAGGCAGAATGTACATGTGTAAGGGTAAATAAATTTAAAAGAAACAGAGTTAACTTGTGCATCAATTACAATATGACCTATAAACCCAAGGTGAAATCCCTGGTCAAGAGCCACAACCGATCACCTCTACTGTATGTTGGAATATCCCTCCTATATTTGATGTGTTTGGAACAATGAAACTCTTCAGTGGGTGTTAGTGTGGACCTCTTTCCAAACGCACTCTGCCCTACAAAACCACTCATCTATGCTGGGAATGTCACTGGGAGTAGTGTTCCAGGTACAGACCAGTGACCCATATACATTCATAGAGTGTTAGGCTTGTTGTGGAATGAAATAAGTAGTTTTGAACATAGTCTGCCTAGACCAGGAATTCTACCCAAAGGGATACAGAAGCAGATGGTAGTGTATTCCTTTAACAGTGTATTCCTTCAACACTGGCAGATCTGTGACAAAGCCCACTGAAGTGTGGGACCATGCACTGTTGGGTATCAGTAAGGGCAATAATCTTCCGGCAGGCAAATCATAGAGGTTTTTTGTGGTGACACATAAATAACACAACACCTGCCTTAGTATATTTGTAGTCTGGTCTGTTTAATTTGTGAATTCAAGTGTATGAAAAATGGCACCAAGTGCATGCTGGGAATGGAGTCACTTTGTTGCTAGATGTATTTGAGGTTGCGTTGATCAGTGTATAATACAAAAGGCTGCTGTGCCCCCTCTAACCAATGATGCCATTCCTCTAATACTGCTTTGATTGCAAGCAGTTTGCAATTGCCATATTCATAATTATGCTCTGCCTCTGACAGCTTTTGGGAGAAGAAAGTGCAGAGTTGGAGCTTCCCATGGATCTTGTGCTGCTGAAAGAAAACTACTCCCAAGTCTACCCTGGAGGTATCAACCTCCCTACCAAGAGCTTAGTAGGATTGGGCATTTTGTGTATCGGTGCAATGTGAAGAGTGCCAGAAGTTTGTTGAATGTTTCTTTTGGCTGGTGTCATTATTATGCCCTTAGGTTTGCCCTTGAGGAGGTCTGAGCCCCTGTGAAATTGAACCCCCCAGATAAATCTTTGATAAATGTCGCCAAATGCCAAAAAGTGCTGCCTTTACCTTACAAGGCTCTCACCAATCAAATCAGACAACTTTTTTTTAATCCATGCTGACCCCATCACTCCAGCCTGACAGCTGAGAAAGGTGACCTCCTTTCAGTGGAATTTGTAATTCTGTGCCTTTGCATACAACCAACGTTTAAGCAGGTGAAAGAACACCCAATGGACATGCTCATCGAATGAAAAGGGATAAATAAAAATAAAATCTAAATAGATAAGTGTGAATCAATTTAACATATCTAAAGATGTTGTTCATAAAGGCTTGCAATACCCATTAACCAGCTCACATAGTATTACATTACATTACATTTCTTGCCTTTCTAAGGACTGTATGTGTGTATATCGTTTAGATGCATCATTTTCTTTCACTTTTCTCAGTCATTTATTTACCTACTCTCTTTTTAGTTTAGTTTTGTTTTTGTTTTTGTTTCATTCATTTTCAAATAGTGAACAGACATAAAAGTGGCCTTCCAATCATAAATTGCTAAAATAGACTAAAATGTACTTTGATGTAGCTTTTCACCTTGTGGAGTTGCTCAGTGGGTCAGCAGAAGTGGGTAAGCATACTTCACTATGACTGCATTGATCCCTTGGTTGTCAATGCTGGGTCAGAGTCCACAATCTTTCCTTTCCACAAAGAAGAAGCTGGCAGAGGCAATAGAGATGGACTGGCAAATGAACCCCTGCTTGCATGTCTTGGGCACTTTTCCTCCTTAAGCCCATGACTAAAATGAGTGTATTGCCAGGCACAAGCTGAACAGCACAATCCCAGGGCCAATGAGAAGAAAAATGGGTAGCTTTCATGGCACTTAATACCTCTGCAAGCAAAGCATATTGTGGGGATATCCAGATGGGAGGATGTGCCAGCGGGCTTTTGAAATAGGTGGCGTATGTATGGGCTTTAGGACATAGACAAGAGACAGTAGATTGGGGGACTAGAACTACATTTTACCAGCTCTCCAATCGATGATGGGACAACATAAGCAGAGCCAGGGTAGGCCAAGCATGAGTGTAGAGATTGGGGCAGAACAAGGAACTGAATAAACTCAGGATAATTGAGTGGTACAACAGGGTGTATGAGTTGTGTAGTATGGGTAACACATGTTGCTGTTGCATGGGAGTTCCAGGGCAATATTAATTCCAGACTGCACTGGGGTAGGGGTGACAGAAGAGTCCCCCATGTACTGATGTTCTTGTGGTCCAGTGGGCAACGTGGAGATTAGCAGCAGCATTTGTTGCTAAGTTGTTGTTTCAGGGTCGTAGCCACAGACTTGACATCATCAATGTTGAGATCAGCTTCATGACATGCCAGTTCCATTTGCGACTTTGGGTTTAGACCCTGCCGATACACCTCCAGAAGAGCCATATCATTCCATCCACAATCTGAAGCACTGGCATGGAATGTGATGGAAAGGTTCATGAGGGAAGGAATCCCCTGACAGAGGCAAAGAAGCCAGCTGCCACTTTACTGTACCTGATCAAAATGCTCAAATACATTCTAAAACTGATGAAGAGAGTCAAGTTGGAGGAGATTCGTCCTTCCTTTCACCAAACAGTAGTTGCCCAATTGAGATTCATTTCTAAGAAACACAACTACAGAGTAAAAAATAAATAGCTTCTGGAACTTTGCTCAGAGATAATTGTTGATAACGTTTGTGGAGCCAACACAGAAAACAGAAGCCTGGTTAAAAGTCCAGGAGTCTGAGCCTGGCACAGTTGTAGTGAATCACTGAAGACGCAAATAGACAGACAGGTAAACATGATGGCGAATGGACAGGGATCTTTGCAGTGTTCAAAATAACAGAAGATGGAAAGTGCATTATAGTCAATTAATCTCAGGGGTGGCATGGAAAGCAAGAAAGTCCTGTGTTCAATTCACAGGCTCGGGTGTTTCCGTGTGGAGTTTGCATGTCCTCCCCGTGCCTGTGCAGGTTTCCTCCGAGTACTACAGTTTCCTCCCACTGGCCAAAAACATGCAGATTAGGCTTACTGGCTTGTCTAAATTGACCCTGGGTGTAAGCGTAAATCATTGTTTGTGCTTTCCTTTGATGAACCTCCTTTACCCAGTGTTGGCAGGTTAGAGTAGGAGGAGAGACAGTGAAAAGTAAACTCAGGCTCAGAAATCCAGTGACTGGGACCACTATAAGTGTGGCTATGAGTTAACATATACATCAGGGGTAAAAAGGGCCAGTGTGGGTGCAGGTTTTGATTCCAACCAAACAGGAGCAACACCTGAGAGTTTACCTAAAGTGCAGACAAATTAATTTAAACATGTGGAAGGTATGGCTTTTGCTGGTTTGGAATGAAAACCACACCTGCCCTTTGCAGATAAGGTTGAATACCCCTAATACACACACACAGTGCCCCTTTTTTTCACTCTCATCACTTATTTGCCAAACCACTTAATCCTATTAGGGTTGCGGGGAGGCTGGAGCCTATTTCAGCTGACACTGGCAAATGTGGTGTACACCCTGAACAGCTCACAAGACCATTGCAGGGCAACACACACAACCATTCACATATTCACCTAAGGGCAATTTGGAATAGTCAGTTAGCCTTATCTGCATATCTTTGGACTGTGGGAGTTAACCGGAGTACTTGAAGGGAACCCACACAGGTACAGGAAGAGCACGCGCACTCCACACCCAGGACATTCTTGCTGTGAAGCCGACGTGCTACCACTAAGCCACCATGCTGCTCACACCATTTTTTAAGATAAGTAAAAAGGGTTGTGATGAAGTCGCCTAATCTCACATTAAAAAAATGTATTAAGAGAAAAACAAATGCTGGAATAAATAATTATTTTCACCAAAAACAAATATGCCATGATTACTGGAGCCCCAGTAAATTATAACAAACACAATGTAACTGAAGCATGTTTCCTATTTAATTGTACATTTTTGGCTTGATTGTAATATGTAGGAACTTTTAAACTGTAATCTATGATTAACCAGAGTACAAGAATTAAGTGACACTGGGATCAAATTTCCTTAGTTACTTAGGAAACCATATACTCACTTTTAAATGGTACAATTACCTTTGATCTTGAGTGAATTTTGAGCACAAATAACTTTAAAATGAGTGTCGATAGACATACTGTTACAATATAATATTAATATGAAATCATATATGGACTTTTAACATTTAAAAATAACTTTTGTAAGCATGCCGAAAAACATACTGTTACAATCGACCACTAATAGGAAACCATATAAGGACTTCCATATTGTAAGATGAGCTCATGGATAATAAAAACTGGTAGCCATATAGGGCTTATTTGCTATATGACCCATGCTGTGTGGCAGAGGTACCTTGTGTTCTATATGAATATAGCATTTTTAATTTTTTACCCCTCAGCCAGTTATGGCTGGAGGGGTATTGTTCTTGGCTTGGCAGCTGGGCGGGAGGACGGGTGTGCAGGTGGGCGGGCGGCACTCCCTATGACCTAAACCTGTGCATGGGGTAGCTAATTTGCATATGCTACCTTTGACCTTGGCACAGTGACCTTGAATATATAAAGTTTGTTCGGGCCATTGATCGGCTCATATGCATGATAGCTTTCTGAACTTTTGCTTAGGCACACCCTATGATCTAAACTTGTGCATGGGGTTGCTAATTTGCATATGTGACCTTTGACCTTGACACGGTGACCTTGAACATATAAAGTTTGTTCGGGCCATTGGTCGGCTCATATGCATGATGGCTTTCTGAACTTTTGCATAGACACTCCCTATGACCTAAATCTGTGCATAGGGTGGCTATAAAATGTTGATTGTCCGAAACTGTTCATATGGGGGATGGCTTTTGTCCGCCATGTGTTTGAGGCGTCTTGGCTAAGGGGTTGCGACATTCTATAGAATGTCTATTTTTATAAGTTATTATAAGTTGCACTGAGTACACAAATGGCAAATTTTCTTTTGCATGTGTCCCTGTTTTTGTGTGTCTGTGACTGTTGTGAGCATGTGTCTGGATGTGCATATCTCTCTGTGCAGATGCCTGGGTAAGTGTGTCTCCCTGTATATGTATGCATATCTGTGTTCATGTGCCTCTTTGTCTGTGTCTCTGTGCTTACATCTGTGAGCATGTGTGTCTGCACATGTGACTCTGTACATGTCAGACATTTTTGAATAAATTGTTTTTCATGTTAAAACTATCATTCATTTACTGCTTAATCACAATTAGGGTTATGGGGAGGCTGGCGCCCATCTCAGCCAACTCTGGGCGAGGGCAGAGTACACCTTGGACAGCTCGCCAGGCCATCGCAGGGCAGAAACACGCTGACGGTAATGCAGCCTCTTTACAAAAGTCAGCAATGGTTCGATTACATGCCTCGCACCACAGACAGTGAGAGACATGGCTGGCCTTTGGTAACCCAGTTAGCTGCACTGGGGTACACAGTAACAACCCAGTGATGGGCTTGAACCCCTGACCTTGAGATCGGTAATCCAGCACCCTACCACCGGGCCACCACTGCCCCATGTTAAAACTATTATTATTATTTTTTTTCAATTTTCTATTACACAGTTTGCACTTTTTGAACCTATGACACAATATGTTACATTATCTGGTGTCACCCAGACAAGGATGAGGTTCCCTTTTGAGTCTGTCCCCGTGTCTGTGTGCATGTGTTTCTGTGCATAAGTATTTTACATGTGTCTCTGTAAAGGTGTTCATACCTGTGTGTGTATGTGTGCGTGCATATGTCTCTGTTCATATCAGTGTTCATGTGCTTTTTCTGTGTATGCGTTTCTATGCTTGTGTTTCTGTGTGCATATGTCAGTGTGCATGTCTTTATTTATGTCTATGTGCATGTCCTCAGCACATGTATGTGGGAATGTGCCTCTGTGTGTATGGCTTTGTGCATGTGTCTTTTGCATATGTCTGTGCACATGTGTCTCTGTCCCTGTTCACATGCCAGTGTGCATGTTTTTCTCTGTGCATGGATTTTTGTGCACATGTTTGTGTGCAGAAATCTCTGTGAATATGTCTTGCCCATGTCAGTATGCATGTGTTACTGTGTGCATATTTTTGTGTGCATGTGTCTGTGTCTCACTGCATATATCTGTGCGTGTGTGAGTGTCTGTGAGCATATGTCTGCTCATGTATCCTAGTTTAAATTTCAGTGTGGCTGTTTTTGTGCTTGTGTCTGTGTGCTTGTGTCTGTGTGCATGTGCCCAATTTAAAAAAAAAAAAAAAAAAAGGATCTGAGCTTTGTCTGGCAACTCTTTTTTTATTAGAATTGGTCCCTGTTTGCACACTTGAGTGACATTAATTACTCTATACACCTCTGTCATTTCAGTAATTGTCAAACAATCTGTGCTGTTATACAACTACAACAAAATATAATAACCTCCAGCAATGTGAATGTGGTGTACAGTAAAGCAGAACTGTCTGTACACATTTATTTGTATGAAATATTATAATATATTTTAATAGATAATGCATTGTTTGTGTCTGATGTTTCAGCTGTATAACGTTTTTGCTGACATTCGGAGACCAGTGTCAGTCTCGAAGATGAAGCAGTCAGATGGACAAAATGTGTCATTAAGCCAGGGCCAGAGACATGAAGGTGGAAAAACCACTGATCATTGATTTTGTCTTAAAGAGTGTAGAACAAAAAATTCAAACATTATATTTGTGACTAATTACTAAGTTTCAAACATTCTGTGTATTAATAAAAAGAAATCTTTTTGACCTCTAAGATTCTTGAAAAATTATAACATGGCAAATATTGCTTTTTTCAGTTAAAGAATGAAGAGAGTGAAAGTTATAAGGAACAGAACATAGAGCACACAGAATAATTTATTTTCCATCCAAGAATCCTTCATCAGAGGGGACAGAAATTAATAAAATGTAATTCATGTTAATAGGGAATCAAAATGGCTGGTTAGCTCAGTGACTTTAGTTGCTTGTCTTTTAGTATTTCACCATAATGACCCTGCAGAGGAAATTTCAAAAACACACAAAAAGCATTCTGGTCAGTGATAAGTGTAACACGAGTAGGAAAACTCCACTTTTCAGATCTTCAAATGAGTTACCTGTTAAACTGATTTATCCTGTGATATTCGAGGTGCTAAGAGCTCGAAGGAGTACTGCTAGGAGCAGACCCTAGAGAATAGAACAGAATAGATCATCATACTCCAGCCGCTTGAACATTTTTATAAGATCAGTTAATATTACATCATAAACAACACACTACTCTTCTCACTCATTTGCCAAACCACTTAATCCTACTAGAGCTGGAGACCATCTCAACCGACACAGGGCGAAGGTGGGATTTACCCTGAACAGCTTGCCAGACCATCGCAGGGTTAACACACACATACAAGCATTCAGACTCACATCCATACACGGGGCAATTTGGAATAGCCAACTATTCCTAATGTGCATGTCTTTGCACTGTGGGAGGAGAATGGTGTACCCGAAGGGAACCCATGTGAGCACGGGGAGACCACAGAAACTCCACACAGAAACTCTCTTGACAAGCCTGTGAGACGATTGTGCCACTATGGCACACTATGACACTATGTGTCAATGTGTGAGACACTATGCCATCATGATCCCCTCACACCACACTACTGTGAATGTGAAACAGAGCTGGAGGAATTATGTATATGCTATTTTTCTGTTTTCAGAAAGTCTTTTCTGATTGGACCTAACATCACAACACTTCACTTAATAACTGACAGATACCTTGTGCTGTGTCACCTTGCTGATCTGTCTGATCAGGTTCATCAGATGGGTTTTCTGTCAAGAGACAAGATACAGTTCTTTATAACTCAGCAGGTTTGAATTCATATAACTAACCTACTATCGCTTTCAAACAGACAAGGAAATAAATTACTGTGTGTGTGTGTGTGTGTGTGTGTGTGTGTGTGTGTGTGTGTGTGTGTGTGTGTGTGTGTGTTTGGGTGTGTGTGAAACAAAAATATTATACTTTGTAATTTTTTTACTGAGAAAAATTATCTGATATTACATATGTGGGAGTAGAAAAAGTGTTTCATACCCCCTTATGCATTAATTGCTGTAATAAACATTTGTGGAACCTGTTGATCAGTCTTATTTGAATTAAGGCCAGGATTTTAGCTAGGCCAACATTACAACATCTAAAACATTACATTTATTCTTCTTTAACCATTCTATGATAGAATGACTTATGTCTTTATGGTTGTTGTTTGACCATTCTCTCTTCAGTAGGCAACCAAAACAAGATCACTGATGTCAGATGTGTAGTAGTCCACAAGGTCTCTGTTATGTAAAATTGGGCAAACACTATTTGTTTTCTTTTCTTTCTTTCTCTTCTTTGTCTTTTTTTTTGTTTTTTTTGCTGGGGGGGCTGGGTTTTTTTTTTTGTTGCATTTTTGTAAACAGATACTTGCATGTAGCAATGAGAAAAACCTTGTGCCTGTGCAGATGAACGCATTCTAACTAGCCACGCCTCTACTGATGACCACACTCTAACTGGACTATCCTGTGAACTACACATCGTGCTTTCTTTAAACAGAACAATCCTGTGTTGCCTTACCCCAATAAATGTCTGTTTATATAAATCCTGAAAATCATTAAATAAAGGAAAGATATTGTTGACCACACACCTCACCTGATCGTCGGCATAAGATGTAGTTCTTCTGTTATCCTTGCATTGGGAAATTATACTGTTAGATGTACGTAAACCTCACTTAATTTACTAGTGACTATAGTGGGAAGACGCTGTAGGGTTGGCTTGATTGTGCTGTTAGAACTGATTGAAGGAAACGGCTGATAGTTATCCTGGGTTTTCCCTACTGGACATAGGTAATGTGTGTGATTGTTGAATACTTATCACATGTATTTGTGTCCATGTTAAAAGAGTCCGTAACATAATGCGTGTTAAAGTGGATAGAAATGGTCCTTATAATAGTGCAAATGCTCATGAAATTGTCTAACTGTGGTTTAAATGACTATGCACAACTCCTTGGCTGGATGGACAAAGGGATTTCCAAAAAATAAGTGCTGTTGTTTCTGAGTGATAAAGGTATGCTCCTAGACAGAAAGGGTTTGAACTCCTCTCGTCTCATTAGTATTTAGCCCAAAACAAAATAGTATGTGGGTGTATATTTTCTTTTTTTCAATGCAAACAAAGCATGGTTTGTAAGAGCCAGTTTGTTTTCATGACGTCACTTCCGGGTATAATGCCCCTCATACAATTTTGGATCAAACAGCAAAAGTTTACAGTTTACTTCATAGGGTGCATACGTAGGGAGCATTACAACCAAGTGGTCAGGTCCCCTAGCGGTCGAGATATGTAATTACAGGTAATTTTAATCTAGACGTAATTGGAGCTTAAATAATTTTGTCATCAGCTTTATCTTATCAGGTGAAACACATTAAACTCTTGTTTTAGGTAATAAAAAGTAAATAATTCAATGCAATTTTATTCGTAATTCAAATTGTCTCGTTCTGATGCAACCCTGTCCTGACCATTTCCAAATCCCTTGGCTTAAATATGAAACTAATGTTTCATTTACAGCTCTTCTGGATGCTATGCTGAGGGTTTTTGCACTGTGTTTTCATCTAAAGGGGAATTAAACCAAAATTTAATAAAAGCTTACATACATATTATATGTCCATACACATCAATACGTGCTATTGTTATTGCAGTTGTCTTCATGAAAACAAAAAACCCAAAACGAGTAATCAATCCTCACACAGGGGGGTGCCACTGTACTGTGAAAAGTGGGGTGGGAGTGATGTTAAAGCAACAATTCTGTAGGAGCATTGTACAATAAATGCATATTATATGTATATAACACACACACGCACACACACACACACACACACACACACACACACACACACACACACACACACACACACACACACAC
>JBCNYH010000001.1:37217900-37235873 GCA_039654325.1 Tandanus tandanus | reverse complement strand
GGACTCAACGTTGTAATTATTAGCAATGTCATCTGAAACTGTAGAGGAGAATTATTACTGCAATTTTCTGTGGATTTATCTATAAATTTATTTACTATGTGTAAAATATAATGGTATCTTTGCCTGTCTCTGTGCTTTCCATGTCAGCTTGGTCTGAGCCTTCTTTATTGTTGGACTGAGTGCTGCTTGTCTCTTTGTCCTGGCTAGACTCCTGGCTTGCGGGGTCCGAGTTGGATGAATCTGACTGAGACTGTGTGACAGTCACTTGCTCATCACTACTTTGGCCAATGCTTGCACTGTCCTCATCATCTTCAGTGTCTGTATCTGTTTTTTCATTCTCATCATTTACACTACTGATTTCCTCGACTTCCTCTTCTTTGTTCTGGACAGGTGTATCACTATCTGTCTCATCTATATCACTGTCCTGGTTCTCATTGTTCTGACTGTTGTCCACTGTATCTTGTTGTTCTATGTCATCTTTGTCTGTAGAGCTCTCAGTGCTGTTACTGTTCTCTGTTATGGCTGAAGTACTTTGGGATTCACTGTCATTATTGTTTTTAGTATCATCTCGTTCGGCAGACTGGTCGTGTGTTTCTCCTGAATCATTCACTTCAGTGTCTTCTGAATCTGAAGTCCCTTCGTCATTAGTGTCAGCTTGTTCATTGTCCTCGTTCTCTGAGTTTTGTCCCAATTCACTGCTGCTATCTGCTTCTGGAAATATAGAAATACATACATGATGAGAAACTGACTTTAATACAGTTGCACATTTCAGGCAATTACTAACAACTTCATCTTTTTTTTGCACTTTATTTTCAGTATGGAAGAGTCACACAGTGTTAACACAAGCACTAATTTACCTTTACTGGAGGCTTCTCCAAAATAATTTATTTACACTGATGCTCAAAAGTTTTCTCATTCATTCATTCATTCATTCTTTCTTTCTTTCTTTCTTTCTTTCTTTCTTTCTTTCTTTCTTTCTTTCCTTCTTTGTTTCTTTCATTCATTATGTTGCAGGGTTGCAGGGAGGCTGGTGCTTATCTCAGCCAGCACACACACACACACACACACACACACACACACACACACACACACACACACACACACACACACACACACACAAAACCATTTACTCTCACACTCACATTTTAGGGGTAATGAGAAACAACCAGTTCACCTTAATGTGGATTAGAATATAAAGGAATGTAAATTTATTCTAATTAGTTTTTAATTATTATTATTTATTTACATACAAAAAAGGCTAAATATTTTAGATTTTATGTTTCTTTATCATGCTAAACTCTGATGTCTCTGAGCCCTTTAATGTATAGGTCTCATGTGTTTACCCTCCTTTAAAAAAAAAAAGTAAAATCTTAAAAACAAACAAAAAAACATGCATTTAAATGTACATACATTAGGATTTGAGAAACATCTGATAAAAGGTTCTACAAGGATTAGGTTTCTTTATTTAATTGTTATCCTGTGTCATGCTGTAGCAGTAATAGTGAAACGTAAAATGTTTATATCTACAGTCTTTTCTTTAATCACAAAAAAGGTTTTAAGAAGCTGAATTAATTTTTTCTTTAAAAAATGCAGAAATAATTTAGATTATGAACTGTGTGGTGGATAGCAGCAATGTTTCCTTTTTTTCTGAAGCAGTAGTGTTGGACAGAAGACACCATCGAAAACTGATATTAGCCAGCTGAAAGCTAATCTGAACTGGTTCATAAAAACTATAAAAACTCCTTTTTATTTGTTTTCTTGTTTTTTCATTCATATGAACTACAAAACTTCTGCAGAGGGTAGTTTACATTCATTTCATTACTCTTCTTCAGTTTTACAACACATGCTGTGAGCAAAATAGAGTTATTAGCCTAGCCATTCAGAATGTACCCTGCCTTGCCCAGAGTCTGTTGGGATTGGCTTCAGTTTCCTTGCTATGCTAAACAGAAACCATGGGATGACATTTATGCGGCCCAAAGCATAGCACTCACCTGCCTCAGTACCATGATTAAAATACATACAAATAGACAAAAAAATTTAATTTTAGTTTGTTTTAATGTGTTTTTTCCATAAACACAAGACCAGATGCTGGTACAGTGCTGTGGCTAAATTCAATTCAAAATGGAATTCAATACTTTTTATGTAGAATGTAGGAGTGTTGAGGATCCATGTCCAAAAAACTGTCATTCAGTGACAAATAGTTTTTCTATGATGGGTCCTTCAATGTGAGAAGTGATTTATGGCCTTATCATTTACATTATTGACTGACATAACTGTGTTTAAAGCAGCCCAATCAGCTGCAGCAAGATTATGAAATTTGGTATGTCCTTAACGGTGAACATGTATAGCATACATGGAAACTTTTAAAAATGAAATAATTATTGGTTGAAATGCTCAAAAACATGTCTAAACATGTAACATTCCTGTGGACATAAAAAAAAAACAGAAAATGTGAGGTTTTGGGTCAATTCAATGGTCTGGTAGGGGGGGTGGATGGGGGGATTGGTGACAGACCCATAAAATTGTTTCAAGTTTAAGTTTCAATTTAAAACATAAAAGTGTACATGCCTGAGTAGCCCTGGTCATGCTCTTTCCAAGGAGATTATAATAATCAATATATTCCCATTATTAACTGATTTACAGCCATTGGACTCATATTTATACCCTGGAGTAGTTTTCATGAGCCTTAACCATATACTAATACAATTATACACCCTAGGGTCAGGGGATGTCACAAAACTTAATATTCCATGCCATCCCACTTGTCTTCGGTGCATAACTGTTAATTATAAGAGGTGAAATATAAAACCAGTGAAGCTGGTCTTTTCCTTAATTCATTTATGGCACTAAATATGGGACGTTCTCTGGATACTAAAGACAAATGATCAATCAACACATTATCTTGTTAAAAACACAATTTGGGGCCAATTCACATCACATTTTCCCCTGATTTTTCTCCCCTAATTCTGCTTAAAGCTCCTCATCCAGGTCACTTCACCTGCCTAATTGATTAATGGAGGGGATGGGCGCATTGTTTGAGAGACCATGAGAAATCATTGTTACAATAAACCATAAATTATTAAGTTAATATATAGATTTAGTCAGTGTCTAAAAGTGGAGCTTCTCAATAGATGTCTCTATTGATAGGTGCCTGAGCCTGGATTTGTTTTTCAGTATCTTTCCTTTCACTGCCTGATTTGTGCTTTCATTTGTATCATCTGTCTTGTTAGTTAAATTATCCGTTTAACAAATTTATCTTCTGTCAAGCTTCATGAACATTTATTTACCTTTGCTCCACAAATGTTATTTACCTGTAAATTTGTCTGCCTGGAATTTATTTTTATTCTGTGTGAGTCTACATGGTGTTGTATGAACCTTTTTAATTTTTTCGGGGGGGGGGGGGGCAGTTTCGTTTTTAACAACAAATCTAATTTGCTGCCTGTCATCACTATACATAACAGCCATCAGCGTCAACTCAGTGATGCAGCAGCCTTACTTCCCTGTGGTGGGCACGTGTGGACACCGGATGGACATGGGACAATCATCCAAGCCATATTCCATGACTATGCTGCTCTGCTCAGGATCTCTGCCATGAATTGTGCGATCAGTCACAACGTCACTTTTTTTTAGATGAATATTGAATTACATGAATGAGAACACCTGGAGAATCCTTGTCTAGCCGATCATGTGACTCTGTACATTGCATAGTATATTCCATTAAGGTGTGGCACATCTGAATGTTCTAACAGTAAGACAGTTTATTTTAAGTAGTCACAGGTAGGCTAAATGACCTCTGGTAACAGTTTCCCTTGATTGCTTTAATCTATTAACTCACTTAATTATTAAAAGATATAATTACACACTCATGTTCCAGATGAGTACAAAATTATTATTCAGTATAATGATCCACATCATATTTCTGAAATATTACACTACATTATACACTTTTGAAAATTAAAAATGACTGAAATTTGCTGGGTAAAAACAATGGAAAAGTGATATGTAGCATATTTTTGACTCTTACTTTTTAAAAGCCTTTATATTCTTTTAAGGTTAATAACCTGTTTAACCTGTGTAATATTGTATATTTTACATGTAATGTTTAATAATATATAATATGTCTAGTATATACAATACCAGTCAAAAGTCTGGACATATCATCTACTTTAGTTAGAATGAGTGGGTGTGTCCAGACTTTTGACTGGTACTGTATGTTATATCAGCTGTTATAAACAATTGTTCCCTCACCAGGCTCATATTATTTTTCTTCTCCTGAAGTTATGGTGTAACCCACTGTACCGATAACTCTGAAAAACTTTGAGAGAGCAATGGGACGATCATACAACTCAGAATTTGAGAAATCATAAACTTGGGAAACATCCAACTTGTATGATGTTATTCCACTAACTTAAACCCAGTTAATATGAATTAAATACTACATGTATAGATAATAAAATAATATATATTTATAAATAACACTTTTTAAGTATATGTTTTCCTAAAATAAAAACTAACTGAAATAATTTGGTATTTTTGGTGTTCAGTGATTTCGGGACGCGAGTTCTGGAATAGTGAAGACCCTTGTTCCTATAAACATAAATACCAGTCAAAAGTTTGGACATACAAGTAATTGTGTCCAAACATTTGACTGGTAGTGTTGATACCCTAATCTCTAGTCATCCCTTTATACACATACTGAAGAGTGAGGTGTGGGAAAAAACCACAGACTCAGTGGTGGGGTCTTACCTGTACCTTCATCTTCAATTGATGTTTGTTCTGATTCAGCATCTGGAATAACAAAACATACAATTGTGCAAGGTTTATTCCTGATATAATTTAATCTTTTTGATGTTTAGTTGGTTTAGCTATTTATAAACATGCCAGCAAAATTAGTCTCTGCGGCTGTTTCTTCCACTGTTTCATCTGTAGAAATTATAAATGAATTATAACGCTATCTCTGTCTATGTCACATTTCTCTCTCTCTCTCTCTCTCTCCCCCCCTCCCCTAATGCTTTTTCTTGGGATGCTTGTCCGTCCTCTGACACTGAGGCTGAAATTGTATTAATTCCATTATATTATCATTCTTTCTTCCTGGTGTTGCAATGTGACAGTATTTTGTAGCATTACACTAACCTGAAAGATTATCCTTTTCAACTGGGTTTAATAATTGAAGCAATTAAAGAGATAAAGAACTATGTCTGAACATCTAGAGTTAATAAACCATGTGTAAATAAACTATATATATATATACACACTGTTCACTGCTGTGGATTTTTCCAAAGGCTGCTATTTTCTTTCTTACCTGAATCTGAATTGTTGTCTATTTCACTGTCACTGGTATTGTCTAAAAGAAAATAATTAAATATATAAATAAAACAGCACAGTATGTTCGAATGCACCTTTCCCTGAAATAAAAATAGTTTGTTCTAAACAAGAAGTCTTAGTTACACACCCAGGAACAATGTGCTGTTGTCACCTTTAAACCTCTTCCAAAATATGAAAGATCAGTAGATTGGGTATAATAAAAACTGTATAAATCCGTTATTGTCCTGAAGCATGAGTAATGTCAAGTCACTGGTTCCTTCAATTCAATTCAATTCTACACTCTTTGCAAATGTTATAGGATGTTCACTGCAGCACAAATTTTACTGTTTTCTTTGTTTGTTTCTTTGTTTGTTTCTTTGTTTATGCAAATTTTCTTTCCTGTGTGTTAAGAGATACAGCCACAGGGTTGTTTTGTTGTTGTATATTTGTTTGTTTTGTTATCCAATAACTTTATTAAAGAGATAAACCCAAGCAGTAGATGAGGTCATTCTCGAGAGTGAACACTGAAAGTGAAGTGTCGTCCCCCCATGCATGGTCTCAAAAACCCCAAGTCGGGACACTTTGGTGGCACTTTGGTTAATATTTAATTATCAAATTCACTCTATCTTCATTTACTGCCACTAGATGTACTCCTAATACTTTAATCCTTGTATTACACTACCCAAGGTTACAGAAATTATGCCAGGTCAATCCAATCTTCAGATATGATACTATCTTAATTGTAGATGCACATATTACTCAGTGTGCAAGTTCTATCAGGGTTTAACTTACTATCTTCATAAACAATGCCCTGGATATTCTGATAAGAACTGAATTAAACAGACCTGGAAATAAGGTCATTTAATAACTCTAAACTTGTTTTTATGTCATGCTGCCCTCTGCATTAAGGCCCAAGTCAGAACTCGTGCTCGAGACAGAACAGCGAACATTAAAAAATACATGCAATATAGTAATAATTAGAGAATAGAATGTCCAGAAATGTGTTTTATGAGCATCTTACACTTAAAACTCAAGTGTCACTAACCTTTTTTTTCAAGGCTATTTGTCATATTAACTGCAACATTAACACCTTAAAAAGAGAAACAATAGTTAGAGTAGTTAAAGGTTAAATGAGTGTTTCATCAAAATGAAAATAAAGTATAATTAGACTGAGTCTCTTTTAATGTTCACTGAGTTCACTGAGTTCATCAGCATCAGAAAAAAAGTGATGGCATTTTGATTTTTAACCTGCTTTAGCACTCAGTGATTAGTTCACTTGAATGTGCTTTAATGTTTATTATAGGTCATTCTTTAAATGTTCCTTAGCAAAGTTTTCTTTTGGTTTTAACACCAATCAGTAATCTAGCAGTGCTGGAGATCTCTCTTAAAGCAGATAATATTTATGAAATACTTTGTAAAAAAAAAAGAGATATGCAATTCATCTTGTTTTATTATTCATAATTTGTTTATTGAGAATAAATATCTATTACAACTACACCATTAGTAAAACAAAATGTGAAAAACAGATATGAGGCATTCTTACCAGTATTTTTTGACTCATCTGAAAGAGGAAAACCAGGTTGATTAATATATATGAGGTAACACAGTTTAATTATCTATAAGAAACAAGCTCCTATAGACAGCTAGTTAACTCCAAGGGCTCAAGTGAACAAAACATCTTTGTTAGTTCGAGAGGAACTTGGGCTCTGATTACATTCTCTTTGGGGGAAGCAGCGAGTACCCCCTGAAAGAGAGGAATTGTTGCACATTTCAAACACTACAGCGCTGCATTGTTAATCGCTTCACTGAAACTACAGTTATATAATCATGTAGCGATGAAGGATGAGGTAGCATCTTGGACTAAATCACTTTATTAACTCTGAAGGGGAATAGGTGATATCAGATTTATAAATGCATATGTATGTATTTTCTTACCCTTTACTGGTGCAGAAATAGTCACAGCCGCAAAAACAACCATCAAGCAACAAATGAACAATGTCCTGAAAAAGAAAAGATAAAGAATATGTAACAAATCACATTTCAATAAATTAAATGGTACATTGGGAGTTTAAAGTGTTTAAAATCAGCAATAAACTAAAAAATAAACTGGTATTGTTGAGATCTTCACAAGCATGTGTGTTAATGCCTTTCCTGTAATCTTATTTTTTTTTTTTTACAGATATTAAATACCTCTGTTACACACACACACACACACACACACACACACACACACACACACACACACACACACACACAGGAGACTTGGACCCAGTTTAATAAAACAGTTACTCTATAATAATTACATTCACATTCACACTTGTAAATGTAATCGCATTTAATCATTTCTGATATATTTTGTACTTTAAAATGTCCTCCTTTTTTTAATAAAATTGAGTGTGAAAATAATTATTAAGAATCTGCAGTAAATAACTTAAACAATAAAATGTATTATGAGACTAAATTCTAGGTGATATCTGAGTACCTGTAAAACTCAAAAGAAATTTCATTAGTCCCAAAGAAACACAGATAGCTCACTTACCGTGCCTGCATTGTCACTGAATGTTAGAGCAGTGTGAAAGAGAAGGAGGGTGAGACAGGCTCAAGCTTCTCTGTGCTCTCCTGTAAATCTGAATACTAGCTGGAGCACACCATAGAGCTTTTATACCCCAGCCCTGCCTGAGCTAGAAGAGGCAGAGCCTACGAAACAGAGGTGTCACACGGGAACAACTTAAGTTGCATTCATTAAAACAGGGTTAAGAGCCAGTGCTGTGCTACCATTGTTTTTTTTTTCCAAGCAGGTCGTGATTCTGGGCTAGCCTAGCTGTTCTGTGATTGTTGTACCCCCAGCCCCAGTTCCACAATGTCTTTGCCAGTACATTTCTCCACACTCCTTGAAAACACACACACACACACACACACACACACACACACACACACACACACACACACACACACACACACATGCACACCACCTCTCAGATCACTGATACTGTTGTTGATATCACATGTTGTCGTTTTTATGAGTTCTTGTTACCTTCGTGTTCTTCTGAGAAACCGCACAAAGAACTGTGGCCATTAGTGTTCCCGCTTTTCGGTGTGAGATTGAGTGCTTGCCTTTTTGGCAGGGTTTCAGAATTCCCTGAACTGAGCTGGGGTCCTTGAAGCATCTGTGAGTGGGATAGGTGATCTGCTTTTGGGACTTTTTAGATCATCTGAAATCTAAAATCTGCAATCTATGAATTCAGGCTTTGGGTCCTAACCTGCAACTGAACGATTTCTGAGTCGGAATCACTTTATTCACTAAAAGTACGCAGGAATTTGCCCTTCAGTTACTCATAATGATGATTTTAAATTTTGAGGATCGAACTCACAGCTTCAGAATGCGCTGAGTCCCATGTTAATGATAATTGTATGTGATGTACATTACATTAATCAATATAAATGATAAATTACCTACTGATTTCTGTGTGGCGTGTGCATGTTCACTGTGCTTGTGTGGGCTTCCTATGGGTAAATCTGGTTTCCTCCCACAATCCAAAGACAATCACTTGAGGTTAACTAGATTTTCTAAATTGCCCTTAGGTGTGAGTGTGAAGGTTGTGTGTTTCGCCCTGTGATGGACTGCCGAACTAGTCAAGATGCCCACCTTTGCCCATGGTTCAATTGGATACAAAAAACGGTTTACCCCTGCTGCATTTCTGCAAAAACTTAAGACAGTTATATGCCAAAATTACTACACAAAATTGCAGGTATTCATACTTTTAGACTATTGGAATATATTTTATAATTTACTATGATTGGATTTATTCATTCATTCATTTGCTAAACCTACTAGGGTAGCAGGGAGGCTGGAGCCTATCATACATGACCCTGGACAAAGGCGGGTACACCCTGAACAGCTTGCCAGTCAATCACAGGGCACCACACACACACACACAAAACCATTCACACTCACACCTAGGGGCAATTTTGAAACATTCAATTAGCCTAATGTGCATCTCTTTGGACTGTGGGAAACAGGAGTACCAGAAGGAAAGCCATGCAAGCACAGGGAGAACATGCAAACTCCACACCTCGCTGAGCCAAGGACTCGAACCCAGGACCTTCTTGCTGTGAGAAAGATGTGCTAGCCACTATGCCACCGTGTCGCCTTGATTAGATTTAGCTTACAAATAGTGTGTAGATAAGTGACATCAATAGGGTAAGAGTACACGCAGTGTTTCACCTCGACATTATTGTTAATCTTGTTATGGTCTGACACAATGTTTTTAAGATTCCAAACATACTTCATAGTACTTTGGGCTTGTTTACAAGATTTGCCCTGATAACATACAAACTGTATCTCGTTTCACAAACAAAGTTATTTTTCTCTCCAATCACCACACAAAAACAGATCTACTGGCAGGATGCAGACAAAAGAATGGATAATTTAATCTAGTGCATTCTTTAGTTCAAAAAATGTTGGGGAATTCAGGGATGAGAACTGCTGTAAATTTTATTAGTTTAGTTTTAAACACATTTATTATTGAAAATTATCATTTTATTTATCTTACTGCATGTTTACTTGTACTGTTGTTAGTGTCTTTTGTTGTTGTTTGTTCTTTCTTGGTGTTTTACATTTTTATTGATTTGTATTGTTAGTGTTTGAAATTTCATTCATTCATTCATTCTCTGAACCACTTAATCCTAATTAGGGTCGCGGGGAGGCTGGCACCCATCTCAGCCGACTCTGGGCAAGGTCAGAGTACACCCTGGACAGCTCACCATGCCATCATAGGGCAGAAACATAGCAATACAGCCTATTCTTTCCGAAAGTCAGCAATGGTTCTTTTACATGCCTCTCACCACAGACAGTGAGAGACATGGCTGGCCTTTGAAAACCCAGTTAGCTGCACTGGGGGGACAGCAGTGACAACTCGGTGATAGTGGGGCTTGAACCCCCACCTTCACCACCGGGCCAACACTGCCCCCATGTTTTAAATTTGTTAATGTTTATTATACTTACTCACATTTCCTTTACGGTGTGTTTTTAATGGTGCTTCGTGGCAGTTTTGATATTTAAATAAGCTTTATTTAGTTACTACTTTCTTAAATTTTGTCACAAGGAGATTAATCTTTTTGGGTTGCCTGTCCATGTGTCGGGCGGCACAGTGGTATAGTGGTGAGCACGTCTGCCTCAAGGTAAGAAGGTCCTGGGTTCAGGTCCTAGGTTCAGCCGTTTATGTGTGGAGTTTGCATATTCTTCCCATGATTGCGGGGATCTTCAGGTACTCCGGTTACATTAGGCTAACTGGCTGTTCCAAATTGGCCCTAGGTGTGGATATGAGTGTGAATGGTTTTGTGTGTGTTGCCCTGTGATGGGCTGACAAACTTTTCATGGTGTACTCCGTCCGCCTTCGCTCAATGTGTCAGCTAAGATAGTCTCTAGCCTCCCCACGACCCCAATTAACATCCGTTTATAGGTCTACATTTATATAAACATAAATATATGTTGATATTCATATAGACCATTACACTGCTATTAATAGAAAATTTTGGGAAACGTGTATATCCAGACCATCGCAGGACCACACACACAACCATTCACACTAACACCCAGGGGCAACTTAGAACAGCCAATGTGCATGTCATTGGGAGGAAACCAGAGTACCCAGAAACCCACACAAGCACAGGAAGAGCAAGCAAACTCCACACAGTGCCCTTGCCGAGCCCGGGACTTGAACCCAGAACCTTCTTGTATGACAGACGTGCTAACCCAAATCATGAACATATTTTTTTTAATCTTTGGAAATTAATGTGCTTGTTAAAGTAACACAATGGAGATGGAGTAAAGGGTTTTTAGCTGCTTTACTTAATCTCTTTCTCTTACATGAACATGACAAAGCAGAGAAATATTTTTTGCTAATTAAAGCAACTAATAACATGACTCACTAAAGCCGCAAGTAAAAGTGGAAAATTGGCAATGATCCAGGTTGTCCATGCCCTTACAGCTTTAAAGCCACTTCTGAGAGTTAATCTCTTTCAGAGTCTCATAACACACATGAGAAGGTATGTGAGAGTCCTGCAACCTTTACAATGTTAGCAACTTTTGTTGCTTTTGTTGTGTTCGGGGAATCACCAGCTATCATCAGCAAACACACCAGCCATTAACACACGTCCAGCGTGACTGTAATTTAAGCATTACATCGGAAATCTGGAAGCTGGAATATCTGTGGAAAGTTTCACAGTGAAATTCTGCCCACTGATCCAATACAAAAGCAAGATTAACATGCTTGAGAAAATCACCATATGACCATTTACACATCTTTTCAGGATCTCAGAGTATGTAGGGAGACTCCATAAAGAGAAGTGGCCTGAAAAACATGGGCTATCACATATTACAAGTAAAATTATCTCAAGAAGAGAACACACTACACAAAAAGCATTACTTTCCATATCTTGTATAACCAAATTTAAATTAGCAATCCAGAATGGCTGATATAGCACTTCTGTCCCAGGATTAAATCTGATGCATTAAACACTGGGACTAGCTGGGGTTTGAAAGGAACAACTTCATTTTCTTTGACAAATAATGTGCCCAATAATAATACATTTTAATGATTTTTTCCTTCTTTATTCTACTTGTATGTGGGGGTGATGCATCATATTTTCATCAGAATTTTTACAGCAGGACACCCTTCCTGATGCCAACCCTTTAGAACTCACATCTGGGGGCAATCTAGGGTAGCAGGGAGGCTGGAGCCTCTCTCCACCGACTCTGGGCAAAGGTGGAGTACACCCTGAACAGCTTGCCAATCCATCACAATGCAAACATACATCCAACCATTCACACTCACATCTATGGGCAAATTGGAACAGTCAATTAAACTTACGTGCATGACTTTGGAATGTGGGAGGAAACTGGAATACCTGAAGAAAGCCCATGCGAGCACAAGGAGAACATGCAAACTCCACATAGAAATGCCTTCACCAAACCGGGAACTCAAACCCAGGACCTTCTTGATGTCATGCGGATGCATTAACCACTATGCCACCATACTGCCTTCTAGGGGTAAATTATCCTAAAAATGTGAGTGTCTTTGGGGAGGAAACCAAAGCACCCCTAGGAAAGCTACACAAGCACAAGGAGGACATGCCCTCACCAACCCCGATCACAGGGCTCGATCCCAGGACCTTCTTGCTGTGAGAAGGAAATGCTAACCATTATGTTACTTTATCCCCAGTACATTCTTAATGATATGTTATTTAATGCACTGCGCTTCCCTAATGACAAGAGATGCCAACTTTTCAAGGTTTCTGCTATGTTGTGTTTAAAAAAAGTAAAACATAAAAGTAATTATTTACTCTGCATTGCAATGAGATTCTATGCTATGAGGCTGCTGTGTATATGCATGGGACAAAAATAATTCAATAAATATTTATGTGCATTGGCCAACTAATACTAAACAGCTTTACTGAAATATCAATTTTAGATATAAATGTACAGGTATAAAAGTAAATTTTGGTATACATTTCTCCTTAATGATTAAGCTAGATGCAACAGTAGTGTTTAGACTACATGTATTATTTCATTTGCTAAACCGCTTTATCCCACTAGGGTTGCGGGGAGGCTAGGACACTACACCACTATGCTGCCCTTTCACATTTACTAACCCTATTTCCAGAAAGGTTGGAATATTTTTCATAATGCAGTAAAAAGAAAAATCGTTGATTTCTTCATTCATGTGAACCTTTCTACAACTAACAAGGGTACACAGAAAAGATTTTCAATATTTTATGGACCAACTTAATATAATAAATATAAACAAAGTTAGAATTTAATTACCGCAACACACTCAACAAAAGTTCGGACAGAAAAGTTATCTTTCAAGCTACGCTGTTGTATCTCATGCCAAATGAAGACTGTTACTGTCCTGCTCAAATAAACATGGACTTTCCGGGAAAAGACATTGCCTTGATGGCAACGTCTGTCTCTCTAATATATAGATTTAGGAAGTGCCTAAAAGCAGAGCTCACGATAGATGTCTCTTGATAGGTGTCCAAGCCTGGGTATTGTGTTTCTTCTTCTGTGCGAGTCTGTGCGGTGGTGTATGAGCCTCTTTTTAGGGTTTCAGTATAGTTACTACTGATAAATGTGTGTCTTTTTAATGCAGCCCGTCATCATGCAGGTCAGCGACACATATCAGCCAATCAGCATCAACTCAGCAATGCGACAACCTTATATTGGGTTCTCTGTGGAGGGCACTGGACAAGACATTGGACAGGACATGGGACAACCATCCAAGCCATGTTCCATGTCTATGGTGCTGTGCTAGGGAACACAGCTAAAATCCCAATATATGCCTCTGAGTCAATTGTACTTTCACACACATGCAACTCACTCATTCTGTGGGCACTGATGCTTCCCCATACAATTACAGATGCTGTTTATTGCATTTTAGTGAAAACAAGCTGAAATGGACTCATCTGTCCACTCTATATGGTTCCACTCTCTTTCAGTCCACCTGAGATGATCTCATATGAACTCAGCAGCATTTCTACATAGAATTGACGTTTGGTCAGTTCTATTCATAATGATTCTTCCTTGTGTAATGCAGTTTTGAGGTTGCATTTCTGGATGCAGCGGAAGACTGTGATAGTTGACAACGGTTTTTCACATTTACATTTACAGCATTTAGCAGACGCTTTTATCTAGAGCGACTTACAGAACTGCTCAACACTTCCTCCCATGTAGCTATGCTTGTCACGGTGTGTTCTGGTGGGAACTTGTGGCAAAGTGACATGTTAGTTAGGGGTATTATGTGTCCTAGCCCCAGTAGAAAAGAACTGTTTTTGAATCAAGTGGTTTTGATTGCTATGGGCCTGTAATACCTTCCAGAGTGGAGAAGCTGGAAGTGATGGTGAGGTGTGTTGGAAGGATCACTTGTTATTTAATCAGCCAGGTTGAAAGTATGTTTTATATACAATGTGTTGACCAACAGCATTTAAAAAAAATTTTTTATACTATTTCAGTCTTTTCTAGGCCCTTTCGATGATGTGGTTTGTGTAGATATTCTAATTTAGAGTGTTACTGATGTAGGTGCTGAGGAATTTGAAAGATTCTGTCAAGGTTATGGGTTGGTTAGATATATAAACCAGATCTTTGATGTCTGTCTTCCTACAAGGTCTATATACAGTTTGTTTTAGCTATGGAAAAAGATCTTATTATTTCTGCACCAATGTACAGCCTGATTAATCTCTTGACTGTACTGTGTCTCATCATTTTTACTGATAAGTGCAGTGATAGTGGTGTCGTCTGCGTATTTGAATATTTTGACTGGGCTGTAATGAGATGTATGCTCATTGGTGCAGATTGAGAAAAGCAGTGATGATGACATACAACCAGAGGTGTCCCAGTGCCAACGATAAGAGGGTGTAATGAGGTGTTGTTAACCCTGGCAGACTGGATTCTGTTTCTTAAAACATCCAGTATCCAGTAGGACAAGCTAAGTAAGATAAGATGGATTGATGTTTATGTCTTGAGGCCTGGAGAAAATAGTAAGAGGACTAATGGAATTGAAAGCAAAGCTAAAGATTATGAACATGATGCATGCATAGATATTGGTTGATTCCGGGTGTTGCAAGGTGAAGTGAGGTGCCAGGCCTATAGAATCCTCATTGGCAGTGGTGAAACTAGAGTCTGTTAGGGCCTTAGACAACTAGTGTTCATTACCATTATAACATAAAAAATCCAACACCAACAAAAAAGCTTTGCACATTGCCACTGCTGTCTTTTAAAATTTGACAGCCCTCAGGGACCCCTTACTAGCCTGGGGCCCCAAGCAGTTACCTGCCTTGCCTGTTGGTAAGCAACACTAATGCTCAATGGATCTCTTAGCACTATAACCAATGGTGGGCCCATCAGTGGGGATATATTGGACTTGAGGTAGGACAGCACTAAGTGCTCCAACACCTTCATGGCCACTGAAATGACAGCAACTGGTCTGTATTTATTGAGGCATGTTGTGTAGGTATGCTATGCTGACATCCTTGTTGTGTAGCAGTTAACCAGTATTTAATCCTCTCTTATGGGACATGTCACCTGTTGTGTGTGGTTATCTAGCTTGTGGGACAAACTGCAGTGGTTGAAGTCACCTATTATTATTATTGTGGAGTCTAAATGAGTTCTTTAGACTGTATATATGTGGTATGTCAGTTTACCAGTGGCATTGTTAGCATTAACGGTTGGATAAAAACACCAATGAAGACAACGCATGCAAAATCCCTTAGGAGGTAGAAGGGTCTGTATGCGACAGTCAGGAACTCAGGGTCTGGGGAGCAGAACTTTTATATGACAGTGGAGTTCATGCACCAACCATAAAATATATGCTGCTGCCTTTAGGTTTTAGAGATAGTTTGGCTGATCTGTCGGCTGAGTGGATAGTAAATCCTAGAGGTGTTACAGCCATATGGGTTCCTGTCTGTGTTCCCCAGTACCTATGTTCCCCAGTCCTATGCTTCCCAGTACCTACAGTAGTGTACAGTGAAGATTATACACCACCACTTTGTCTAAATGGGCTCCTAATAAAAATAATTAAAAAATTACTTCTCTATAAATTGCTACTGTAGGCAATGAGAACCAAAAAAATCATTCCGACAAGTATACTGAGGTAAAAGTATGGCGAATAAACAAAAATACCAATTTTTCAGAAAAATTTAAAGGTGTCGCAAATTTTATTTTTTTTACTTTTGCATAGCATGAATGAATTTGGAAAGGTTTAACGAGTGAAGAAAGTAAAAAATATGTGAACACTATGCCTGAAATTTTAAATGCTGTAATGAAATTAAAGGGTGTCGACAATAAATATTGACTTTTTTTTCCTCAAAAAAGAGACTGTTATTTTTGTTATTACTATATATTGTTATCTGTTTACTTATTCTCATCAATATGATCCAATATTACATGAAATGAATACTTGAATAGTACTTAGTTTCTGATTTAGCTTCATTTTGCTAAGTGTGTAATCATCACTGCATCACTGTATTTTTTTAATTCTTCAGTCACTAAACCTTTTTTAGTAAAAAAAAACAATGAAAAGTGCTTGATTAAATAAATATACGTAAAATACAGGTATTAAGCAGCTTTCAAGCAATTTGTAAAATATTTTGCAAAAACTGTAGAAACCTTCATGACCTCCTAAAAGCAAATGAAAGTAATTTGCAAGCAGTAGTAAGAAATTTCAGTACACATAGGTAAGCTCGGTCATGCAAGGAAAACTATCCACATAACAACTGGCTGCACAAAAGTTGTAGTTAGCCTCCTGATGACTCCCTCAAAAGCTCCATTAGGACTCACAACTAGCAATGTCTGCTTCAGCATGATCATCATATTTCTTGCAATGGTCACCATACACCATACAGGTCCGGTACAAGACACAGCTAGAACACCATGACGTGCTTACCAAGGCCCTAACACGTAGAAACTGTTATTAGCAGAAGCATGGAGAAAAAAATTATATTTGAGATGAATTATTAATTCAATATCATATCGCTATGCCACCAATATTGTTACTGACCATCTAGAAAATTGCTGGACCCAGAGTTCACCGAAGAGCCAGTCGTGTATGAAAGTGAAACATCATGGTTTAAGGTCACCTCCAGTACATAGATATCACAAAGCTATGTAAGATGGATGGTAACATTACCAGATGAAAATAGCAACAGATTATTGCTTCCCATTATGTTTCAAACCTACAAGTGGCTCAGATTTCTCACCATAGGGTTGATAACAGACTGTTTTCTGACCATTTGACGTTCGAGTTGCCCTCTAAAATAGCTTACTTGTGTATTAAAAATGGATTACAGGTGTTTTGGGCCTCAAGACTTTTTAGTAGCACTTACAAATTTTTATTATTTGTAATTTGAACATCTTGAAGGTGTTTTATATTTATTGCAGAAAAATACTCAAAACTTGTTTATAACAAGGCCATTTGAGTATTTTTCTGCAATAAATATAGTCTTGAAAGTGAAATTAAGTCTTTGCAACAAGACTTTAGTCCAGGCAAAAATGGGAATGTTTATATTAAAGAAGCTGTAAAGATTAGAAGAAATTTCATTCCAATCAGGAGGGTTCATCAGAGGGTTATTTTAAGGCATAGTTGATGAAAATCGGTTAATATGTTGGTGAGATATGAGCTTTTTTACATGAATGTCCACTGGGACATGGGATTAGAATCAGTTAGAAAGTCATCATTATTATTTAATTTGCCCAGCTGCTTAATCCTGCTAGGGTTGCAGGGAGGCTGGAGCCTATCTCAGCTGACTTTGAGCAAAGGCGGTCTACATCCTGAATAGCTTGCCTTTCCATCGCAGGGCCAACAGACACACAACCATTCACATTCACACCGTGGCAGGTGTGACTGTGGGAGAAAGTACCTAGAGGAAACATATGCAAGCACAGGGAAAACATGCAAACTTCACAAAAAAACACCCTTGTTGAGCCTGGGACACAAATCCAGGACTTTCTTGTTGTGAGGTGGATGTGTTAACTACACCACCGTGCCACCCACAGTAAGAAAGTGTTTTTTTTTTTTTTTTTTTTTTTTTTTTTTTTTTTTTCAGACCAGATAAAATAAGGCGCGAAAAAACCCACCCACACACCTTCGTTGCGCTTCCAGAATTCACTCCCCG
>JBCNYH010000001.1:37186605-37198836 GCA_039654325.1 Tandanus tandanus | reverse complement strand
AATGAGGATGGGTTTCCCTTTTGAGCCTGGTTCCTCTCAAGGTTTCTTCCTTGTGTCAACTGAGGGAGTTTTTCCTTTTTCCTTGCCACTGTCGCCACTGGCTTGCTCATTAGAGATGTGTAGGGGGTTTTGTATGGGGTTGTAGAAAAATGTTTA
Source organism: Tandanus tandanus (assembly GCA_039654325.1). Lineage (NCBI taxonomy): Eukaryota > Metazoa > Chordata > Actinopteri > Siluriformes > Plotosidae > Tandanus > Tandanus tandanus. Next base: position 37,198,680 of record JBCNYH010000001.1, on the reverse strand, counting down.
AATTCCTCCTAAAATTACTTTTACTATGTAAAGCTGCTTTGTTCCAATGTCAATTGTAAAAAGCGCTATACAGATAAAACTGAATTGAATTGAATTGAATAGAAGGGTTAGCCTTCCTTCCCTACGCTCGTTAATGAGCCTTGAGTGCCCATGACCTGCAGTCAGTTAATAAGTTTCCCTTTATTGGACCACTTTTGGTAGGTACCTAGTTGCTACATACCGGGAGCACCCCACACCTGCCATTTTAGAGATGCTCTGGCCATCACAATTTGACCATTGTCAAAGTTTCTCATATAATTTTTCCTGCTTCTAACATATCAACTTCATGAACTCACTGTTCAGATGCTGCTTAATATATCCCACCCTTTGACAGGTGCCACTGTAATGAGGTACGCAAAGTTATTCATTCACCCTCACTGGTTTCAGTGCTATGGCTGATTAGTGTACGGTATATACAGATGTTTTTATATTTTGGTTACAAAGGACCACAAACAAGCGACACTATCTTATTTAGATTTAGATTCAAGTTAATGCACAGTAATATCACTCTATGCCTTAAACTTTTCACTCACTTACTCATTTGCCGATTCGCTGAATCCTATTAAGGTCACATGGAGGCTGAAGGAGTGTCTCTGCTGACACTGGGCGAAGGTGGGATTCATCTTGTACATCTCGCCAGGCCATCACAGGGTCAACATAGACACACAACCATTCACACTCACGTCCACACCTAGGGCCAATATTACCTAATGTGCATGTCTCTGGACTGTGGAAGGAAACCCCCACAAGCACATGGAGAACATATAAACTCCGCACAAAAATGCCTGAGCCTGGGACTCAAGCCCAGAACCATGAGGTGGACGTGCTAACCAGTGCCTTAAACTTAAATGTACATATTTTTCAGTTATTACCACTGCCCAAAGCACAGTTTTAGCAGAGGTATTTGTAATCACCAGCATTTGTTTGTCAGTTTGTCATTGAACAAAGTCTGGACCACACCTGTGCATGGATATTCACCAAAATCAGAACACTACCCTAACTTAGTGCCAGAGTCCCACTACCTGAGTCCCAACCTGAGATTTTCTGATTCTGGAATGTCTGGGTCAAAGGTCAAAGTTTGACCAAGGTCACAAAAAATTTCCAATGTTAAATTGAAATGGCTTAATTCTCAGAAGCAAAGTGACACAGACCCATAGATGCAATGAGGGAAACCATATACATGCTTTCGAATGACACAATTACCTTTGACCTTAACTGACTTTGAAAGGTCAAAATAAAGATCACAGGATTTTCAGTGCTAATAACTTCAAAACAAGACAAGACAAGATAAGATAAGATAAGACAGAACTTTACTCTTATAGTACACTACGTATACAAGACAAATCAGATTACTAAAAGTTACCTGGGTTGTGCTCCTGGATCAGGGCAGCACACGAGCCTGATAAATATAATACAAATAAATGAAAAATTCAAGGCTGCACAGTGGCACAAAGGTGAGCATGTCCACCTCACAGAGGTGGTCTCTCCTCACAAGAAGGTCTTCAGTTTGAGTCCCAGGCATGGAGTTTGCATGTTCTTCCCATGCTTGTGTTGGTTTTCTCCAGGTACACCGATTTCCTCCCACAATCTAAAGACATGCAAGAGTGTGAATGGTTATGTGTGTGTGTGAGTGTGTGTGTGTGTGTGTGTGTGTGTGTGTGTGTGTGTGTGTGTGTGTGTGTGTAAGAGAGAGAGAGAGAGAAGAGAGTGTGTGTGTGTGTGTGTGTGTGTGTGAGTTGTCCTGAAATGGACTGGTGAGTTATTCAGGGTGTACCCTGCCTTCACCCAGAGTTGGCTGAGATAGGCTCCAGCCTCCCTGTGACCTTAATGAGATAAAGCAGTTTGGCAAATGAATGAATGGATGAAAAATACATGGAAATGCTTAAATACAATGCTGTTTGAGAGGTAGGGCGTGAATAAAGGAACGGTAATATTAGGATATCAGAACCTGAGCCTAATGGATTAGCAGCATTCTACAAGATAGTAAAGTGACACATAGTATTGCACTTTTAAAAGATTTTAATTATTAAGAGATGATATTGCACATGATAATGTAGGACAGTAATAATGTACATATTGTTCATCATGTTCACAATCCAGTCTGTCTGATATTGTGCATGATACTGCAGAAACAGTGATAATGTCAGTGTTGTTCATAATGTTAACAGTCCATCCTGCTTTAGCTCTCCTCCCTACTGAACAGGGAGGAGTTATAAAGTCTGATGGCCACTGAAAGAAAAGACCTCCTGTGGAGTACTGTGGTGCTCCTCAGCTCCTCCTAAGGTTGAATATACTCTGATATGACTCCAGCATGGCATACATGGGATGGGATTGCATTGTTCATAACACTGAGAAGTTTCCTCAGCATTCTCCTCTCTCACGCTTCCACCCAAGACCCAGGACCAAACCAGCTTTCCTAATGGGCTTGTTGAGTCTGTTGGAATCAGCTGTCGTTACCCTGCTATCCCAGCACACTACAGTGTAGATGACGACACTATCTACCACAGAGTCTTGGAACATTGCAGCATGTTTCTGCAGGTGGCTCTGGCCTTTCTTATACAGGCTATCTGTGTTTTTGGACCTGTCCAGCTTATTGTCTATGTGGACACCTCGGTATTTATAGCTGTCCACACCTCAGTACCCCGATGCAGTGTGGGTTTGGGGGTGTTTTCACCTTCCCAAAATCCACCACCTGCTTATTCGTGTTTGTGCTGATAGAAATGACATTACTATGTAACACTAATAGAAAACCATGGACCAGAACTTTCAAATGACATAATTACCTTTGACTGTGAGTGACCTTGAAAGGCCAAAATCAAGATCACAAGAGTTTGAGTGCTAATAACTTTGAAACAACTGCCGATAGACATGCTGTTACTGTGTAAAACCAATAAGAAACCATATGAACTACCTATGACCTTAAGTGACCTTGAAAGGTGCTCATAACTTAGACGAACTACTGATAGACATACAGTTATGATGGATTGTTAATCAGGTAATATTTATCAGTTATATCTTGAAAACCAAAATAGCTGAAGCAATTTTTACAGTGCTCACACACACACACACACACACACACACACACACACACACACACAGTTAATCAGACAGCAACTATGGTATATTCTGATTGTGCTACATTTAAAATATCTTACCAACAAATAAGTATTGGCCTGTTATCTTGGAATGTAATCTTACTGGGAAAAGGGGGATTCCATAAACACTGGAACCAGAAGGAACTTTCCAAACACTCATGCTTCTCAGACTAATACCCTAATGTCCGTACCAGGATAGCCGTTGTGGTCATTCAATCTGTTGGGTCTTTTTGCCTTTTATCGGGCCGAATGAATGCCAGAAGTGAATGGGCTGTCTCCAGACAAGACAGGAAGTCTACCCATCAGGGTTTTATGTTTCCTGGATTTGTTTGGGCACCTGTGGCAAAATAGAACAGGCCTCTCTCAAGCTGAACAGAGGTTAGAGTTGTGATAATGGGAGAAAGTGGTCCCTGTATTAGAGTTACACCTCACACGTCCTTCGTTCTGGTATTTAGAACTGGTCCGGTCTGCTTTCAAAGGAGCTCTCTGTCTGTACACTAAAAGGATTTCTCTCTGTAAGTGTAAAAGGATAATTAACCTCAGTAAGTGCGCATTATGGCTGCTTAGTTGTCTTTTAATAGAATGCATTTGTGGGGAAAGTCTTAGAAAGTTAGTAAGGTCAGATTTACATGTGTATGCAAGGAAGCCCCCGGTCATTTGGGAATTTCAATCTAGCGCTTTTTTGTGAAAGGAAGTGATGGATACCTGAATTACTGCACACACACACACACATACACACACACACACACACACACACACACACACACACACACACATACACACACACACACACCTGTACAGTTATGTACACTCTAAAGTACTGTGCATGATGTGAGTCCATTTTTTATGATTGGACTTGATAATTATTGGTCATATGATAACAGTACAAGGACATACACACAATGAATGAATACATTGTGTGTATGTCCTTGCACGGTTATGATATGAAGGCCACTGGGTGTCACTCTTGCAAACGTCTTCCTGTTTAAAGATGTTGATCAAGTTTAATAGTTATCAGGTGGTAAGGAAGAGAAGCAGTGCATATAAATGACAAGACACACAACATTGGTGTTTGGGTCTTAGGAGGATAGAGTGACAAAGCCAACTTAATCATAATTTAGAGGCATCCTCCACTGCCTTCTATCATCAAGAAAAATTACACTCTATAACCAGCACATACCAGACGGGATTATTAAAAAGCTGATAGTACTGAATGACTTTTTAATATAAACGGAGTATCATATGAGGCCTATTGCTTGCACTGTGGGAATTATAATCTTCAGACTATTACTACACCTCCAATTTAACGTCAGAACTATTTGACTGTTGGCAAGATGTACACTATCTTGCCAAAAACATCTACGAATCCTGTGGTCAAGGAAAAGATGTCACTGTATAGGAGATTGCTGAAATGACTAAAATTGGGTTAAAAACTGTCCAACCTATTGTTAAAACCTGGAAGGAGATGGGTGCATCATCAAATTCACTCAAGAAATGTGGTGAAGATGAATCATAAAAAATGGGCTCACAATGTTTAATATTCAAAGTAAGAGCGTTTCCACACACTGTTTGATGAGAACTCACAATAGTGGGATTAAACTTGTGTTCATAAAAATGATTTATTAATGAGAATAATCAGAATGTAAGAAGCTCATGAAGCGATGTACCTATCATAAATAGTGGCTGCTGTGCAAGCCTCTGGAGGCAGTGTTTTGGGATTGCTTCAGTTGATCAGGTCGAGGCTCAGCAACATTAATATGGAAATAAAATGAAGTCAGCTGACAACCTGAATGTACTGAGTGAGCAGGTTATTGCATCAATGGACTTTTTCTTATCTGATGGCACAAATATAAAACTGGGGCTCAAATTGGGAGTGGATCTGGGAGCATGAAGAATCATTTTCATGCAAGTACTGGCACAACAGAGTCCTGAAAACCATAAAAACAATCAAAATTCTTTTCAATTTACAAGGTTAGGACTCTAAAGAAAACAATAATGTTTATTGAAGGATAATATTATCCACAGAATAATATTCATGAGACTCGGTCTTGGCTTCAGGGTTTTTTTTTCCCCACTGATGTATGAACCAATTTATAAATGAACGTAACATGTAATTGGTTTGACAAACATTTCAGCTGTGTTTTATTCATGTTGATAGAACTTCCTGTATGGATTTTATTAGGACAGTTCTTTTATTGAGTGCAACCAATGCTACCTTCTTTCCAGTTTACAAAAACCAAGTACAAATATTTGCCGGTATGTACACCATATAGACCAAGATATCACATATATGGATCTTGACAGATGTTACATTCAGAGGCCCATCTCATTAAAAAGGTGATTTTTTTTTTTGTGTTAGAACATAACAAAATTAGCAAAACCACACATTAAACATCCTTTTCACACTACAACATAATTTTTTTGTAATCACAAACAGTACAAATTTGTAATATTTATCTGTGAAGCCGGTAACTATACTTGACCAGATATGTCCAACTTTCATGATGGAAAATTGGCAATTGTACTATAAATAAAGTCAAAAAAGAAAGTGGTTGCACTTTGTAATATACTGAAATTGTCTTTATTATTATTTTCAAGTTCAAAGTTCAAAGAGTTTATTGTCATATATACAGTCAGGAAACATGTTTCCCTGTAAAATGGAAATCTTCCTTTGCTGTCCACACTGAATACCAAAATTATTAAAAATATAGGTTAAACAAAGCATAAACAAACAAACAAGGATATCTATAGACTACACGACAAGAAATATAGCTAAAAACTATACATAAAACTGTGGCTGTTCAATGTAAATATACTGTGCAAAATTGTGCAAAAAAAACAAACAAACTGTACAATAAGATTATAGTATAGTCATGGAAAAAAATGGTCATTGATGAACATTTTTTCCTCATAGTTTTCATTAACGAAATAAACACTGTCACAGTTACAACTAAACATCATCATAAAATAATACAGTCATGTATACAAATATGTACATCCCATGGAAAGATTTTGGTACCTTTTTATATTTTAACAATCAAATTTTCTCCCTCTTTAATACAGCACCGACAGATAAAGGTGATATAACTAAAAGGAAAATGATCTTTTTAATTTTTTTTAATCAACACAAATATATAACTTATAGCTAAAACATTTTTCTGTGAAGAAATTAGCATTAGAAATAAGCATTTGAAACAGGAAAATATTTTTAAATATTTATTCCCCTTAGCTATGGCACTTGCGAGAATGCAAGCATTGTGTCCTCACAGCAAAAGGCTTCTGGGTTCAAACCTGTTGGGTGAGTGGAGCCCACATTGTTTATACAGCAAACAAAAAGAATCACCCCTCTACAAAAATTAAAAATGACCCTTCAAGGCCAAACTATGCAAAGTTGGACATGATCAACTTACTTGTCACATCATTCACAGACAATGTACCTCCACACCACCGGTGAGCAAACTACCCTGAATGTATGGACTTCTTTGGTTATTATTTTCTGTTAACATACTATGTAAACCATGTCAACATCCATCCATTCAACCATTCTTTATCCCACTTATCTCTCAGGATCATGGAGAAGCTGGAGCCAATCCCATCTGTGGGCCAGTTGTGGGAGGGAACCTGAAGAACCTTCGACCTGTGAGTCGTCAGTACTAACCGCTGCTCCACGATGCCACCTGGGCAATCTCTACAAACCTGGAAAAACTGCTATAATAAGTGCTGGTTGTGCAAGCTTACTGCACTTCACTAATGCTTAATCACCTTTATGCATTTTGGCTAGGGCCTCATTTCTCAGTAAAGCAAAAATAACAAACCATGTTCTTTTCCCTGTTTCCAGCACACCTTATTCACACCTGATTCGAAAAGAGTGAATTAACATTGATGAAAATACTCAGGATGGCACGGAGACATAGTGGTTAGCACGTCTGCCTCACAACAAGAAGGTTCTGGGTTCAAGCCCATGCATGGCGAGGGTGTTTCTGCATGAAGTTTGTATGTTCTCCCTGTGCTTGCGTGGGTTTCCTCCGGGTGCTCTGCTTTTCGCCCGCACTCCGAAGACAGTTCCAAATTGCCCTGAGGTTGCAAGAGTGTGAATAATTGTGTGTGTGTTGGCCCTGTGATGGTATGGCAATAAAACAGCAAAACAGCTTCAAATGTAGCAACATTTCTCAACCTCTGCTTTAGTCACACACCACTCAGGTCTGGTATCACCCATGACCACAAAAACGTGAGTGTTTCTCTTGAGTGAGATTCTGAAACCTCTCCTGTTGTTTTCTCCGTTCCAACAATGGCTGGGTGTACCCAGAACACTCTCTTTCTTAAAAGCCATCATTCTCTCAGGACTCTGCTGACAGTCGTAGCATGAAACCAGTGTGAGATGAGGATGAAGTAGTACGCAAAAATATTAAACATAAGATAAGCATAATGCGTTCCCTTCATATGCTACGGATTCATAATTTTAATTGGGGAACTTTCGACTACTTCTGCAATGGTTTGGCAAGCTGTTCAGGGTGTACCCCGCCTTCGCCCAGAGTCAGCTGAGATAGGCACCAGCCTCCCCACGACCCTAACAAGGATTAAGGATAATAATCCTATTTACTTTTTTTCTTACGAATATTATGGAAGTATGAGAATCGATTCAGCCCCTCTCGAAAGGGGCTAGTATGTCTAGTATGTCCATAGGATCTTGTCTCTGCTTTCTGCAGATGATGTTGCCCTTTTGGCTTCATCAAAGCGGGACCACCAGCTCTCTTTGGAGCGATTCGCAGCTGAGTGTGAAGCGCCCAGGATGAGAATTAGCACCTCCAAGTATGAGGGAATGGTTCTCAACCGGAAAAGGGTGGAATGCACCCTCCGGGTCTGGAATGAGGTCCTGCCCCAAGTGGAGGAGTTCTTGGGGTCTTGTTCACAAGTGAGGGAAAGATGAAATGGGAGATCAACAGCAGAGCTTGTACCGGTCCGTTGTGGTGAAGAGGGAGCTGAGCCGAAAGGCAAAGCTCCCAATTTACCAGTCGATTTACGTTCCTACCCTCACCTATGGTCACGAGCTTTGGGTAGTGACCAAAAGAACAAGACTGTGGATACAAGCGGCTGAAATGAGCTTCCTTTGCAGGGTGACGGAGCTGTCCCTCAGAGATACAGTGAGAAGCTCGGCCATCCGGGAGGAGCTCGGAGTAGAACCCCTGCTCCTCAGCATTGAGAGGAGCTAGTTGATTTGGCTTGTGCATCTGACTAGAATGCCACTGAACACCCCGCTGGTATGGTGTTTCGGGCATGTCCGACTGGGAAGAGACCCCAGGGTCGACTCAGAACACGCTGGAGGGACTCTCTCAGCTGGTCTGGGAACGCCTCGGTGTACCCCTGGAAGAGCTGGAGGAAGAGGCTGGGAAGAGGAACGTCTGGACCCCACTGCTTAAGCTGCTGCCCCCACAACCCGACCCCGGACCAAGTGGAAGAAGAAGATGATGATGATGATGATGAGTATTGGCATGCAGCCAATGTTATTTTATTTGTTAGAAACTATCTGAAGCTTTATTCATTTGTAAACAACAGAATATGTGATGGCGCCCCCTACAGGCCCGGATGCCGTTCTCCTCTCTATTCTCCAGCTGAACCTGTTTGCTTGCCTACAAGACCCGCCATATTGTCAGCCTTAAGGAGCCGAGAGGTAATGTATACCGTCCGTTTTACACATTTATTTAGTGTTTAACCTGAAATTGTGTTTGGTAAAATGCAGCTTGTTAAATGTCTTTTCACATTAGAACCACTTCGTCCTTATTTCCCCACAAAAAACAAAACACTACGGCGTTGCTAGCTAAGCTAGGCTAACAAGCTAACAATCACGGAGACTCCGCATTAAATCAGCTGAACTCCCAGGTTTACCCAACACTTAGTGCTAGCATTCGGGCTACTAGCGTGCAGTGCAATGATATGTCCCGGTGGTCTAACCCCTTCTCCGGATTGCTACCGTCTTCACCCAGCGGTGGAGGTCCTGCGGTGGAGCTCGGCAGAGTTAAGTCACCTGTTGGGATTGTTACCGTGGAGCCGAGTGATGTTTGGGGATAGCTCGTGTCCTGAGTATTATTTCTCTGAAAATTTCTCAGTCCGCTATGCTCTCATTATTACTCGGTTTTCTGAATTAAGCAGCTCGCTAACTCATTTAACCAACCAACCAACCCAGCAGCCAGTGTAAAGTAAACCTGCTCAGGATTTGAGCTCTGTGTTCACATGACCCTTTATTAGAAACACTAAAATAGGGTCCACGTTTATTATTATTATTGTTATTATTATTATTATTATTATTATTATTATTATTATACTGTAATTTTTCAAACGACATGTGTTTTCTGCTCATTTCAGCTTTCTTTAAAAAAATGGCATTTGTTTCATGATAATAAGAAAGAACTTGAACAAGTTCTGTTGAGCTACACACTGGTGCAGGTACTTCTGTCATGCATCCAGATCCGACTACGTAGCTGGTAATGCCAATAATTCCAATCAAAAATCCGGCTCCACAGAATTATTAACCAGGTCATCTATTATAAGTCTGCAAAGTTCTGCGTGATTCTGCTCAGTGATAATGGAGGAGTAGGATTTAAAAATGTAAAGACTGTGATGTCATGGTACTTACATATGGGGCGAAAAGTGAAAAACTTATTCCCTACGGAATTGTTGATAATGATGTGTAATATAATGTTGCCACGTTTTATTCGATTCTGTCCATGTATCATGGAGCAGTTAGACTCTGAATTTTATTTGAACGTTATGACATCATAATTCTGTGTCTGGTTCGAAAATCCAAAATTGGGCTCCATCATGTTCTGGCTATTTTCCACAACAACAAGGTCTCATATTCATTCATTCATTTGCCAAACAAGTTAATCCTACTGGGGTCACAGGAAGGCCGGAGCCTATCTCAGCTGACTCTGGGCGAAGGAAGGGTACACTTTGAACAGCATGCCAGTTCACTGCAGCGCAAAACACACACAACCATTCACACACTTGATCTCACATAAGAGCAGTTTGGAACAGCCAATTAGCCTAATGTGCATGTCTTTGGACTGTGGGAGGAAACTGGAGTACCCGGAGAAAGTCCACACAAGCACGTGGAGAACATGCAAACTTCACACAGAAATGCCCTCTACATGAATTTTGTATTATTTTATGTGGGTCATTTTTAGGAGAATCTACAAGTTCCAAAAACCGAAATTTAGGAAGACAATTAATAAATAATTGTTGGCTAAGACCAGCTTAATTTCTTATAGTTTCACAGAAAGATGATTACAAAATTTTGGGTGGTTGTCTTTTAATTTAGAATAAAATAAGGTTTAATAATTAAAACTTTGATGTGTGAGTCAAAACAAAAGTTTTTAACCCATATCTTCCTTAAATAATCTAATCAACATACATTCAAGCATATTTATGTGACAAAATGCCAAAGTGATTCTCTATATTTTTGCTAAACTTTGTCTGTAAATCCTTTCCGGAGAAGACACGCAGGCATACACTGGTGAAGAATTCACAACATTAAAAATGAAAGCACACCAAACTCATTATCTAAGCAGGTTTAATGCAACATTGTTTTTATATATTATTAACTGCAGTAGCAGCAGCATCAGTGACAATCATTGGGGTTTTCCGGAAAAGACATTTTTTGACAGACGTACTTATCAATCTGTACAGAAAGCTCTGTGCAGAAAGCATTTCACATCTAAACCAAGTTATATTTTCCAGGAGGCTATACAGTACTATACTGCGAAAAACACACAGATGCCTGAAAAGGCATTTTCCACAATTGCACTTAAGTAATATGAAAACAATAGTGAATTAAGTTCTGTTTTTAATTTCATTCCTGAAGCTGTGACAGCAATAGCTTTGGAAAACATGGCTTTATTTATCCATTTATTTTGTGAACCGCATAATCCTAATTAGGGTCGTGGGGAGGCTGATCATATCTCAGCCGACTCTGGGCGAGGGCAGAGTACACCCTGGACAGCTCGCCAGGCAATTGCAGGGCGATAATTTTATTGTTAAGCAAAAAAAAAAAAAACGGTCTTTTCCTGTTCGGTTGGGGAAAGTTTGCGGACACGTGTGCACTATAACCACTATTTCCGGCTCCGGTTGTTGACACTGGAAGTGATCACACAGAGAGAACAAAGCATGTGAGTGTTTTTTTTTACATATTTTAAGCCAGGTTTTCGACTAGATCTAAGGGTAAGGCGTCAAAACATGAAAATTTCCTTCGTCGCATTATCTTTGCAAAAATGTGATGGCAATCCTCTCCTTGGCTCGGCAGGTGAGCGCAGGAAGTAATGCGCATCGGAACTTTAGCATCGTTTTCCCTAAGCCAGTCAAGTCAAGTAGTGTTGTATGCTTAGTTTTTATTTTTAGCAGTTTTCTCTCAACAAGTCTAATTACTAGAAGTAACTTAGATCTATAGGCTGGATTAGATCTTGATTACCATCCAAATTGATGAATCATTATTATTAGTGTCATGATTAGGAAGTGGGTTTCCCAATCTCCCGCCCTTTCCTTTCACTGTTTAATATTTATTATTTTTTAGATCTACATACTCACTCGTTTCTTCTTTCCTATTATTTATTTATTTGACATATGTATTATATACAGGGCTTTCAAATTAAGCCGGTGGCCGGTACGATTTCTCTGCGCCACTATAATTTTGTTTTCAAAAGAAAAAATCCACATATTTCCTACACACAACGTGCCTCTCGCCATCTCGCTCACATATTATAAAGATATATTTGGTCACTTGGTTGTTTCGGTATCAGCGTACTTACTGCTCAAGCTGCGCATTTCAGATCTGTTACACTGACTTTAGAGAGCACACACATTTTTAGACACACGTGTGTGTGTGTGTGTGTGTGTGTGTGTGTGTGTGTGTGTGTGTGTGTGTGTGTGTATATATATATATATACACACA
>JBCNYH010000001.1:37155698-37177200 GCA_039654325.1 Tandanus tandanus | reverse complement strand
TCTATTCGGTTTACTCGGTGAACTGCTGTATTTTTATTTACTTTTACTGGCATCAATAATTCAGTTTGGATTTCCCATATAATCTCTCCGCTGATAAAATACGGGATTTTCTCTTATCAGCACGAGCAGACGCTCTTATCTTTTTCTTATTTTTCCCTTTTTTTTTTTTTTTTTTAGATATTCTGTACGTATTAATCCCGCAAGGGAAATTATTCTGCATTTAACCCATCCAAAGTGAGCGTCACTAAATTGTAAGTAACTTCAGCGTAGTTTGGGTATTTTCGTGAATGAAAGTCAATAACGGATTTGTAAACTCGCCCTGCCAGTTCATGAAAATGCTTGTATCCCCTTATTGGTATATAATTGAGAAATGAGTAACTACAGTTCTGTTTTGGCAAGAGAATACTTAGTTGTGTTACATAGTGATGTTTTTTTAAAAACCGTGGGGTTGACTATGCACAGGGTATACTTTGCACAGGACATACCTTACTAAACTAAAAAGCATTTAACAATCGGGTTTGTTTTGTAACGTCACGAAAAGCATATAGCTTACGTCCGTCCGTCCATTCGTCCGTCCATTCATCTGTCCCTCCGATCCTCCGGCGTACATGTACACATGGGAACCCAGTGTTATTCTGTGAAAATTTAATATCTTGACAAAGGAAAAATGTAAGAACATTTTTCTGGGAGAGAGTAATATAGAGAACAAAAGACATATATAATAGTTGGGTCACATGATGTAATGTTATCGTTAATGACATGAAATAAATAAACAACTAATTATGTTCTTGTGTTATTGAAATGTTCTATAAACCTATGGGTTCTAAATTGTGTTTAGTTTACATGGTGAGATTGTGGGTTAGGTTACCTCATTTTTATTCTCTTCTATAAACAAGTTATTAAAATGATTTAATCTTGATATACGTTGGAAACGTGTATGGTGTTTGAGAGTTCCCACGAAAAACTTGTCAAGTAAGGAAAATCATATGGGAACTCTGCTTTTAGGCAGTGCCCAAATCCATATATTATTTGAAAATTTACCAATCCGGCATGGCTTGTATGTACACTATTTGTGCACATTAGTACTGATTTTATCTCATCTGGCATCATGAACAAAGCCTATATCACTCCGATTCCACAAAGATTAAAACTTTCTTCCACCTTCCGCTGGGTTTAAGTGCCTTAACAGGCCATGGCATGTTGATGGAATTTTATAAACCTTAATTTCAGTTCTACTGAGTCCAGGTTCATATGGACTAGATCACTTTTTTTTGTACACAATGGTTTACTAAAACATGGTATTAATTTCTGTTAACTCGGTGAACATCTTCCCTTTCTAATAGGCCTGACAGAAGCAGTAACCCATTCTGATTATGTCTGGTCCAGTAAGCAGCCGATCCCGTGTTTACCCAGACGTCAACACACAGAGACCTCGGGAGTACTGGGACTATGAGTCGCATGTTGTGGAGTGGGGGTGAGCCTGCAGTCGCATGTTTGTGCCGATAGAGTTGTACAGTGGGCTGAAACAATTAATCATTCATTACAACATGTAATTGATCCTGTTCGGACTCCAGTAAGTCGTATGATTCAGATTCAGAATACTTTATTAATCCCGGAGGTAATTGTGTATGCAGGACACAGTCTAATTATTACAAGGATGTTATTACATATGTCCCGAGTATGCAAAAACTCTTTAAATCCTTCATGAGCATTTTAAATCACTTCATCTTTTTCCACTTAATCCGGTGTTGGGACACGGGGGCAGCAGCCTAAGCAGTGAGGTCCAGACGCATTTTGAATCACTTTCTTCGTTTTCTTAGGTCGTAAAAAACCCAAGTATCAGCTCAGTCTTCTTTTTCTCCCCAATTAAAATGGCATCCCAAACACTATCAACTGGGTTTAGGTCAGAAATCTGTGGAGGCAGGTCATGTGTAAAAATGATTCCTCATGCTCCCTGAAACACTCTCACTGTTTGAGCCCTAATTTTATATTTGTGCCATCAGGGAAGAAAAAGTCCTTTGGCGTTATAACCTGGAAATTCAGTACATTCAAGTTGTCACTTTCATTTTATTGCCACATAATGTTGCTGAGCCTCGACCTGACCAACTGAAGCAACAATGCCATGGAGATTATGTACTGTAATCAAGGCTAAAGGTGCTCCAACAAAATATTAGAACGTGTGAATTTTTATTTGTTAAATTTTTTACCAAACAGTGTACTTTACATTATATTGAGTTGCATTATTACTGTTACACAATTTTTTAACACAGCTTCTTGTGTTTGCTTTTTAAGGAACCAAGATGACTACCAGCTTGTTCGTAAATTGGGGCGTGGCAAATACAGTGAAGTTTTTGAAGCTATCAATATCACAAACAATGAGAAAGTAGTTGTTAAAATACTCAAAGTAAGTACATTAGACTGCCTGTTTATTTATCTGGGAACCTGTTTATTTAATGATGTGTTTATTATTGATAATAAATTTGTTACATATTTTGTTGACTTATTACTGATGGACGAATGAATTTTTGGGATGGATGGACGATCCATGAGCATATAATGGTATACTGCTGTGCCATATGAAGTCTTTAAGAGCTGCAGTTGGAGTTCATTTCAGTTTATTAGAGTACAATATACCTGAACAGAGTAGACTTCTTACATTACATTCCATCCCAACTCTCATTTTCCAGGTCACTGATGAGCATCTTGCATCTTTGCCAAATAAGCTTGTTTGTATTGTGGGCTTCAACTAAAAAGAAAAAAATTGTAATTCAGTCCTCTCGGCAAAATCCCAAATGAAGAGAGGGAGACTTTCTTTATGAGAGAATCCCTCTTTCTTCTTTCTGAACATGGCTCCAGATTCCTTCGATAACATTTTGTGAGATGAGAGCTTTCTTTCATGCCGTGTGATAAATGCTTGTGGAGATTAGCCGCATCGCTCTTAACGTATCCAGGGTTATATTTTGAGCTTCTTTTACTGGAGACAGGATGGGACGAGTGCAACACAATCAGTGTCTGGAAATGAAAATGTTTTTGGACTCAGTTTTTGTCTCTTCTGTTTTTTCTGTCTACAGCCAGTAAAGAAGAAGAAAATAAAACGAGAAATTAAAATCTTAGAGAATCTGCGAGCTGGCCCAAACATCATCACACTTTTGGACATTGTGAAGGATCCAGTGGTCAGTACCATAGAGCATCAAGAATATGATACAGTTAGAGGGTTCATTTTATACTAATGACCTAATTAATCCTTCTAGTTGTGGGTCAGGGGTTATGAATAAAAATAAACTAGTAGTTTATACTACTTTAGTAGATATTAACAAGGAATATAAAGTAATAATAAGGAATATTTCTGTAAGAATAATTAACTCGTTCTTCTCTTTTTCTTCCAAGTCTCGAACACCTGCTCTGGTGTTTGAACATGTTAACAACACTGACTTTAAGGTGAATCTCGCTTCCTCATACAGTATAAAACCTAGCTCTAAATGACATGTTTTGAAAGTAAGAACCAAGTTTGTTTGTTTGTTTTTTTTACAGCAATTGTATCAAACACTATCAGACTACGACATACGATTCTACATGTATGAGATCTTAAAGGTAAGTTCTAGCTCCTGAGTACACATTAAAAAGTGAAATCGTTACGATAATAAACATTCAGTATGAGCTGGTTGATGTTATGTTACATGTTACATGGCACAGAAATAAATTACACACACACACACACACACACACACACACATATATATATAAAACACACACAGTATACATACGGAAATCTACATTCATACATATATAAATGTATATAGGTAAATCTAAAAAATTTTTTAGAAGTTACTAATATCTATATAAACAGATCCAGAATGAATCCTGTCAGTGAGTAAAATGTACAGTATTATCAATATGATAAACAGTAGAATGTAAATGTAGTCCAAAATGCAAGTGTATTACAGTGGATGTTGTTGCTATACACAATTTCCTCTGGTATCAATAAAGTATTCTGATTCTGATATATGGAGAAGTTGTACAGTTTAATGGCCACGGGTAGGAATGATTTCCTGTGTCATTCAGTGGAGCATTTAGGTGGTATCTCACTGAACGTGCTCCTGTGACTGATCAGCAGGTTGTGAAGTGGGTGGGAGGTATTGTTCAGTATTGTCTTTATTTTGGACAACATTCGCCTTTCCGACACTACCGTCAGAGAGTCCAGCTCCATCCCCACAACGTTACTGGCCTTGCGGATCAGTTTGTTCAGTCTGTTTGCATCTGCCACCCTTATAAAGTCTTTTGTGAAGTTTATACAGATTAAAGGCAGGAACATGATTAAATATTTCCACCATTCACTTCAGGTAGATGATATAACACGATAGATAGACATAGTTTTCACGCCACAGATGCTGTTACCTGAATTTATTGTGCTTATACTGCTTTCACAGTTACATTTTGAAATAGTCCCATACAGGACTTTCACATGACTTTCATGATGTATTTGTCTACATCACTTATTCCTGAAGATGGAAGCCTACTTCTGGTAGTTATCTAGTGTAGGTCCTAACATGCTATTGCCATCTTCGACTTTTCTGATATAGCCGCATAGAATTTTGGGTGTGACACCCGCTGCCTTAAATGGACACGTGTGCCATTTTTTTTGAGTTAATGATTTTTATTTTTTTTACCCTTCAGCCATCAGGCTGTTGGAGTATTGTCATGGCCTGCATCCACATTCAAGCATTTTTTTCTGTTTGACCTTTAACCTTGTCAGAATGACCTTGACCTTATAAATATTGTCTGGGCTATTTCTCAATAACTGCTGGGCAGATATCCTCTGGTGTGTAGGTGTGCATAGACTTGTCTTTGCACATTGCTTTTGTCAAAATGATCGTCACCTTTTTTTTTGGTTAAGAACTGCTAGTCAGCTGAGGGATTTTGCCATCTCTGATGGATTTATTTTTTTTGTTCTGATTTTCCTATTTGATTTTTGTTAGTTTTTATGATGGGAATTATTATTAGTTTTGATTAGTTTTATATTTTCTTCCGGTAAATTATTTTATTCCAGTTTACAAAAATTATCTCAAAATCATTTGTTTTTGTTGTAGTTTTAGTATACGATAATAACCCTCACACAGTGAGACTCATTTTGCTGCATATGTTTTTGAATCTGGAAGGAAAATAAACATGAGGGGCTTTTTGTCATGTTAAGCACAGTTTTATATTGTCTTTGTTCCTGCTGGTAAAATTTCTTTTGCATATTATTTCAGTAGTATCTTTTCCATTGAATATTTGAAAACCTCCTCTCCTCTCAGGCCTTGGATTACTGCCACAGTATGGGAATCATGCACAGAGACGTCAAACCCCACAATGTCATGATTGATCACGAGCACAGAAAGGTACTGACTTTCCTACCTCTGATCCTCATTTGTTAGATCCATGTGGCTCTTGTCTCACCCTGAACTCCTCCTTCAGAGAATAGGGTAGTGTTTGGGGCAAACCCATTGGTGGTGATAATGCCAAGCCATGCAAAGAGACCAATAAGGTCTCTAAGGAGACACGATAGGATGCGTCATTGATTCCCACACCCTTCATGCCATTTTTTTGGTAAGACCCAGACCATAATATAGTGTTTGTTTTCTTAGCTCCGTCTGATAGACTGGGGTCTGGCTGAGTTCTATCATCCAAGTCAGGAGTACAATGTTCGGGTGGCCTCCCGGTACTTTAAAGGACCTGAACTTCTCGTTGACTATCAGGTTAGTGTGTGTTGGGATAGTGAAATTCCTTAAAAATGCATTTCACCAAAGCTGTTTTTATTTATTGCATTTTACCTCGTAGCATATACATATTTTTTGTATTTATCCACAGTTATGTTTGTGTGTTGCTGGTGTACAGTTGGTTTATGTGATGTGAAATATTCTCTGCCTTGTGCTCATCATTATATAGGAATACTCATTGGGTTCAGGAGGGACTTAGACCACTTCATTATTCTGTAGATTTGTGTAACTGGTCTGAGGTGGTATCTACCCAAAGGATACACTTATTGAATTGAAATGAATATTAATGCTGTACCTTTAACACACCCAAAATAAGTTGCAAGGATAAAGTTAAGGATAAGGCTCAACAATAATGCGTAACTATGGACATTAATGCCAGAGATTACATACATACTCCTTCTGACAGAACTGGTATAACTGAATCAGGCCTGATCTCAATCCCATAGTAAATTTGTGGTTAGAGCTGAAAAGGCGTGTGCGAGTAAGACGGCCTAAAAACCTGATTCAGTCATACCAGTTCTGTCAGGAGGAGTGGGCCAGAATTTCACCAAACTATTGTGAGAAGCTTGTGGAGGGATACCTAAATGTTTATACATTCAAAAGGCAATGCTACCAAATACTAAGGAAATGTATATTAACCTCTGAATTTGAAGAAAATAATCAAACTTTCTCTTAAAAATTCTCTCTCTCAGTATTATGGCATTTAACAAATACAAATAATTTTGGTAATCACAACTGACCTAAAACAGGAAAAGTTTAGTTTGATTTAATTTCAGACAGTGAAGGAAAAAAGGTTGTGTCACTGTATACTTTCACCCCACTTTCCCTCACTGACACTAGAACCGTGCTTCTTTCAGTAAAGCAAAAGAAATAGTGACTAAAAAGTAAAATCTAGATTGTTTTAATCTGCTAATATGCTGAAGAAGCTTCTTTGTCTCATGTGTATGTGTGTTTTGTTAACCTGGGTTTACACAAGGCCACTTTCTCCACGATTTGAGTGATCATAGGATCAAATCGTGATGATCTTCAGGGGACCTAGTGGAATTGTGGTGATTGTAACAAAATTTGTGACTCTCAAAAAGTTTGTCATGATTTCAGAGTCTGAAATGTTCATAATTTTTTTTTGTATTGCATTTTCTGATGTTTTTTTGCAATTTTCTAATAACTTATTTTCAGGCTTTTCAGATTAAAAGGCATAAACTCTGCTGTTAAATTTAAAATGGTTCTAACAGGCTTAATATATTCTAACATATTCTCTCCCCCAAAACCACAGCTAGACCCATATTAATGTTTATCAGTAACAAGTTAACATGACTGTCTGTGTTATCTGGTGTCAGTAACCCAGTCTGTACTAACAGTGATTAAACTCGAAGCTGTTGGAGAAATTTTATTTTCTCCTCTTTTTTATTTTACACTCAGCGCAATGTTTTCATGATATCCTTTTGTGCTAATGCCACATGTTGATATGGAATATCTCCAGTTGGAGTGTGGATCTCAGTCAGGTAGGTAATAACATGCATAATTTCACATTTAAGAGGTGTTTTCTGAGAATATCATCCAGAATCAGGGGGGTCACTGTACAAGCATGACTCAGCTTTTCATAATGATTGTTCTTGGTACCAATAAGAATAATCTGAAATATTAGATCCATATTCTGCTCTGAGTTACAGACTTGAGTTACAGACACGTAATGTCTTTTTTTTAGGACAGACAATTTATTTCTAGCATTTTCAGTTATGAATAATTTCTACCTATGAAAAAGTGCCAAGGTTATTTTAAATATAGTTCTACACATTTTGGAGTGTATTCAAGTTAAAACATCTTTGGTACTTTTTCATAGGTAGGAAATATGAAAGCCTAAAAAGTGAAGACAAAGGAATTTCGTTAAAATTTTAAATCTCTGTATCTCCTGCCTGTGAAATAGTACCATGGATAAACTATCTGGAATTGAATATATTTTTTATTCTCTTTCAAATCATTTAATTGTTTTTGTGGTACTTTTTCACAGGTGAGAGCTATTTGCTATTAAAATTGCAATGAAACTTCCATAATTCCATGATCACCATAATTGCTTCCCTTTGGTCTCACACCTATGAATAGATATTTATCTGAAAATGTTTAAAAACTGAAGCTTTATGTCTTGTTTAGTGAAAAAAACAAAACCTTGGTACTTTTTCTTTTAAGCTGAAAATTGCTTTTGTTGTTGTTGAGGTGGGGGGTGGGGGGGTGTCATGTTTATCATCATGATTATCACCAGTTGCATGTTTATTTATCATGAAGGTGACCTTCCCATTGTAACTGATTCTCTGAGTTCAAACAACATTAAAATACAACATTATTCATTCATTAATTTTACTTTTTCTAAATATTTGGGGAAAATCTTTACTCACAAGGATGCAAGTCTATGCTTATAAGAATGTTTGCAATTTGCTTCTTTATTAAATAACTCATGAAAAAGTGCTATACAACTCGTATGTTTTTAAACTGTCATGTATTTGGTACCAACTTTGGTACCAAATACATGACAGTTTAAAAACATACGAGTTGTCTAGCTCTCGAGTTGTCTAGCTCTCACCTGACAAACTGCAAAAGTATACTCGGTTGGAACTTGAGTAAAGTTCACATGTGTATCAATTTGTAATAGGTGTTACTACAGTAACTACAGTATTATTTCTCTGTATACCATAAATGAACACAATCACAACTATAAAAGAATATGCATGTGATGCCAAAAGCAGTTAATTATGTGTCCAACTTGAGGGTTTTTTTTTTTACACTACACATTTAAAATCCAAAGACGTTTAGATTGCTCTTTTAAACAGTCTATGGGTCACATTTCACATGCTTTGCTTGGTCTTCTTTTGGTCCTTTTTCATGTCTTTGTATTTTGAATTTATCACACTGATGTCTTTTTTCTTCAAAATGAAATGGACCATGTCCTGTGATTGACAGTGGGCCATATATTATATCATCTGATGGTACAGTGTCACAATCCTGTCGAGTTGGCCAATCCCAGCTGCTTGCCCCTACTGTATGAAGGAATTTCATTTGGTAGAAACCATCTTCTATCTTGTGAACAGGAAAACACTGATGAACAAACCTTTTAGAGTAAGTTCCATTCTATAGAATACACAGAGACCAGTGCTGACATCACAATTTTTAACAGTAAGCACCAGCCTGCAGTGTACACCTGTGAGCAGGACACCTGGGCAGACCTATATTGTACACAAGGGCATTCTCTACTTATTGTTTATCATGCAATCTAATCAGCACTGCCATGGGTACACATTGCTTCTTTCTAATCTTTTCATGTATTTTTTGTTGGAAGCAATACAGTACTGATTATATGAAATAAGAATTGATGGAAACAGTTTGAAAATTAAAACTGATTTTACATTTCACATCAATTGATTTTTCCCTAGAACACCATACAGTGATAAGCTTACTTATATTATTTTTTGCCTGACAAACATATAGAACTGCACAAAGTGGAGTGTAAGATAAATAAGAGGAAAAAAGATTTACTTGTTACTGATACACATTAACGTGGGTCTAGCCATGCTTTTAGGACAGAGAATATCACTATACATTATACACTGTTCCCTTGGTGGACTGGTAGCTCAGGTAGTTGGGAGACGTGCTGGTGAAAGATTATTTTAACATGCGGGATTGGGTTCAAAACCCACCACCCTTAATTTAACTGTCCTACAGTTTATAAATTAAAATTAGAGTTATAATCTTGACATATCTGTAGAAGTAAGGTAAATGTTGGCAGAAATAAAGATACAAAGGTGAGAATAGATTACAAAAGGGCTTACTTTTCATCGCATTTTGCGATTAGATACCGGGCATTTGACGCCAAATCGTGATAGAATGTGGGAATCGTAGTAGAGCATAGTAGAGCTTAACAGAGCATAACAGTCCTTGATGTGCTATTGTAGGGGATCTTGAACTTGGAAACACATTTCCTTTGAGTTTCATCTCTTGGATGCACCCTGCCTCCAGTTTATACCCCAGTCCTGCTCCAAGTGTGGTCGTAAATTGTGGAGCCCCATTCTTTTTTAAATTATGAGATTGTGGACATCGTGGCCCAGTGTAAACCCAGGTTCAGACTCTTTGTCAATTATCTGTACCACTTATTCTTCAGTGTCGTGGGAAAGCTGGAGCTGAGAGAAGGTGTGTGTTCGGCTGGATAGAAACAGCGAGTCCAGAGTGTGCTGACCCAACTGTTAGAATGTGCATCCGTTTAATGTACTAATAAATAAGCCATTCATTTTTAAATATGCCACTCAGTATTTCAGCATTTATGTTGCAAGCAAAGCACAGACTGAGAGATGTGTGTTGTTAGCTGGTTAGAGACAACGAGTCGAGACCATGCTGAGTGAAGCCCCTTTTCTAACAGAACATAATGTGCAGCGTTTTTTTGTACTAATATTTTTTCAAGAACATGAACAGGCTGCCCGGTGTTCAGTCTGCACTCTGTTGTGATACATGTTTGTAAGGATCAATTCCGTAACAGAAAGCTAATTTCTGAAGGTATCTCTGCTGTGCAGCGAGGGAAAGACTATGAAAGTAATTAGAGAGCTGTTGCGTCAGCCTGAATCCTTTGGCGTGGTAAACTGTTTGTGTGGCCTCCAGTATGGGAACGTGCTGTTGTAACCAGGGGCAACGCCTGGTCATGTGAATGTATTGAAGTCCAAATATAGAATTTGTTTATATACGGGATATGGAAGTTTCCGGTAAAAACAAAAACCACTACACATCTACTGGTCACTGTCGTGGTTCAAGTTGTAAATTTTCCAAGCAATTTTGTACATTCAAAATGAGCAAAAGACTAAAGCGTTCCCATCAACCTGATCGCCAACAAGGCACTTTAGCCATGCATGGCTTTATTACACGTGACAGTGCCCCGTTATTTCTGAAAAGCCGTAAAAGAACGAAGTTGAAGGTTCAACATGCACAAAGTTACCCCAATACTGGTAGGCCTAAAGTAAATTCTCACCAGCATAATAATTTGATATAGGCCTATTACAAGTACACTTCACCCTCGATTTCCCGTACCCCTGTTATCCAGATTTCAGATTTCCCGTGCAAAATCCAGCACCGGACATTATTTGGTATTGCCGGAAAAATGCTCGGACAAGTCCGGGAATCGATGATGGAAGTCCGGGTTGGTCATGATTTTCCAACTTCCCTCCTGTCTGGCCCGTTCCCTTCGGAGTGGATGGACGAAAATGAAGCAGCAGAGGAGCACGAAATAATGATGAACAGACAGTGGCATCAGTGATGGGAGAGCTAAGTGAAAGTGAGGACAGTGAACACGAGCCGGTCCCGCATTTAAAATGAATGTGATAAAAGAATGTGCTGATACGCTCCTTAAGTTTATGGAAACACAATATTGTGTATTGAATCGGATAAGTGTTGTAAAAGTCCGAGACTGCTGCTGAATAATGGTGATTGCCGGACTGATTATGGTAAATGTCCGGGGAAAGGGTAGGGACCCCGGACATTAGCAATTGCCGGACATTTGAGGTTCCCGGACAGCTTAGTCAGCATTGCCCCCCCTAATAGTCCGGGAAATCGAGGGTGAAGTGTATATGTATGATGTATATTTAGTGATGTTGCATGTTAAGTCTTATTTCCATTTAACTTCAGTGACATTTAACTTTATTTAATTACTTTTACTAATATTCATTTTTACATGCTATTGCATTACATGGCTGATTTACATGTAGAGGTTTTGTCTTATGAATTTTAAATTTGGCCAGCTTATACAACACAAATAAGAGACCAACGTGTATCAAAAGTTTGAGTTTTTGTTATTCCGTATGGCCGTAATAGTGCTGCCAATTTCACCAGAAACGCCAAGAAACAAGTACTCGTCATAACCCTGTTGCACATTTTTTAATCTGGCCAAGATTTAGGCATTATAAGACTTTCATTTTGGAAACACGTATACTAAAAATATTAAGAATGGTCATAGAACCACTTATTGGCAACAGGAAATTGCAACAAAATTATGCAATATTTAAATGTGTAGTTCCAAAAGTTATGTGCTGATTCACCACAAAATTCATAAATTGATTAATGGCAAATATTGAAGGTCTCAATTAGAGGGTGTGAGCATAGCAGGACAGCAAATTTCAATATCATTTACAATGTCACATGAACATAGAAAGTAGCTATAACTCGTAGATTTGTTGTTGTAGTGGCCCAACCCTAGGCCCATGAAAAGGGTAGGTGAACATTTACGTGGGATTAGGGTGACGTGAAATGTTTCAATAGTACCACCTAGAATCATAAAACAAAAATAAACTAAAAGAAAATGGCCATTAACAAAATCTGGAGTACATATATTAAAGTTGGAGTGTTAGTACATCATGTCAAGCTGCCTCTTGCTGTCATGTCACTAAGTAAACAGGAAGTCAGCCATTTTGGGTCAAAGGAGAAATTTTTGGCTCGTTTTGCGGATTACCACACCATCCATTTGAACAAACTCCTCTTAGAGGTTTTGTCCCATTAACTTGAAGTTTGGCCAGCTCACACAACACAAATCAGAGAACACAAATTATCAAAAGCTTGAGTTTTCACCATGCACATGGAGTTTGACAATTCCACAAATTCACTCTTTTTTTTTTTATTTCCCCATTTAATAGGTAGTGGTTATAATTCACACATACATAAGAACATTGGCTCCAGACTTTACACATTTGTTTTACCGGGTTTGGGGCAAGTCATAGTGCCACCTTCTGGCCAAAGAAAATAACAAAAAAATTACTTAGATTCTTACTTTCTTAGATAAAATTTCTTCTAGGAAGTATGTTCTAACTCACCCCAAATTTACTCAGAAAACTTGAAAGAGATTATTGATGGATATTGAAAATTGTGAGTTTTTGTAATAGGGTGTGGGTGGGGCAATACAGCAGATTTTCTCTAATTTAAGTGTCACCATGAAAATTAAAGTGGCTACCATTCACAAACTTTACCTGATTAATAACAGTTGCGGTCTAAACACATTTATATTGCACTGTCTGGTAAATGTGATAGCACCACTGTCTGGCTAAAGGAAAAAAAAAAACTCACATGTAAATATTTTTATGTGCAGCTCGAAGAGGTTTGTCCTTATCCACACCAAATTGACTTAGTGAACTCTTAAGCCCTTACTGATGATGTCTTATGAATATTGTGATTTTTTTTGGGGGGTGTGGCAGGTCAGCAAATTTTGATGTTTCAATATGTCATCAAAAACACCAAATGGCTATCCCTGACACATACCTTATCAGAGTTGCCCCAAACTTCAGATGGTTTATAACAGTCCCACTCTAAACACAAATGTTACATTTTCCTTTGATAGTCAAAGCACCACCTACTGGCAGAAGTGCAATATATCATTTCAGTGTCCTGCTTCTATTTCTTTTTACCTGATGCGTCTAAAGATGTTATTGGCAATGGGTGGTGAATATCACATTGAACCGTGTTGTTCTGGTGGAGCAGTGAAGTCAGACCAAACACACGAAACTTGGCACACACATGTGGACATGGGTAATATTTAATTATTTAGGCTTTTGGCATTTGGGTGTGGCAAAATGGCTCCATAGTGCTCCCTAGAAAATTTCAGCAGAGCAGCTCCTGCAGTGTTTTACCTATATGAACAAAATCTCGCAAGCTTATGTAATGTTCCAATATGAACCAAAAAAAAGCCCCTCAGACCCATATTCTAAACCCAACAGGATGTCGCTCGTTTTGATTTTAAGTTTTTTATTTATAGCCTTCATATTTTAACAAAGTAATTCTACAGTATTGATCTGATCAACTCGAATATGGGCTATGCAGTCTAGACAGTGCGAATTTAAAGTTATTTAAAGCTAAAAATTTTATCGTAGCCATGATAGCACCTTGAATGTTTATGTCTCACTATGTAACAATTTGCATTTAAGTTGCAGTAGTTTAAACATACATTACTTTGGTCAATCTGTCCCATATTTCACAGTTTTTATAAGGATCCTAGTCTGAACATGTAGATATGCTAATACTTATATATAGTTTTAAAGCCACCTACTGGAAAAAAAAGGAGAAACAGGCAAAAATATTTTGTGTACTTTGACATCCTGTTATTAACAGGTTGAACCAGTATACTTCAAATTGTTCAGGAAAGCAGTACATCCTTTCAGATAGCTTTTTCTGAAAAATGTGTGGTTTTGTTGAAGGGTTTTGTTCGGGGGTGGTGGGGTGAATTTAAATATATGATACGATAAGATATGAAAGAGGAAGTTGGTGTAATTCATGCATTCATTATCTGATCTGCCCCAAATGTCATGTATGACAAGGGCCCTGTTCATTGATTAATGGTGTGTCACAGGTGTGTACTGGAGGTGTGAGGTCCCTACTTCAGTGGTTGTGGCTATATTTTTCAAATCTATATATTTTATATATATATATTTTATATATATATATATAAAATATACAAAAATCTGAACCCAAGCATGACGTTTCCGGTAATTATCCTTGTATAATTTCTGTATGCAATCATAAAACTCAAGATATTTATACACTGCAATAATGAGCTGCTTTTCCATGTTGATGCAGCTTAATTAAACTTGTGTTTATTGTTTCCCTCTGGAAAGGTTTTGGCGAAGTCAGTATTTGGTGGCATCCCTCAATCAATGGTATCTTTTATGCTCTGAATGTTAATCGCTGGAATTGCGTTGTATGAAAGTCCAGCTTAGTTGAACTTTGCACACGCCAACTTTGTGTCGCTTGAGAAAATTTGCCTCTTGTTGCTCATTTTGTTGTCGATCATTGCTCCTGTGTGAATTTGGCTGTAGGATTGAATCGCATTTAAGTCCACACACTGTCTTGAGACTTGACTTGGATTTGCAAAGAAAGATTGTGAGCATGTTTGTCTCACACAGGAAGGACTGATTTTCTGTATCTGATCCGCCATATGATGTGAATACATTTAAATATTTACTGTTCTTGTGATTGCAGATGTATGACTACAGTTTAGACATGTGGAGTTTAGGCTGCATGTTGGCCAGTATGATTTTCAGGAAAGAACCATTCTTCCATGGACATGACAACTACGATCAGGTGAGGGGCAGACATTGTTAAAATGCATGCATTGACTGACATACTTACGTTTAATTGATGATAAATTATCTGCAGTTGAAATGGTTATAGACTCTAAATCTGAATCCCTGCTGTCTCATGGGAAATGGGAGAAAACCAGGTTTATTTATTTATTAAAATTTTTAATGAAAAAAATATTTTCAAGCTACTACTTTCCTTATTATTATTATTTTCATTATTATTCCCAATTTTAATCGCAGTCTTAAGTAGTTGTAATGAACTGCAATGACATGGTGCATAGCAGGGACAGAGCATCCTGGAACCAGCACATCTGATTTCATCTGCATGAAAATGCCACTGCATTGCCATACTTTACCTTCCAAACCATATTTCTTTCTTCCTGAAGGGAGAGGAATGCAGAAACGTCCTGATATATTAGATGGATAGCTCATGTTTTAAAAAGAGAAATAACAGTTGCTTTGATGATGATGATTACCCTAAAGAATAATGTTTGGTGTTGACTGCTGCTTTGTGACTCAGTGCACTGTGTTAATTTCAGTTCAATGCTTAAATGAGTACTGTCTCTACAGCTTGTGCGAATTGCCAAAGTCCTGGGCACAGAAGACCTGTACGACTATATTGACAAATACAACATAGAACTTGATCCACGGTTCAATGACATCTTGGGCAGGTAAGGCTTCAGTGTTTGGTTTATTCTGTATCTTAATATTTATTTTGCTCCTGTCAACTATTGAACTATGTACAAGGCTTTAAGATTCTAGTTTTTTATTTTTTAACTGCTTTACCTACTCCATGCTCCTTTTTTTCCCAGACATTCCAGGAAGAGGTGGGAGAGGTTTGTGCACAGTGAGAACCAGCACCTCGTCAGTACTGAAGCCTTGGACTTTTTGGACAAGCTTCTGCGTTATGACCATCAAGCTCGCCTCACAGCCCGGGAGGCAATGGAGCACCCATACTTCTGTGAGTCCCACATAACATTCTGATAGTACAGAATTTTCTTATAGTACATATACTTCTAATAGTACATAAACTTTTAGTAATACATAACTTTATAGTAGTACATAACCTTCTAATAGTACATAACCTAATAGTAGATAACCTTCTAATAGTACATAAACATAGTGTATATTCTTATCATAATACATAACCTTTCAATAGTACATAAACTTGTAGTTGTATATGGCATTCTGATATAACACGTAATTTAATAGTACATAAACGTACAATAGTACATAACCGGTTGGTATAAAATCTTCTGATACAGAAACATAGTGTATAAACTTATCATAGTACATAAGCTTATAATAAATATAATCTAATATAATCTTTTAATAGTACATAGCATTCCAATAGTACATAAACTTACAATAGTACATAACCTTCTAGTAGTACATATACCTCTAATAGTACATAACTTTCTAATAGTGCATACAGGGGCATGCAAGTATTCACCACTTGGCATTTTTACTATTTTTTTCCCTTACAACCTGTAATCTAAATTTTTCATGACTTTTATGTCACTGACCTACACAAAATAGTCCAAACTGGTGAGGTAATATTAAAAAATAAAAAACAAGAACAAAAAACAAAAAGTGGTACATGCATATGTGTTCTTTCTCTTTGTAATGAAGCCCTTATATAAGATCTGGTGTTACCAATTAGCTTCACACCTCACACCTGTTCTAAAAAAGTGCACAGTCAGCACCATTAATCTTAAGGCCCCACCAAGCAAGCGACACCATGAAGATCAAGGAGGTCTCTAGAAACAGGTCCAGAACAAAGTTGTGGAGAAGTACAAATCAGGTTTGAGTTATTAAAAAAAATCACACAGAGCAACAGTAATCCATCATCACAAAATGGAAAGAGTATGGCACCGCAACAAACCTGCCTTGAGGGGGCTGTCCACCAAAACTCAGGGTAGTAATCAGAGATGTAACATAGTGACCAAGGTAACTCTGAAGGAGCTGGAAGCCTGAACAGCAGAGATTGGTGTTTGTGTCCATAGGACCACTTTAAGAACTACATACACAGAGCTGGGCTTTTATAGAAGAGTAGCCAGTAAACACATACTGCAGTTCATGAAATGGCATATGGGAGACTCCCCAAACATATGGAGGAATCTCCTCTGGTCAAGAGACAATTTTCCTTTGGCCATCAAGGAAAAGACTAAGTCCGGTGCAAACCCAACACCTCTTATCACCCCAAGAACACCATTCCCACAGTGATGTGTAGTGGTGGCAGTATCATGCTGTGGGGATGTTTTTCATCAGCAGGAACTGGGAAACTAGTCAGAATTGAAGGAATGAGGGATGGTGCTAAACACAGGCAAATTCATAAGGAAGATAAATTCTCGAAGGAGCTCGAGCAGTTTTGCTTTAAAGAATGGGCAAAAATTTCAGTGGCTAGATGTGCCAAGTTCATAGAGACATACCCTAAGAAACTTGCAGCTGTAATTACTGCAAAAGTTGGCTCTATGAAGAAATACTGTATCCTTCTAATGGTACATATACACTGCCTGGACAAAAAAAGGCCCACACTGTAATGTTTTGTTGTTCCGCCTTTACTCTTGATCACAGCATGTAATCACCATGGCACTGTTTCGACAAATTTAAAGTGAAATGAAAGGCAATCCTTAAAAACTCTCCGGTTACATATGAACAAATGTATATTTTCATTATCAACTAGTTTTTACTTACATTTTCAATGTTGCAATCTGCCAAAATCCGTTTGATAGTTGGCATTAACCAGTTTGAAAAGGCTGGAGTTTCACTATCGCAAGAGTGTGAAACCATGAGATTAGGACATGAATCCACCAGTTCATATAGGGCAAGTTAATGACAATAATAACAGTATTCAGATATCAGACTAACAAAACAGATCTAAACTAGGCACTTCTACAATTCGTACGCACATCCATTTACATACATTAAAACAATTGTGCGCTCATTCATATAAAAGAAAGAATACAGTGCCATGTATTCATATACAAATTAGTTCCATATTGTTGGCGAAAACACAAGGTGATCGTGACCTTTCACATTACAATGTGACCCGCTGTGTGCGGAGTAATTGCTCTTTTTTTTCTACACGAAAAAAAGTTCATGAAACTGCTTTAATGGAAACAGACAAACTATATATGCAAGCTTTTATTAAGTTTGGGTTTAATTTCCTTTTAATTTCATGTTAAGCAGTATCAAAACATTTATTTTCATTCAGAATAGGGTTCATTTTTTTTTTACTGACATCTTGAATTGATGATGGGAAAATCGAACCACTCTGCTTCACAAGCACATCCCAAAGACTCAATATTGTTAAGGTCAGGACTCTGTGTTGCCAATGCATGTGTGAAAATGATTCCTCATGCTCCCTGAATCATTCTTTCATTGAGCCCCAAATATATATCTGTACCATCAAGGAAGAAAAAGTCCATTATTGGGATAACCTAGTCAATCAGTACATTAAGGTCATCAGGTGACTTCATTTTATTGCCACATAATGTTGCTGAGGCTCGACCTGACCAACTGAAGCAAGTGACATGGAGATTACACGCTGTAATCAAGATTAAAGAAGATCCAACAAAATAGTAATGTGCACGATTTCTTTCTCACAATTTCATTCAGCTCTGAATCCATCCTTACACCCTTTACTCTTGTTTGAATTACTCATCAATTCGTAATTGCATAGTTATGGAGCATGTATTACAAGAAAGAGCAGAACCGGAGACATGCCCTGAAAACCTCTAAAGGGAGGTGACCAGGAGACATTCTAATCATTATAATTATTCATCCTTCATATTAAGGATAAAATAAAAATATACTTTAATATTTGAAAATATTACCACCTCATATGATTGATGATCTGGACATCCCAGACATCAGGGAAAACATTATCAGTGTCTAGTTATTTAGCTGCTGAGATCTGAATCTTTCTGCAGCTGCTGACTTGAGTACGTCAGTATTCCTGTGACTTGTGGTACTTCTGATCAGTAGTTTTGAACTATAGACTGCTTTAATTTAATTCACTTAAAAGTTTTAGAGTACAGATTAAATACATTCCCACATCTCAACTCATATTTCAGAAGCAGTCTGTTCGCTGATACAGTATCATTTGTCCCTTCACAGATCCAATAGTAAAAGATCAGGCAAGGATGGGTTCTACATCAGGGCTTTCCACTGGTTCCAATCCGGTCAGCACCTCCAGCATGATGACCGGTAAACCTTTCCCAGAACCATTTTCAGATGACTCCAGCAGATAATAAGCTTCACAGTGTTGGTTGAACTGATCTTGTATTCTGTTTCAGGAGGCATCACATCCATGTCATCGTCACAGCCCATGGTTCACATGACCGTGTCTTCTGTCATCCCTTCACCTAGCACTCTGTCCACACAAGTCCCTGCAGCTGCTGGGGTGCAACCTTGATGAGGATTAGCTCATTACCTTATATCTGTTTTCAGCCCTTGTTTTTACTTTTATCAAAACATACCAAGCAGAGACCAGAGGTGGATTTGTTTTCTTTTCTTTTTTTTTGATTCAGTAATTATATATTGATATTCGGGCACATGCCTGACGGTGTCCGGCTGATGTAGCTGCTGTATTTTATGATGGTGTCTGGAGAAGCAACGACACTGTAGAATTTCAGAAAAAAAGAATAAATACATTTTATATCTCCCTAATTTTTGTTGCTTTTATTTTGAAAAGGTCATTATGGTATCCTTGCCTTCCATCCACCATGCCACTATCCTCTGTCAGGGACACATTTATATTTCATTACTACATGTTATTAAATGATTATGTATACTGTATGGCTCTAAAAATTACTATTATTTTATAATAATATGTAACACTAAGGCTACAGTTTTAAAAACAAAATTCTTGTTCTTTAATATATAATCTGCTTTTGTTGTTTGTACCTGAACACAGCACATCTACTGCAAAAAATGCAAGATTGTCATCATGAAACCGGTTCAGGCTCAACATCCTTAATAAAGGTTTAATAAACAATAAATAAAAACTACTCTATTTATACTAGCAAGTCAGGTCAAGGATTATTTTTGGGTTAATTTTTATTGCCAAGTTGAGCCTCATCTCTTTTCTAACGCTTATCCGGATTCAGGTTGCGAGGGCAACAGTCTCAGGAGGACAGCCCAGGCACTCCTCTCTCAACCATTTCCACCAACTCATCTGGATAGTTTCCAAGGTGTTCCAAAACCAGCTAAAATATGCAGCATGTCCTGATTCTCCTCCAGGATGAACATGCCCAGAACACCTCCCCAGGAAGTCATCCAGGAGGCATTTTAATCCGATGCCCGAACCACCTCAGCTGGCTACTCTCGATGTGGAAGAGAAGCAGCTCTAGAGTCTCTTCTGGATGTCTGAACACGGATGTGTGCTATTTTTTAAGTAAATTTTTTTTGTCATTATAATTTATTACTAGTTTACCCTTTTTTGTCAGTATCGTGGTGGCATCTAGGGACAATCATACTTCTAGTGCAGTAACATAGAAAATGCTCTTTTCCATGGTCCATTGAAATTTTGTAGGAGACTCAGCTTTTTTTTTTTTTTTTTAAGGTACAATATGCCTTTTTTTAAAGGCAATAAACTGCAATTAACACTGTCAAGAGTGGGTTATAAACACAAGTTAATTATATACACAGACTTTTAGATAGAACTAAGAGATAGACATTTAAATTCTGAACACCTGTGAATTAAAACAGTACTGGGATATACAGTATGTACATTAAAGGCATTATGAGGGGAAATGGATGAATAGATAAATAGCAGCAGCTGCACATGGGATATACAGAATGTACATTGAAGGCACTATGCGATGAAATGGATAAACAATAAATAGCAGCAGCATAGTGGATATAAGCTAGGGTGTAAATCTAAATTTAAATGAAGTAAAGTGCGGAAGTGTAAGACAGTCACAGAGTTTGTGGATTCGATGTCCTTTTACAATGTCCTTTTACAGAGAGCTATTGTGTGTGTGTCGGGGGGGGGGTGTGTGAGCGAGTGTGTATGTAACTGAAGGGAGGTTATATGTGTGTCTGACTGCGAGGGGGTGGATGGGGGTGATGGCTTTCACAGCTCTGGGGAAGAAGCTGTTTTTAAGTCTGGTTGTGCTGGTCTTAATGTTTCTGTACCGCTTTCCTGAAGGAAGAGGTACAAACAGTCCATTTCCCGGGTGGGTGGGATCTGCCGTGATGCAGCTGGCCTTCTGGTCCCAGACAACAATTGTATCCAGATCTGGTAGATGGCAACCCTTGATCCCCAGAGCAGTTCTCACCACCCAGACCAAGTCCTTTTTGTCCTTTGCAGTGCAGCTACCGTACTACACCGTTGCACTCAGACAGAGTATACTTTCTTTTGTAGCGCTGTAGAAGTTCTTGAGCAGCTGAGAGGAGAGTCCAGTACATATTAACTTCCTGGGGACGAAAAGCCGTTGTTGGGCCTTCTTCACCAGGAGTGAGGTGTTGATAGATCAGGACAGGTCTGATGAAATATGGATGCCCAGGAACTTAATACTGTCCACACACTCCACCACCTCCCCATGAATGCAAAGAGAAGCATGCTCTGTCATCCTGGTCCTCCTGTAGTCCACTATGACCTCCTTGGTCTTGCTGGTGTTCAGAATGAGATTGTTGGTTGAACACCAG
>JBCNYH010000001.1:37072988-37083958 GCA_039654325.1 Tandanus tandanus | reverse complement strand
ATATTGTATATGTGTATAGGAATAGGATAATATATGTAAAGGGATATATGGTTTAAAGATAGTCAACAGATGTACATGCAACCCATGTGGGTAGTAAATGGGCTGAAATATAGGTCCTATATGGGATTGTCCACAGGTTCCACAGTGTCCCCATGTCAACTGCCCACATGTATATGTGAGCCCTACCTGGGTTATACCTGGGATGCATGGGTACCAAGTGTGCATGAGCCCAAAATGGGACTCTTTACTGGGGTCCTAACACTTTAAGTGTGTCTCACTTTTCAAGCCCAGATGTGCCCACTATGTGGGTTCAAATTAGGTTACTAATGGGAAAAGAATTCCTGTGAGCACTTGACACGGGGTGCACTATGGAGCCCGTGGGCAATCCCCTATGGGACCCAATTTTCAGCCCACTTACTACCCACATGGATCCCACATACAAATGCTGGCTGGTTATGCACTGTTGTGTGGAACAGAGAGAGAGAGAGAGTCAGGGAGGGAATGCAGAAAGAAAAATAGTAGGAAAGAATAAATTCATGTGAGCATACTGTGATGAAGAGAGTATCCCATGAGAGGATTAAACATAAAGCACACATGATAAAAATCACCTGTTGTGGATTTTAGGCGAGAAACATTCCATTCATTAATTCCATGTTTCACATTGAAGTCACGGAAGAACATTCCTGGAGGGCTGAGGTACGCCATAAGGATTTCTCCTCAAACATAAACATGTTTGAAGTTTTGTTCAATTTATATGTTGTATTCTAGGTATGTTAGATAATAAATGTACTTATGTACAGACCTAAACTAAAGTTCTGAATGAAACCTACCTACTAAGATGGTCATAAACAACCGGCTGCATTGTGCACACACACACACACACACACACACACACACACACACACACATTATGTTTTAAATTTGTATTTGTGTATATTTTCATGAAGAATTTGATGTGTGCTGGGGATCAGAGAGGATATTTGAGAAGGTAATATAATATTTATAATTAGTGATGTGCTTGTGGTCTGCAGGAGACTGCCACACCATGACATGAAAGGTGATGCTAGAGTACCACCACCTGGAAACACTTGACTGAGGTTAGAGGTCACAACAATTGAACATGAGTGACAGAATCTATTCATAAACACACTGACATCAATCCACCAGGAAAGAGAGACCTTTTTCCTCTTTCTGTGTGTATCTAAAAGAATTGCTTAAACAGCTCAGCTTCATTAATAATCATCCAATGAATGTCATACTGTCATGATGCAGGATAAATGGATTCCCCAGATTCTCAGGACATCTCATAAAAATGTAAGATTTCAGTGCATCCTACCACAATTACAGGCCAGAATGACTCAAATTTCCTCCTAATGTTCTTGAAAATATGGCAGTGATTTAAAGGAAAATGGAGTTCACTTTCACAATAAAAGGTATACAATACCTTTATAATATAAAGGATGAATACACAATATAAAATAGTTAAATCATACAAATTTGTAACAATAATAACTCTTCCAGAAAGCCAGCACACAAAGATCTGATCCAAAACAACACCAATCAAATAAAACCTCACCAATTTCACAATGTCACCTTTTTTACCTATCGAGATTGAAAGCAAACCCAGAAACACAAGTCGCTCTTTTGCATGAATAATATTGGGGCCATTAATAATAGATGTGAAACCCTTATTTAGTCAGCTGAACTCTCGATTAAAGGATGGCAGTGATTTTGATATTCAGCTATGTGCAGACTTTGACCTCAGTGCGGGCACAAGCATAACATATAAATTCAATTCTTTTCACCTACACCACCATCCCCCACCAGTCAAAACAAGAAGAGGAGACTGCCTGTTTCCACAGCATTTAAACCATCATCTACTTCACCACCATACACACACAAACATGGAAACTTCACACAGAAACAACCATTTACACACACAGTTAGAGGGAATTTGGAACAGCTAATGTGCATGTCTTTGAACTGTGGGTGAAAATTGGATTACAAAGAGAAAACCTATGTAAACACAAAGAGAACATGCAAACTCCACACAGAAATGCCCTCACCGATCCCGGAACTCAAACCCAGGACTGCGCTGGTGCCAATCTCAGCCAACTCTGGGCGAGGGCTTGCTACACCCTGGAGAGCTCGCCAGGCCATCACAGGGCTAACACACATACAAAAATTCACACTCACTCTCACACCTAGGGGCAATTTGGAACTGCCACTTAGACTCCTGTGCATGTGTTTAGACTGTGGGACGAAACTGGAGTACCCGGAGGAAACCCACACAAGCACGGTGCTGTAAATCTTTACTTATCATTTCTTAGAGAAATCTTTTTAATCTCTTAGAGAAATGTTTTTAAAATTCAACAAAAATGACAAGAGTTCTAGTGAATTAATATATAATATTAATATAATATTAATATAAATTTTTTTGTTTCACATCTAGCTTTAATGACAACATGTATTCACCATGGCATTGTTTTTATAAAATTATGCAATGTCATAACAAATATTTTAGTCTAGAGTTGTATAAATTTTCCCACAATAATCACTGTGTAAAGTCTTCCTCAGCACACCCCAAACACATTCATTGGGTTTAAGGTCATGACTCTTGGGGTGTCATACATGAAAATATTCAGTGATATGTATACAGTGATCTCTATACATGATGGGTAAATCGCTTCGTTTGATTCCCTTCTTAACCTGACACGCCCATTGCTCTATTATAGGGTCAATCTATAGTACTCAGATCACATGACCTTTTTTCCATTGCTCCAGAATCCAATCTTTATTCTGCCTACTAACCGAAGCCTTTTATTATGATTGTTCTCACTAACCAGTGGTTTTCTTATGAACACAGCTGTTAAATAACATTCCTGTGAGTTCTCATCACATTGTGTATGTGGAAACATTCTAACTTTTACTACACTGCCTGGCGAAAAAACACTGCAGATTAATATTTTTATGGAGTGCATTTAGCCTTGATCACAGCATGTAATCCCCATGGCATTGTTGCTCCAGTTGGTCAGGTCAAGGCTCAGCAACATTAATGTGGCAATAAAATTAAGTCAGTTGATGACCTGGATGTACTGAATGACCAGATTATCACATCAATGGACTTTTTCCCTGATGGCACGGATATAAAATGGGACTAAAATAATGAAAGGCTGATTCAGGGCACATGAGAAATCATTTTCTCATTTGTATTGGCACCCCAAAGTCCTGACCTTAACCCTATTGAAAGATTTTGGTATGTGCTGGAGAAGACTTTATGGAGTGCTTAAATTTTTCCCTCATCAATTCAAGACGTTAGTGAAAAATGAACCCAACACAGGATGGAAATAATGTTATGTTGCTTAAGTTTGTTGAAACAGTGGAATAATGATTACATGCTGTAAGCAAGGCTAATGGCGGATCAACAACATATTCGTTTGTGCAACTTTTTTTTGGCCGGACAGTGTATTAAACACAGTCATGATTTCTAGTGAACATTTTTTAAGTGGCACATGAGAGAATTTGTGACGGACTGACGCGAGCTTTTGAAATGTAATCTGGTCAGCAAATATCTGGGACAAATCCAGAAGGTCTTCTTCAGAATCAATATTCTGTGTTTGTGCCATTTTCTTGGCTAGAGCTCGTGTCACTGGACGAGAAGGGAACTCTTTTGGATCCTCTTCTTTAACAACGTTAAACGTTAGGATTGTTTTTCTACCACATTTTTTGTGTAAAGTTTTATTTGCTTGATGGAGGGCAACAACATGAAGCTCTGGGATCTGTGCATCAGTGTCTCCTTATGCAACTGGATCCTGTACTTCCTGACAGGCAAACCACACTGATGCTCAGCACTGGTGCCCCCAGGGATTTGTGCTCAGCCTCATGCTGTATACCTTGTTCACCCATGATTATACAGCCACACACAGGTCCAACACCATCATAAAATATGCAGATGACACTTGGAGATATATAGAGACATAAGGAGGTGAGTCTGCTTACAGAGAAGAGGTGAGAGCCCTGACATCGTGGTGCTGGGACAACAACCTGCTGCTCAATGTCAGCAAGACCAAGGAGCTCATTGTGGACTACAGGAGACATCATCATAGCACAGAGGCGGCACTTGTTCAGGTGTAAATTATATGTTACTAGCCTCTGATCAGGGTTGTGTCTACTTGCTTGTTTTACTTGACCTTACTGAAGCTTTTGACACCATTGATCATACTATTTTTCTCGATAGATTACTGGTCCAGGTCACATCATTATCAAATTGTAGATGTAAACAGTGATTATCTGGATGTCTGGAGGTAAAGGTTGGTATTACAGTACTAATAATACATTAATAATGTTACATTACATAGTGTCTTTCATAATCCTAAGGTCATTTTATAGAGGGAAAGGAATACAAGGACTTTATATTTTGTGCATTCCTCCGTGGTGGAAAGTCTGGTGCCAAGGACAGTGAATAGATTACTACTAGGAGGCCTGAGAGAGACAGAGAGGGGGAGTAACAGATCAACAGCTCACTGAGATATAAAGGTGTAATGTTATGCAGGGCCTTAAAGGTGTTCCACATGGTTGTGTTGTAGGCCTTCTGCTTTTTTCTAATTCTAGTAATATTATTTATAAACATGGTATTTGGTTTAATGATTATGTAGATGACACCCTGTTAGTATGTTTTAGCAGGCCCAGATGAGAGTCACCAGCGACTCTACAGTCGTTTCACAAAATTCAGTGAATAGAGGCCACCAGTAAGGTAAGTCTGTTGGGCTTTTTACACCCAAGCCTAGTGGCTCATCAGGCCAGTGCATATCCCCAGTTTCTGTAGCATGAAGCGACTAGGATGGGACGTAACGACCTCCTGATCATGAGCCCAGCACCCTAACCACTATGCTACCGGCCCTATCAGTGGCCACCAGTAGCTTCTTCTTAGACTCATACAATGAAGCCTGCTTCTTAGTGTCACTTATTATTTTGACAGCATCACCCTGTCTGTTCTTTCTTCTTCACACTGATTTGTGTGCAGTTTAGGTTTCTGGTTCACTACCTCTTAAAGAAAGAATGAAAGCCAGATAAGAAGTGTAGTCTACCAGAGAGAGCAAAAAAGTACCTTATTTTACTTGTTAAATATTTCACCCTGGATATGTTGTGGACCCTTTCTACATAGACTTAAAAAGAAAATTCAGAGTACCCTTAATTAAAGCTCTGGTGTTGTGCTATTTTTTTAAATTGGCCATAATGAACATGTTTCTGCAACATAATTAAAAAGTTAGATTAGACAACGGCATTTATTTAACCTTCATTTATTCATAAATTTGCCAAAGTCCATCACAGGGCCAACACACACAACTATTTACACACACACTCACACCTAGGGGCAGTCTGAAACAACCAATTTGCTTAATGTGTGTTTCAGCTGTGGGAGGAAACCGGAGTACCCAGAGGAAATCCACACAAGCACAGGGAGAACTCCACAAGAAGCGCCCTCACCGAGCTCAAAATTCAAACTCAGGACCTTTTTGCTGTGAGGCGGACATGCTAACCACTGCACCACCATGCTGCCCAGAGGTATTTAACATGACATTAGGCAGTATTCTCTAAGTTTTTGCATGCAAAATGAAATCATGCCATGTGAATTTGTATTATGGATTCTTTCCATCAGTCTCCTAATGAGTCCTGTTAGACAATTAGCAAATCCTCCCATCTTAGCTGAATGTCACTTATGTGCACCAATCATTGAGAATGTCTTTCTTCGCTGGTTGAGTGTAAACGGGAAGCCTGTTTGTTTTGTTTCTGGTAGACTTGTCCCTCACCACAAAAGATTACAAAAACTTTGACATGGAACTGTGAGGGAACATAAACAAAGAACATTTTGTAATGATTGATGATGCGGTGTGGGTTTTTTTGTTGTTGTTGTTGTTGTTTGTTTTGTTTGATTGCTTTTTGTTTTGTTTTATTTCTTTTTGGTGTTTCTCTGAGTGTAGCCATTTCTGCCAACTAGACAAATTTTTTTATATTTATCAATTTTCTAGAAGGTCATAGCACTAGGCCCCTGCCAGAAACATTGAGTATAGGGAGCTAACATGTTTCATTAAAAGCTCCCTAACATCTCCTGCTGCTCCTCTTGGTCAGGCCAGATTAAAGGAAAACCCTCCATCCTTGTGTTATGTGCATATCTTTGTGTGCACTTGTGTTGTGTTGTGTGCACATGTCTTCACTGTGGTGGTTAAGTGCTTGAGTCAGAAGATGAAAGAGTAGTTCACAATATACAGAGTAGACTGAAGGCTCTAGCGGATGTAGAGGATTGAATGAAAGGAATGGATTTTAGACAGGATTTACCAACAACTTTAAAAAGTGAGAAAGAGGGTGATAAAGGTATCAGGTTTTCCTCTCGCTGTCTGAGTGGACAAGACTATTTGTTCCCATTAGTTCTGTTCAACATTCCATCTTAATCTGTGTCATTCTGCTGGAAGGACTAACTTACTTTCTTAATAAACAAATTAAATAATTAAATAAATAAATATACAGACAAACATAAAAGATTTGATTCTTTCTTTCTCATCTTTTAACCCACATGAGTATATACTTGGTCTCTTGTACTGCCTGCTTTATTCCTTCCAGCAATACAATACATTCATTCATTCAATTTCTTAACTGCTTAATCCTAATTAGGGTAGCGGGGAGGCTGGCGCCCATCTCAGCCAACTCTGGGCGAGGGCAAAGTACATCCTGGACAGCTCACCAGGCCATCGCAGAGCAATACAATACATTTCTCTTTAAAATATTTGTGCACTTTAAATCCTTTCATAAATATACAGAATGTTGGCATTTGTATTAAATATGATCCTCAAAATGGAAGGTGAGTTTTCACCACAGCAAAATAAAAGTTTTTTTCACTGAATGTTATGAGATTAACACTGGGGTTCTCTTCTTGCGATGCTTGTTCCAGTTAAACATGGTCATGAATCTCCAAGACTTGGTAAGTGATATCACAGGGATTTTGATCAACTTAAATCTGAAATATGTTTTCGCTTTTAGTTTTACAAATGTTTGAAGAATTAAAAAAAAATTTAAATACAATATGAATGTATAAATGCATTTTGCAATCTTGGAGAGGTTTATCTAAATTCACAAGCTTCAGTCATTTGCGTTTTTGCTTCCACTCTCAAATTGTGAAGGTTAATGGATGCATCCCTATTAATCACAGACATATTTCATTAAAGTTAGAGCCCATGGAAAACTTTGAAGTTTGTACAGTGAAGTTAATACACTATGAGTACTGACAGCTGAATAACATTGATTAGTATATTCTATATGGGAGCAGCACAATCTGATTGCTCCACTATCCAAGGATTAAAAATCATTATTATTCATTCAAGAGATTTTCTTATTTGTTGGAAAGTCATCAAATAATTCTTGATATTGCATCATTGCCATGGGATAACTAAATTATTACATTGTTGCTATGGGATAACTGAATTATCACATTGTTGCTATGGGATAACTGAATTATTATATAATTGTAATCAGATAAGTTGAATGATTATTGGACAAGTGGCATGTGCAACACAGTACTGTGACTATCTGCTTTGAAAATATATTGAATGAATAATAAAACTATGATAGTGTTCTGCTTTTGTATGACAGAAAAATTTTCAGTCCCAGAGAGTGCTATTTTTGGCCTCGGCAGATAATAACCCCTGAACCAAATAATTCTCTATATCATACTTTGCCTTATTCAATATCTGTTCACTATTCTGAATGAATAATGCTTTCATTCTGTTTTTATTAACTATTCGTTCATTTCATTTCGTTTGCCACGGTCGCTTGCAGCAGGTGTCATTACTATTATAATGTTATATAATGAAAAAATAAACCATAAAAATCTAGTTTTAGTTAGGTTTTTTTTTTGTGTTTCCTCATGGTAACCGCAGATGGGGTTTGTCCAATTTAGGTGAGCCTGTGCCCACTATAGCATCAGGTTCCTTTTCTTTGCAATAAGGAGTGGATCCTGATAAGGGCTTCTGCTGTTGTGCTTACCACAGTTGTAAAGCGTGATTAGTTGGGATAGCCATTCTGTCAGCTCGAACCAGTCTAGGCTTTCTCCTAAGACCTTACTCATCAAAAGGCTTTCCAAAGTCCTTGACCCTTAATGCGTTGTGATTTGTTGCTTTGATAATTGCATAAATGATCAGCTGTACAGGTGTTCCAATTAAAGTGGCCAGTGTGAATATGCGAGTGTTTCCAAACCAGAGCATGGCAAAGGCTGCAGTTCACTTGATTATTTTCCTGTGTGTTTTTCCACTAATATACTTATCCATAATGTCGATTTATGTTTTATTTACATCACACTGTTGAAAGTGACGAGTTGTTCTGACATTTTCTTTATGTCTCTGATGTCACACACATTTTTGTTTGGGTGGAAGAGTTCTAATCAGCTTGGAAGAACAGTTGTTTAAATATTATGGAACAGAATGCTACAGTTATAAGCAAAGCAAAGAGTAATGTTAGTCTCTTCCGTCACTGAGTTGTGGTGGAGCATGTTATGTCATGTGACTGGGATATTTTATTGGGTACCCCTGTGTACTGTACTATATTAAAATCTGTTAATCCTCAGTTAATCATAAATAAAATTATTTCATTAATTATTAATTGAAAAATGTCAACAGTATGCTGTTAGTGCAGTTCATTTTCCGTGTGTTATGCACAAACAACAACCATGTACATTATGTTTATTGTTTTAAAACTTTAACCTAAAAAAAAAGTACACAAAAGAAAAACATATAAATAAGGATAAGGACAAACTAAAAATAATTCTCACCAAAATATTCCTCTGAAAAAAAACATCCATCAACTGTTTGGAGGTTATGTTGTTCTTTGGTTGTGGTTTTGAACACTGGAACTGTTTGGGTTAATGCTAACAGTGAGAGGTTTCGTTGTTGGTTGTTGCCATTATTTGGAGGCGGTACCCCTCAGCATCTTGCAGGTGTGCTGGATAATATTTTGGTTCATTTGAAAGATAGCAGTGTTACATTTTCTGTGCCAGGGTTGAATTATAAATGAAGGAACATTCTGCAGAGAACAGAAGTAAATTAAACGATTCCTGCTTGATAATTCAGATTGTTGGTTATGCTGACGTAACAGCTGCTGGTGTAGATTTCCTAGTTAATTTGTAGCACCTGTCTTGTTAGTTTAATTGTCTGTTTAAGGAGCTCATGTCTTGTGTTCCCGTTCATGATTGGTGGTGTTTTGCTAGATAAAAGTTTGTCTTCCTACCTGAGTTAGATTGTGTGTTTTTATTATGTGTGAGTCTGACGATGGCGTATAAGCCTTTATATTTTTGGTTTCATTTTCATTACTAATAATAACTGTTTTATTTTTTTTTTATTGCTGCCTGACGTCAGTGATACATCATAACCAGTTAGCATCAACTCAGTGACAGGCAGCCTTATTGTGGTGGCATGAACACAGGACAACCATCCAAATCAAGTTCCATGCCTATGGGGCTCAACTCAGGGGCTCCACTACAATATCTTCATAGCAATCAGCAGGATATTAATGAGCAAAACACATCATGTCAGATACACACTGCAGCTTTGAGCTAATGCAAAGTAAAATGCCAGGGGAACCCAAGAGAACCCCCGATGTCTGTGTTATGTGCTCTAATGTAGTGACAGCATAACTGGATATTATTCCCTTAAAGTATTTATCTACTTTGTGCTATTTCTTTGGGCACGATCTTGTTCTAATATAAGTGGTTTTGTAGCATTACATGGTGTATTGTCACCATTCATTTAAGGTTAAAGTACAATGCTTTTATCAAACTTGAGTCATATGTTACAATCCTATGAAAATTAATCCATCCACCTATTATCTGTATTTCTCATCTGTCAGGGTCAAAGGGAAAGCCTGGCTGACCCAGCTAACAATTGATGTTTAAAGTTCACTAGTGTATATCTAATTTGTTAGTTTAATAGTTGTATATTGTTATTATTGCTATTAAATGTACAGTTGATAATGTTTTATCTGTATTCCCAAAACTGTTCTATTGTTTAAAATGCCCCCACATGCAGGAGCACACAGTGTCCCAGACACACAACAGAGCAAAGAGAGAAGCTGCTCTTAATACAGC
The DNA here is from genome assembly GCA_039654325.1 of Tandanus tandanus. Classification (NCBI taxonomy): domain Eukaryota; kingdom Metazoa; phylum Chordata; class Actinopteri; order Siluriformes; family Plotosidae; genus Tandanus; species Tandanus tandanus. Next base: position 37,073,829 of record JBCNYH010000001.1, on the reverse strand, counting down.
TACATCAACTATGTCTTACTCTTTCAACTTCTCAAAAAACCACATACTTTTCTGATTTGTTTATACAAACTTATAGCTCCACGAACATAAAAATAATATGGGACAGTAACGGCCATTCACCAACCTCAAGAAGAAACAGACTAGGCATTATAATGTTCATTATAACATGACTTATTGTGTTCTGTGCTATTTGTGTCCTTTCTACATCATCAGATGTATCAGACTTCGATATTTCGATATTTTATGAAAATGTCTGTGTTAGTTTCATGCGAGATCTCGTATTTGGGAAATGGCTACCCAACAGCTTTTTTATTGAAAATTTTTTTGGATCGAAACAAATGATTGGTTGGTGTTTTTACATGGTCACGGTGGCTAGAGTTGACAAAGGTTTTTCAGATCTTTACCAGATCTCATTACTCATGGCTATCAGGGTGTAAACACCACTTTATCCAGTACAACCATTTGTGTATACAGATAAAAAGTTACCAACTGAACCTTTAATTTGCCTTATATAAGCTCATGAATTCACATCCAATTCTCGAGATTTTGCGTACAGTCTTTTCGAACAGGATACTCTTTAATGGATTTAAGCGGATTGCAACTTTGAAAATATAAGTAAAAACCACCTGGTAATGAACTATACATATGTTCATGTGTAACAGGAGAGTTTGGAAGGTTTGCTCTTCATTTTACTTTGTCACGTGGTTACTCTCAATCCCCGTAGGTCATTCATTCATTCATTTTCTTCCGCTTCTTCCGGGGTCGGGCAGCAGCCTAAGCAGTGAGGTCCAGACGTCCCTGTCCCCCGCCACTTCCTCCAGCTCTTCCGGGGGGACACCAA
>JBCNYH010000001.1:37054257-37069817 GCA_039654325.1 Tandanus tandanus | reverse complement strand
GATTGTACAAAGAAATAAAACAGAATATATATACATAAACAATAAATTTAGAGCATGCGTGAATTGTATAATTGTAAGTGTGATGTATGAAGTTCCATACCTGTGTGAAAGATTCCTGAAGAAAGAATGAACAACATGAAGAAAATGATCCGTAATTCCATGATCAAGAGAAAATCTCAGTTTTTTTTAATCCGACTTAAATCTGAACGGAGAAAGTAAGAACTAAACACCGTTCGCTTGTTGCACTGTTACTCTTTCCACGTTGCTGTGATGTGGCGCGTGCAGCGTGTTGCGCTCGAGCTGATGTGCTGTGAAACCTGCACCTGCCTCCCGGGGTGAGTTTATATATGCACCCCTCGGACCACCTCCTACCTCGCGCCCGTCCGTCGCGTGTAAACAGTCCTGTCCGAGACAATGCTGTTTGTCACCGGTCACTGACATGCAACGTGGAGGTCGCGATAAGAAGTTACTGTGTTCCAACATTCCAGGGGATGGAGGCGCAGTGGGTCGAGCCAACCTGCACAGTTCCAAAACTTAGCGCTGCAGCATTGAGGTCTGAACAGCAGATGGGCCCGAGTACGCAAAGACGGCGGGTAACGGTCTAGCTTTCCTCTGCACACTATAAATATACAAATAAACCAAAATAAAATCATTCCCAATAAAAAAAAATGTGCTAACGAACGCTCACTTCAGCTTCACTTAATTCTTATTGATGATAAGTAAACCTTAGAGACGTGAAAAAAGGTACTTCCCAATCAAGTTCATTCATTCATTCATATAATGAAACGCTTAATCCGGTTATGGCCATGGGGAGGCTGGAGCTTATCTCAGCCAACTCTGGGCAAAGGCGGGCTACATCCTGAACAGCTCAACAATCCATCACACACACACACACACACACACACACACACACACACACACACACACACACACACCGTGGCGCAATTTGGAACCGCCAGTGCATGTGTTTGGACTGTGGGAGAAAACCCATGAAAGCATGAGGGTACATGCAAATTCCAAATACAAATGTGGGACTCCAACCTGGGACCTTCCTGCTTCATCAGTTTGGGGGCACTGGTGGTGGGTATAACCAGATAAAACTTGTTGGAAAATGTTCAGAATGACCCAAGGTATCATAAAAGCACATTACCAGACATTTTCAGTGGTAGAGTACCCCTGCCAGATATCCCCAAAATTGTGCTAGACCAGCTTCACCAAGTGGGTAGTGATGGGCGATTCGCGAACGAATCGTTCAAAAGAGTCGATTCATTTAAGTGAACGAGTTGAACCGATTCGCAAACGCAACTGAATCGATTCACCAGCGCTTTGCTAATAAAACTGTCTATTATCACAAAGTAAATGGAATCACTCATTGAGTCTTAAAGCTGGCAGAGGCGGGGGTGCTGTGTGACGCACTGTGCAGCAGGCAGTCTCTCTCTCTCTCTCTCTCTCTCTCTCTCTCTCTCTCTCTCCATTACTGACAATCAAGGAACAGTACACTCATGAGGTCGGACAAATAGAGATATCATGAAATAAGATATCAAGGAAACATTCGAGGGAAATAATGGAAAAATATATAAAAATGATAATAAGAAGAAGAATAATTTAAAAAAGACACATTGGTCGCGCAGAGTCTGTACATTCACTGATAATGTCATAGTTATTATATATAGATTAAGGTCATACATTCATCAGACTGTCGTAATATTGAAGAAACAGTTCAATTTCTTGTCTTTTACAATTCTGAGAGCCTTCAAGTAGGAATTCCTTAAACATTGGTTTAGTTTTTAGAATCTGCGTTTGTATACAAAGAATACACAGAGAGAATGAAGAAGTTGGTTACAAATTCAACAGATTTGTTGTTATGAGTAAAATAACAAAGAACATCTTTTTTGGTGAGTATGTATGAAACACTAAGAAACTAAGAAAGTTAGATAAATGATTTCTCAAGTCACAAAATCATGCACAACACCACATTCACAAAATACGTGAGTAATAGATTCCTCCACATCACAGAAGACACATTTACTAACCATATCCATAAACGTAGATAGCATTGCATTGTAAGGGTAGATTTTGTGTAAAATGTTAAAATATAGGGGCAGTGGTGGCCCGGTGGAAGGGTGCTGGATTACTGATCCCAAGGTTGGGGGTTCAAGCCCTACTGTCACCAGGTTGTCACTGCTGTCTCCCCAGTGCAGCTAACTGGGTTATCCAAGGTCTATGGTGAGACGCATGTTAAAGAACAATTGCTTATTTTCGTAAAGAGTTGGCTGCATTGCCGTCAGCATATTTCTGCCCTGCGATGGCCTAGCGAGCTGTCCATGGTGTACTCTGCCCTCGCCCAGAGTCAGCTGAGATGAACGCCAGCTTCCCTGCGATCCTAATTACGATAAAGCGGTTCAGAAAATGAATGATGAATGTTAAAATGTATTTATTTGATTTTATTAGAGATGCAACATTTAAAAGGCAGTAACCATGCTTTTTTCCAATCAACATCAACTAATTCATCCCAAAAGAATCTTCCTCTTGGAGAACATTTCTTTTTAGCATTTTGTGTGTATTTATTATTACATTTTTTTATCCAGGAGGGGGCGACCATCAATAATTAGTTTAGAGTCGATTCTTGCATTTGTACTGTGTGAAAGATGATATTTGATCAACTGTATTATACCAGAAGGAATTGCCTGACATACACGACTAAATTCTTTAAATCTAACAGGATATTGGAAAGTACTGAGAAAATCATCATAAGAAAGGAGGTTACCATGTTTATCAAATAAGTCAATAATAAAAGATATGCCTTTTGCATGTCAGGAAGGAAGAAAGATAGAATTGTTTTTTATTGTGATGTCTTTGTTATTCCATAGCAGGGCTTTATGAGGGGAAAAGTTGTGAACATAAAAAAAGATTCTATGCTAAGAGAGCTTGTCTGTGAAATACATTTTGAGAGGAAGTCTAGAAGGAGAGTAATTACACTTTAAGATAAACTGTAAGCCACCACATTTTTAAAAGATATTACAGGGAAAGGTGTCATTAATATCTTTACAGGTGAAATCTGAAGAATACAAAGATAATGCTGGATATACAAAACGAGAAAGACTTTCCGCCTTGGAAAGAAGGACTCTGTCAATGATAGAGAGATCTCTTTGAAGCCATTTGTTAAGAATACTCTTTGTTAATTTTAATCCAGGAAGAAAATTGAAATTTTGGCATATAATTAGGTTTTTAAAGGTGAATACCTAAATATTTGACAGAATCTTTAACAGGTATATCACAGAGTACTTGGTCATTTGATTTGTGAAGACAGAGAATTTCACATTTATTTAAATTTAGATATAGACCAGAGGCTTGAGAAAAATATTTGATGGATTTAAGAGCAAAAGGAATTTGACCTTTATCCTTTAGAAACAGTGTAGTGTCATCGGCGAGCTGCGAGATTCTAATTTACTTATTAAACATGGAGATGCCTTGCATAAGAGTATTATTTTGAATACTAATAGACATTAGCTTCACCATCGGAATAAAAAGAAAAGGAGAGATGAGGCATCCCTGTCAAACGCCTCTGTGGATACAAAATATTTTGGAGGTGTTATGGTTAATAATAATGGAACTGTTAAAGTCTCTATACAGCAAATTGACAGCAGAGATGAAATTAGATCCAAAGCCAAACATCTCCAGGCAGTCAAAGAGAAATCTGTGTTCTACAGTGTCAAAGGCTTTGCAAAAATCCAGAAATAGGATAATGGCATCCGAGTCAATAGACTCAGCATAATCAACCAAATCTAAAGCCAGTCTTACATTACAATTTATATGACGACCCTTCATGAAACCTGTCTGTGTTTCATTAATGAGGTGATTCAAACATTTTTTCAGTCTATTTGCAAATATTAGGGCAAGTAATTTGTTTTCAGTTGTTAGTAAGCTTATGGGATGCCAGTTATCTATATACTGAAGGCCTTTCCCAGGTTTAGGTATTAAAGCGATATCTCCCTGTTTCATAGTGGTCACCATTTCCTCTTTTGTGAGACATTCTTTAAACAGATTGAAGATAGGTTTTTCTAAAAGCTACTGGAAACTGGAAAACCGTCTATGCCTGGAGCTTTATTTTTTTTCATAGATTTCAGAGCATTTTTTATTCTGTAATTGTGAGCTCTGCATCAAATAAGGACTTGAGATCATCTGTGACAACAGGTGTATGGTTATGCACATGTTGTAAAAAAGGCTTCGCATCTGTCTTCCTGAAATTCAGATTTGTAAAGGTTTTCATAAAACAAAGAGATGAAGTCAGATATTTGAGCAGGGTCTTTACACAAAATATTACTAATATTTAAGGCAGACAAAGATTTACATTTCTTTTTTCAAGAGCAAAGAAATAGCTACTGTTTTTTTTTCACCTTTCTCAGTCCACTTAGCTCTGGATCTGATGAAAGAACCTTTGGCTAAGTCAGTATATAATTTATCAAGTTGCAATTGAGTTGTTTTTAATTCTTTTATTCTAAAATTTAATTTTTTTCATCAGAGTGATTATGTTTTTTGAAGAGACTATCAAGCTATAGCATGAGGGTAGATTCTTTAAGAAGCCTGTTTTTGTTTTTTTTTAGTTTGATAGCAAGCCCTCTAACTTTGAACTTAAATAGTTCCCATTTGTTCCCATATGATGATTCTACATCAGAATCAAAACACTCACTAAGACACTCAATAACAGAGCAATTGAAAGCTGAATCATCTAAAAGTAAAGTGTTTATTTTCCAGTACCCACAGCATCCATTAGATGAATCAGAGGTTAATAACTTAAGAGATATCAATTTATGGTCTGTTAGAGGAGCATGAAGATGACAGATGCTTTTTACATATTGTAAGAGAGGGTGTGAGATAAGAAAAAAGTCTATTCTAGATCTAAGGGACTTAGACCCATTACACCAAGTAAAATCATGCATGTTGTCATTAAAGAAATGCCAAGCATCAGCTACAGTTTATTGGTTACATAATGAAGAAATTATATCATTTGTTTTAGAGCCCTGGGATATACAAGGTGGGAATCGGTCTATGAGGTTGTCGGGGGTCTCGTTAAAGTCACCTGCTAAAATCATTTGAACATTTGTACACTTATTTTGTAACTCAAAAACCTTGCTAACAAGATCAGAGAAGAAGACCTTATTGGAGTTATGAGAGTTATAACTATATATTACATAGAAGAAAGCAGGCATTACCAAATTAACTATCAATATCAACCATCTTCCTTAATTAGAAGTAACTGATTCAATAATTACTTGTGAAGTAAAATCATAACACCAGTAGAACGGTTTGTGCCACTCTCAAAGTAAACAGAATTTCCCCATTGTGACTTCCAAAATTTGCAATCAGGCTCACAAGAATGAGTCTCTTATAAAAATATATATATATATCAAATATGCTTCCGTGTGTTTTCAAAATGAAAAAATAGCCATTCTATAGAACATCGTAACCCCTCACCCAGGACACCTGAAGTGCAGTCCTATATGTTATATGTTCAAGGTCACTGTGCCAAGGTCAAAGGTCAAATATGCAAATTAGCTACCCACACATGTTTAGGTCATAGGGAACGCCTGTACAAAATTTCAGAAAGCTGGCATGTGCATGAGCCGAGCAATGGCCTGGACAAAATTGTCACCCCGCCCGGTTCAAAGGGTTACTTAATGGTCACTGCTGCCATGTTTTTGGGGGCAGCATAGTTCCTCTAAGCTCAGGTTCCTTACTGTCACTAAGCTTCCTAGTCTTAGTACTAGTGCATTTTTGATCCTTTTTTTTTTCGTCTGTCCCGTCTTTTTTTACTTCTTTTACAAAGTCATGCAGAATTTTGAGTTCAACTAACTTAATATTGTCTCCTTAAATGTGAGAGGTCTTAGAGACAAAAGAAAAGTACTTTTTACCCTTCAGCCAGATGCAGCATGTGATTAAAAACCATTTCTATGAATTTATGTTTGTAATTTTCTGATTACTTAAGTGTGTAATTAAGGCTGATCATGCAGAAATGCCTAGATTCAAATTGCTAATTAAGTTCATTGGTCAAGCTCATCTTGGTCAAATCCTCTGAACATACCTTCTGGTTTTGAATGCCAAGGCTGGGCAGGATGTCTATTCATCAACAGCTTGGTGTTCATCATTGGCTTGCTTAAAACAGGGTTTTGGAAATAGTTTTAAATTCATGAATACTAGTAATTTTTTCATCTAATCCATCATGTGACAAATACATGCAAGTACGGATATGGCAATATCCCACTAGATCTCCTGCTAAAAAGGTGATTTAAAATATGTCAGAGACATGAACCACATTTGATCAGCTGAAGACACATTTAAACAGTGTTATTGTTTCAGTTACATGAATGGACGCAGAACCTATGAACACCGAGTCCGACCAAACAACAGCGGACACAATTAGTCAACCGAGTTCATCATCAGCAGACTGCACTGACTGAGTTGGTAAGTATGTGGCAACCTTTAAGGACACCCAGCACTCACAAGAAAAATTAATCACTTCATAAGTTATACAGCCATTATACAGGGTGAGATGTAAAGTGATATCAAATAGACCATGGGAAGAAAATACTATATTTATTATTTACTGTGAGCATCACATTGCTGAGTGTCCCTAAAATTCAATCCGCATCCAAGCTATGTGTACTCCTGTATCCTACATTTTGATAATATTGATTAAAAAGCGCAAAGGCACAGATAATTTCGGGCCGAAAGCAGGTTTCATCTCAGTTTTCACAGCCTATGTGCACGCTGCATTGCAACCATGGTCACAGGTTATGTGAATGAACTACTGATGACATCGCCTTATTTAAATACTATTGTGACCAAATAGTTTCAAGTGTCCCAGAGATTTATGAATGAAATGGGTTGCATTTCATGTGCCACATAATGTTGGCCAGTGCAAAGTTTCGATCAGCGCTTTAAGTCATGCTGAATTTTTTACAAGTTACATGCGGTTACCTCACAAGCTGATCTAGTTCAATGTCTAACTGACCCCGCCCACCAGTGAAAATGTCTACCTATTCTGAGGACAAAGAAGTGAGGCAGACTTGCCAACCGATACACCACCGTACTGCACTCAGTGAAAACAACCCATAACAAATGTGTGTATGACAAGGGATAAATATATAATTTTTCTTTTATTATATCAACACCAAACTCTTTTCTAAGTTGTCTCCCTTCAGTTCTTGAAAATTTGAGTTTTGACATAATATTAGTTGCTTGATTAACTTTTGTCACTTTTAACATATCTCTGGTCTCAGGAACCTTTCATATGGCTGTTAATCATTTGGAGAAATTAATTTTAAAAATACCACATATTTGAGAAAAGAACAGAATTCTAACAGAATTTAATAATGGATTTCTCTCTTATTACAATATTACCACATCTGTTCTATAACAAAGTATGGTTAGAAACCGAATCTGGAGAAAAAATTGAACAGAATATACCAGCGTGTTGGGAAATTGAATATTTTGATAAATGGTAATACATTTCAGAGTTCTTTAACAATTTACAAAATAATGTAATCAAAATTTAGATTTCCTCAAGTAAACCACTGCTGAACTTACTAGTCATCTAGCAAAAATAAATAAATAAATAAATACAAACCCAGACTGAAATAAAAACACTTAAATGATATGATTAAATAAATGTGGGCACCACCCTGCACATTGACAATTCGAGATGTCCAGGGTAATTTCCTAAAAAAGGTTGTTCCAAATAACACTCAGCAAATTTCATGCTTATCACAAATTTAACTATTCCATTGATTTTCGGCACTTTGCTGCTTCTCTATAAGCTTGATTCCTGTTTTTGACATTTCCATCATGAACCAAGCATTCGGTCACATTTCACTGTTCCTTCCAATTCCAGTGGGTCCGGTATCTAGGCAACATCCTCCCAACCCACTTGGTTCTGAGTTCTGCGTGTTCTGTACAGCATGTTCTCAGCCTTGGAGTGGCAGTAATGCGTTTCTGCCACTTGGTGTCACTCTGGGCTGGTCTCAATGGTGTAGAATTGGTAGCAGTGTGAGTCATTATCGAGCCCTCTACAGACCATCAACAAATGATGGTTAGTTTAAATTATATAACACAAAATTACCTTCACTGAAAAGCATTTATGAAAGGAAGTAGAGTTTTTGTTTTGTGATGTTGGGGAAATGCAGGAACATTTGTGGAGGTATACATTAAATAAAAGCTGACAAACGATGAGTACGGTTGTAAACAAATTTTTACTAATACATTTGATTGTGTAGATACATCCATGTAAAGTCACATTTACACATATTTATGGAGATCAACTGGCACTATATGTAATATAATAAATAGATGAACACAACATCTGTACAACAAAACATTTCCCCAAATGCCATATAAATGCTCATATATCAGTACAACATTTATTTACCATTAACAACCATTTGAAAATAAAAAGAATTTCCCTCCATTCTATTTTTCAAACTAATTTCCATCACTTCTAGGCTATTTATGCACGGGCAAGAATTGAGAGATAATATTTACAGGTTTCTAAACAAACTCCAAAAAGGCACAAGTGTCTGTACAACATGTACAAAAAGAAAGAAAGAAAGAAAAAAAATGACCAAAAAAGCTGAAAAAAAAAAATACTATAATAATAATTGGTCATCATTTATGATTGCACATACAATTATGAATGTCAGAAAGTGTGCTTTATAAGTGGCCTGCAAGGTTGCAAAACCCCTTAAGTGTTTTCACTTTTACAAAGTGACAAAGTTTTACAAAAAGAGCTAAAACAACAGACAGAAAGAGCGAGAGACCAGTTAAAGGAAGGAAATATTGAGTCTCTCAGGTAGCAATGACAAGTCTGTCTTCATCATCACTCGAGGCATTGCTGAAGTCATCAGTTACTAGTTGCCTGGTGATGGCGTGCCGTGGCAGTCTTGCTTCACCTGTGTCCACTGATGACGCCTTATGTGCACTCTCAGATTCGTCCTCAGTAGAAAAAGAGGGTTGTGGTCTTATTTTTGTCTTTTCCATGTCAGTTGTGCTGAACACTAAATCTTTTCCACTTTTAATGGGTTTGCTTGGTGAAGTTATTTCCACCAAGGGCTTTACAGCTACGGGAAGTACTGCTACAGGTGCTGCAGCTGTCCAGGATGCAGGGAAGCTACCAGAGGGAGAAGAAGCTGGGGGAGACTCTGCTACTTGTGCAGGTAGGGAAGCTGAGGCGATGCCTTCTGGACTGCTGGGCTTGTCCGGAACCAAAGGGCTGAGAGCAGAAAGTGGGCTGAGGGAGGGGATAAGAGCAGGCAAGGCAATGTTGAGGATCTGCAGGCCAGGAATGTGACCTGGGGAGGTTGTGCTACTCTGAGGTGCTGGGCTGGCTGCCAACACCTGCACACCAAGAGCCGCATTAAGTGCAAGACTTTGCTGAGGCACCAGTTGGGTGGAATTAGCTAAACCCACCACACTTAGTGTCTCCATGCCAACAGGCTGCAGTGTGGCCTGGGGAGCACTGAGGGTCTGGAGCCCTGCCACCTGGCCAAGAGGAAAGCAGGGTAGGACACTACTGATTGGTTCCTGAACCACAAGTGACTGACAAGGTGAGCCCTGGGGCTGGGGCGAGGTGTTGGACATTGGTAGGGGGCTGCTAGCCTGTCGGTGGATAACACTGACTGCTGGAATGGTGAGCTGGACAGGCCCTGCCTGAATGGGCACAAATGTAGAATATGCTGCCAATCCAGCAGGCACCAGCTGGATGCCACCTACTGGTACCATGCTGTGAGGGGAGCGAGTAGGTTGCTGGGAGTGTAGGGGGAGGTGGCTGAAGAGGCGAGTAGTCGCTCCAACTCCAGAGTCTTGGTCTAGACCCAGAGATGGAAAGTGCAAAGATCCGTGAAGGGAGTCTGACGTTGTTTGGGTGCTTCGGTCAACATTGGCATTAGACTCATTCGTGGTTCGGGAATAACTTGAGGTTGATTCATCCTGTAAAACATTATATTTGATTTAATTTCATATGGATTCAATGTTCTATGGACAACAGGAGAACTTATAATTTCAGGGTTTCATTTTAAGCTTTGGGGAAAAAATTTTTTAAACCCATGTAGCTTTGCACGATAGGCATCTGGCATTCAAAACTCAATGTGCATGTGCACAGAAGTACTGTAAATATTGACAGATATATAAGGAGAGAGGAAGGTACAAACTGTGGGGAAAACTTATGAAATCACTACACTTTGGAAGATATCCACTGTGTATTATACTATACTTCATAACAAAAATAAACTAATCACAAATATGACTTCATGAAACAGACAACAAATGAAAAACAATTTTAAATAATGACATATTTTTCCAGATTAATAGAAGAAAATATGGAAAAAAATGTAAAATAACTAAATAAAAAAACCAAGAAAAATCAGAAGTATCACTTTGTTGCTCCTCATTGGGCCTGATTTTTTTTGAGTTGTGGATTTCACTAATGAAAAGCAACATTCTTTATCAAGCTGCTTTCAACTTTCTCAAAACAGCAGTGAAGATCAGCCTTATAGGAGTAACAACATGGACCAATTTTTTTTATTTCCACCATAACTCTTCCATCATATTGAGATCTTGACTGTTTGTTGACCATAAATCAGTAGATAAAAACTGTGTGCAGTTCAGAATAAAGTACTGCTAAAAGTGTACTCTATCTAAAAGGAGCTCCTGCACAAGCCAATGATTCTTCCTGTGATAATACCAGGCTTGTATAATTGGGTGAACCCAGCAGGAGCAGTGACGTTGTGGTGCTCTTTCTCTAAGTTGGCGAGGAGAGCGAACTGTTCCCGGTTCATGATGCACAAGAGTCTCTGTTCTATACTCACTGTGTGATGATAATGATGATAATAATCTACATACAGTCAACAAAAATATAAATGCAACACTTTTGTTTTTGCTCCCATTTTTCATGAGCTGAACTCGAAGATCTAAAACCTTTTCTATGTACATAAAAGGCCTGTTTCTCTCAAATATTGTTCACAAATCTGTCTAAATCTTTGTTAGTGAGCATTTCTCCTTTGCTGAGATAATCCATCCACTTCACAGGTGTGGCATATCAAGATGCTGATTAGACAGCATGAATATTGCACAGGTGTGCCTTAGGCTGGCCACAATAAAAGGCCACTGTAAATTGTGCAGTTTTACTGTAATGAGGGTAGGTATATGGTTGTCAGAAAACCAGTCAGTATCTGGTGTGACCACCATTTGCCTCACGCAGTGCAACACATCTCCTTTGCATAGAGTTGATCAGGTTGTTGATTGTGGCCTGTGGAATGTTGGACCACTCCTCTTCAATGGCTGCGCAAAGTTGCTGGGGATTGAACCGCTGACCTCGGGGATCAGTAACCCATCGCCTTAACCTCTAAGCCACCACTGCCCGTGTACAGATCCTTGCAACGTGGGGCTGTGCATTATAATGGTGCAACATGATGTGATGGTTGTGGATGAATGGCACAACAATGGGCCTCAGGATCTCGTCACGGTATCTCTGTGCATTCAAAATGCCATCAATAAAATGCACGTGTGTTTATTGTCCACAGCATACGCCTGCCCATACCATAACCCCACCACCACCATGGGCCACTCGATCCACAATGCTGACATCAGCAAACCGTTCAGCTACATGATGCCATACACGGTGTCTGCCATCTGCCCTGTACAGTGAAAACCAGGATTCATCCATGAAGAGAACACTTCTCCAACGTGCCAGATGCCATCGAATGTGAGCATTTTCCCACTCAAGTTGGTTACGACAGCGACCTGCAGTCAGGTCGAGACCCCGATGAGGAAGACGAGCATGAAGATGAGCTTCGCGGAGACGGTTTCTGACAGTTTGTGCAGATATTAATTGGTTATGCAAAGCGATTGTTGCAGCAGTTGTCCGGGTGGCTGGTCTCAGAAGATCTTGGAGGTGAAGATGCTAGATGTGGAGGTCTTGGGCTGGTGTGGTTACACATGTGAGGCCAATACTGCCATATTCTCTGAAACACCTTTGAAGATGGCTTATGGTAGAGAAATGAACATTCAATTCACGGGCAACAGCTCTGGTGGACATTCCTGCAGTCAGCATGCCAATTGCACGCTCCCTCTAAACTTGCAACATCTGTGGAATTGTACTGTGTGATAAAACTGCACAATTTACAGTGGCCTTTTACTGTGGCCAGCCTAAGGCACACCTGTGCAATATTCATGCTGTCTAATCAGAATCTGGATATGCCACACCTGTGAGGTGGATGGATTATCTCGGCAAGGGAGAAGTGCTCACTTACACAGATTTAGACAGATTTGTGAACAATATTTGAGAGAAATAGGCCTTTTGTGTACAGAGAAAAAGTTTTAGATCTGAGTTCAGCTCATGAAAAATGGGAACAAAAACAAAAGTGTTGTGTTTATTTTTTGTTGAGTGTATGATGATATGAGTTAAAATAAACTCAAACAATATAAGGTAATGATAAGAGTTCTCATTGACCTGCTGTAGAGAAGCGCGGTGCTGCTTGGTTTCACTCGGAATTATTATGAAGCAGAAAACACACGAGGGGTTACCTAGGCAACAAGGGCAGAGAGGGGCAGTGATTCGACTTTCGACAGTCGATGTCACATGGCACTTCCTGTGCGAGTGAGGCTTAAGAAATGCATGCTGGGAGTTTGGACATTTGAAAACTGACTGGTTTTGATTGGTTCCCTGTGTGATGATGTAATCAATCTTTTTTTGCTTGTCGTCACTCACACCACCACACACACACACACACACACACACACACATTCTTTGTGGCAACACAAAACATGAACTCATTAAAGAGAAAAACAAACTAACAAGACAGGTGATACAAATCAGCAAATCAAAAAGAGTGAACAGGAAACTGTGTTCATTTTTCTTCTCAGAACAAATTTTGGAAAGCAGGAGAGACTGATTTTTTTATTTTATTTCCTCCTTAAATGAGCTGCGCCGCTCTTATAACACCAGCCTCAGTTGTGTGTCAATAGAGATATCTAAAGAGATACTTTGATACTTTGACATCGGGCATGTTCACCTCACAAAAGGCCTGGGTTCGATTCCCGAGCTCAGACGTTTCTGTGTAGAGTTTGCATTTTCTCCCAGTGCTTGCGTGGGTTTCCTCCAGGAAAAAAAAACATTGAACAGTATTCTAACTGGCGGTTCCAAATTGCCCCTAGATGTGAGTGTGAGTGGTTGTGTGTGTGTGTTGGCCCTGCGATGGCCAGGCGAGGTGTCCAGGGTGTACCCCACCCTCACCCAGAGTCGGCTGAGATGGGCGCCAGCCTCCCCGCGACCCTAATTAGGATTAAGCAGCTTGGAAAATTAATGAATGAATACATTGACTTCTTCCTTGGTCTACATGTATGTTATCCTTTTATGATCTCCCCATTTCGTTTTCTCCTACACCAAATCTTAGAAGCAGTTGACTGGTAACTTATAAAATATTGTGCCACACTCTGTGCTGGATTTCCTTTTATAATTTAGAGTTTTATAATTCTTTCTATCACTAAAATTCACAGCTCTCTTGTTGGGGTCACGCTTCCATGCAATTAGCCAAGTCCAACAGCTTGTTCAGGTCTGTAACCACTCACTTTTACCTGCACTGTTTTCATTTCTTGACATGAGCCAGTATTTGTTTTTGAAATGCTGATTACAAGTTGATATGTAATACGCAGTGATATGTATTAAAAATTTATGTAATATGAAGGTCCATTTGTTTCCCCACAACACAGTGTTTCAATATTTTTCCTATATGAATCTGTTAAAATATATGGCATAAATTAAAATAATTTTATTTAATTTGTCTGAGGCATGTTACATAGAGCCCATCTATTAAAGAAAAATTGTTTTGTGTCATATCTGTGATTTGAAACATACAGGGTGTAGATCCTCTCAATGTGGTAATTTTTGCCAGGGGTTGTAGAGTGGAAAGGATACATATCTCACCTGCCCAGGAGAGGAGGAGCTCTTGCTTAAAACTGGTGGACTAAGAGGCACATCGGGGTCAGGATAATCAATGGACATCTGTCTGCAGGGTGAAACTGGACTCATCATGTGTACAGACTCCGTGTCAGATAAATTGGATTCTGAGGTAGGAGCTGGGTACGAGACAAAGAAAGTGGGGCTGGGGCCATGGTTAGAGCAAACAGCAGAGCCTGTCATCTGTCTGCCCAATGACACTGAGTTGGTTATGGCCAGTGAATCATTGTCCAATGCCTGTGACTTTGATTCTGAAATTTGAAGGGGAGGAGTGGGGTTAGGGCTGATAGACATTTGTGCTAGGAGGGAGCTTGGTGCTGAATCAGCCTGGCTTGATGGGACATGCTGAGGGCTGGCAGCTACTGAAGGTGTGGCAGAGAGGCCAGACTCTGCCTGGCTATCCTCCTCATCTTCCTCCTCGCCATCATTATCCTCGTCATCAGGCCCATCTGAATCATCGCCATCTGAATCTGGTCGATCTGCACTGCTTATTCTTCCGTGATCACCTCCTGAAGAAATTTAGAAGAAAAATAATGATGCATAGCTTATAGGTTACTATAGCAAGCATATTCAAACAGACTGAATTTTACTACCCAAAAATAGTAATGATTTATTGTGAGTCTAGAACACTTTAACACACTAAGAATACACCATCCAAATTTATTTAAACCAATAACATATACTCTCAACAGCAGGCAGCATTATGGCAAAAACTATTACATGATGAGAGAGAGAGAGAGAGAGAGAGAGAGAGAGAGAGAGAGAGAGAGACAGACAGACAGACAGAGAGAGGGGGAGATCCTAAACACCATGGAGTGTGTGCAATATAACATTTCAGTGACATTCTGTTTTGATTTAAACTTGTAAAGAGATCAACACATAAAACAACAAGGTGCAGGTGCTTCAAATTTTGAGGTGAGAAATATTAACACCTACAACCTCAAGGGCATATGGTTCAGGGGAAAAAAAGAAAAAAGAAAAAGAAAAAAGAGAATGAGAGAAAGCGAACAGATTTTAAGGTCTCTAAAAATAGACACCGCAATTTCCCCTCACTAAAGGCTGTTCATACCGCCCACATGTGCTTTAAGTTAACAAGGAAAGCTGCTTCATTTAGAATCTTTTATTTACACCATAGCACTTCAGTTGATCGGGCCTGCTAGTGAACAGTGCAGGACAAATAAGCTTTTAATGCTTCTTATTATTAGTAAACCTATTAATGGGCAAGTTGTTGGGATCCTAGTGTAAACATACTGCAGTGACTGCATTGTGGATTTCTTTAATTAAGCAGGAGTTAAATAAATGTTGCTCTTCCTCTGTTCTTTCCTTTATTCTGCTATATTTTAGGTTTAGCTGAGGGTTGCAGATGCAAACAGACTGAACAAACTGATCGGCAAGGCTGTTCGTTGTGGGGATGGAGCTGGACTCTCTGACTGGACTGATGGAAAGGCGAATGTTGTCCAAAATAAAGACAATATTGAACAATACCTCCCATCCGCTTCACAACCTGCTGATCAGTCACAGGAGCACGTTCAGTGAGAGACTGATACCACCT
>JBCNYH010000001.1:37038555-37054157 GCA_039654325.1 Tandanus tandanus | reverse complement strand
TATACATATATATATACATACATATATATACACATATACATATATATACATACATATATATACACATATACATATATATACATACATATATATACACATATACATATATATATACATACATATATATACAATTGTAAATAGACAATTGTAATTTTTCTTATTGAAACTTTTATCATTATCTTTTTCTTTACTTGGTATGGAGCAACTACGTGCACACAATTTCCTCCGGGATTAGTAAAGTATTCTGATTCTGATTTTAGTCACTTTACATTAGCTTGATAATGGTTACACATAAATGTTAAACATACATAATCCAGTTTTTCAGGACCATAAAACTGATAATAATAAAACTTTTGTACAAAGAAATTCACAAAATGTTCTTTTGAGACTACAGTATTACAGAATGCAAACGCTATGCCAACTGGCAGACTCACTGTCTGTGGTCTATGTTTCATGTGGTACATGAAATATTCTGCATAAATAGGTCAATTCTTAATACTGACTGTACCCAAATGTTTTAATGACCTCTCAGCAATAATCATTACCATCTTCTGATACATTTTATATTAAAGATACCTGAGTCCTCGGTATCATGGTCTTCAATAACACCAATGGCAACACCCATCTCCGTACACTTCTTACTGTGGGCCTTTGATTTCATGTGCTTTGTAAGGTTTCCTGTGTAAATAGTGAAACAGACAGGATCAACCAGGGTAGTTAACCAAGCTACATGACCAGAGGAGAGGATTGCATAAGTCAGACATGTCTCTGAACCTCCAGGTTTTGGTTGAGCAACTGTTACAGAAAATCTTTAAGGAACGTAGGCTGCTCTGTCATTGCATGCCTCTTTGCAGTAAAACGTGGGTAGATGAGTACTGGATGAATCATGTAGGCCTTTTTTAAGAGGATTGCAGGCATGAGAACAGTCAGTTTTTTTACATTATATGCAGTCCCCTCCAAAAGTATTGCAACAACCACTTTTTTGTTTTTGAAATACACTGACGACATTTGTGATAAAGATCAAAACATGAACATGAGAGGAAACTGTGGATCGGACTTTCAGCTTTCATTTGCGGATATTTACATCTAAATATGTTAAATAACTTGGTACACTGCATGAGAGACCACTCAATTTTTAGGTGGGCAAAAATATTGGAACTAAAGTAAATAACACTGTATTATTCATTTAAAATATTTTATCATTTTTGATTGGTGGAAAAGGCAGCACGGTGGCGTAGTTGTTAGCACATCCGCCTCACAGCAAGAAGGTCCTGGGTTAGAGTCCGGGCTCAGCAAGGGCATTTCTAAGTGGAGTTTCCATGCTCTCTCTGTGCCTGCCTGGGTCTCCTCTGGGTACTCTGGTTTCCTCCCACAATCCAAAAACATACACATTAGGCTAGCTGGCTGTTCCTAATTGCCCCTAGTTGTGAGTGTGAATGTAAATGGTTGTAAGTTTGTTGGCCCTGTGATAGTCTGGAAGCTCTTCAAGGTGTACCCTGCCCGTGCCCAGAGATGGCTGAAATTGGCTCCAGCCTCTCTAGTGGGTTTAGGCAGTACGACAAAAGAATGAATGAATGACAGATTGGTGGAAAGCCATCAAATAATTTTGGTAATGCATCAATGCCACCGGATAAGTTGAATGATAATTTGAATGGGGCAGCCGTGGTATAATGGATATAGAAGCGGCTTTGGGACCGAAAAGTCGCTGGTTCGGTTTCCGAACCAGCAGGAAAAACGTGTGGCCGTGGGGGAATGAGCTGCACCTTCCCTTTCTCCACATTCATGGCTGAAGTGCCCTTGAGCAAGGCACCTAATCCCCGACTGCTCTCCGGGCACCACAATGTGTGGCAGCCCACTGCTCCGAGTGTGTGTGCTCACTGTTCACGTGTTTGTGTTCTCACTTTGGATAGGTTAAATGCAGAAGTCAGTTTCCCTTGTGAAATTAATACAGTATATATAAAAAAAAAATAATAATAATAATACTAATAATAATTCTTGCATGACTGGCATGTGCCAAAGTTCCTCCTCAAAGATAACACAAGATATTTTTTAACAGTAACGGATATCTTATTGCAAATATTTACAGCATTTGGCAGACGCTCTTATCCAGAGCGACTTACAATTATCATTTTTATACAATGCATAAAATGTGTGTTTGCAATGTTTACATATAAAATAGATTGGTTATGCCTCATGACTGTGGAAGCAATGCGGCCCTGAGCTGTAAACTTCTTTTTATTTTCTCCATATTTCTTAACATTTTCTCTGTATTTGTGCTGTTGTAACCATAGAGGTAGATGACTACAACAGCATGAATATTGAAAAAAAAAAATTAAGTTTATAGCTCAGGACCACATTGCTTCAGACATGGTAGGAGCCATCTGCCAGGGAGTATAGCCAATCTATCATATGATATATACGTATGTTCCGCCTCTAACCATCATTCCAGAGAATCCCATTGAGAATGAATGGCTGCCTGCTTTGAAGACTTCCGGTTTCTTGGAAAAAGCAAATAAAGTTGTGTTTGGTGAAAGATCTAATTCCTGAAAATAAAAATGAGGTTCTTGGCATCAAATATTTTAGTTCCATATTTTACTGTTTTGCCAGTAAAAACTCAAACCATTCCTTTGTTGGAGCATGCCATGCAAACCTAATCCATGGCACTACACTGTGCTTGATCGATTGTGTATTTTGGATCATTAACAGATACTATCTTTCTCCACATGTTGGTAAATGTTCATCTTGTTAGTATTCCAGTGGTTTCTTTATTTCCCCCAGGACATTCCAACTTTTTGTACTAGTGATACCCAATGCTTGTTTTCCCTTTTTTCTCAAACTGAAAATGCTTTTCTCACACAGACTGCTTATCCCTTTTAACAACAGAGGTGAAACCAGGAATCAAAAAGATTTAACGTTCACAGACATTACCTGTTTAACTTTGAATCTAACAGAACACGTCTGTCAATCACATGTTCCAATATTTTTGACTACTTGAAAAAGGTATGAGTTCAAACAAAAGGTTATCTTTCAGGTTGTTTAACAAATCATACAGATATAAACATCAGCAAATGAAAGTCTGATGAAATGAAAATCAATTGTCTCAGACTCATCTTTGGATGTCAACCAAAGACATCTTCAGTGTCAAGCACAAACAACTGAAAAAGAACTGCCCTTGGCCTAGCAGTGCTAAAATCTAATCTAATACCCAATCTAAATCCTGTGTTTTCACTGCCCTAGGTAAATTAAGCCATGAAGGAATGCATAAAGTCAGCAACAATACTCCAATAAATAGAAGCATTTAGGTAAACCGTATCATCTGGCATGGGTTTCTGCTGTTGAAGCCCAACATGTGATACTTTCTAAGATGCTTTTCTGCTCAACACAGTTGTACAGAGTAGTTATCTGAGTTACTGTAGCATGCACTGTAGACTGAACCCGTTTGGCCATTCTCCATTATATTCTCATTAAAATATGTTTCTCTATGTAGAATTACTGCACAATTCTGAGTAAACTCTGGAGACGTGTGTGTGTGAAAATCATCAGCAATTATATAAATATTCATACCAGCCTGGGGTGGCATGATGGTGTAGCGGTTAGGTTTACAGCAAGAAGGTCCTGGGTTTGAGTCCCATGCTCAGGAGAGGGCGTTTATGTTTGGAGTATTTTCTACCCATGCTTCTTAGGGTTTCCTGTGGGTAGTCCAGTTTCCTCCCACAATCTTAAGACATGCACATTAGGTTACTTTTTCTGTTTCAAATTGCCCCTAGGTGTGAGTGAGTTTGAATTTTTGTGTGTGTCCTGTGATGGACTAGTGAGTTGTTTAGGGTGTACCCCACCTTCGTCCAGAGTCTAACAGCTAAGAGAGACTCAAGCCTCCCTGTGACCCTAGTAGATTAAATGGTTCAGCAAATGAATGAATGAAGGAACGAATCAAACCAGCACATCTGGTCACAGTCAAAATCACGACGTTCATGCATCTTCCACATTCTGATTGTTGATGTGAGCTTTAGCCGAAGCTTCTTTACTTGAAGAATTGTATTGGCATGGTTTTATACCCTGCACCACTGCCATACGATTTAATTATAAATTGTTCAGTCTACATATATTAGACAATTTTTCTCCATCAGCTGAACAAGCCATGTTCCTCACTTTATTCATTTTAATTTTAACTTGAGGAATGAAGTCATTGACACATTCAGAACTCTGGCAGTTCATAGAATGAATGTTATGTTTTGGCAATGGCTACTACATTATTTACCATTTTGTATATCTACTGGTTTGACCTCCTACAACTTCAGCTCTTTGCTTGCACAGCTGATAGATCAATTGAACAAAACCTCCTGTTTCTCTGGACACTTACACCATCTGCACTGAACTACATGGTAGTTACTTCCTGGATTCTTTCTCAGGTAACATAAAAACCCAACCATACAAAAGAAGGTCCTTTCTCAGCTAAGTGACCAAGAACACCAATAACTATAAAGTAATTATCATTTTATTGAAGTAAATTTTGTGAAAAAAGTAGCAACCAAGTTGTATGTAACAATAAAGAACTCACCTTTTGTTTTGAAAGAGAAATTACACTGTGCACAATGATAGGGACGAACATCAGAGTGCGTGCGAATATGTTTGCGCAGCATGCTTGGCTTTTTACAACGGATCCCACACTCCTCACAGATGTATTTACCCCTTCCACGCCCCCTTACATACACGTATTCTTCATTGGATTTGTACCTGTTAAAAGAAGATGATATGCA
Source organism: Tandanus tandanus (assembly GCA_039654325.1). NCBI lineage: Eukaryota > Metazoa > Chordata > Actinopteri > Siluriformes > Plotosidae > Tandanus > Tandanus tandanus. The sequence continues at coordinate 37,049,400 of JBCNYH010000001.1, read as the reverse complement.
ACATGAGACTTTTTTTATTTAATGTGCTGGAAGTGATAGAGGAGAACTTAGCCTAGGGACACAAACCCTCCATCAAAGATCTTCACACGCCGAGGTTCTGCTTTGGAGGAGTCTAACTCATGACTCAGCTGACTCTCTGGTTTTGCCTTGCCACAAGTTTCATTTAATAAAGTGCTTTGTTGGGCCAAGACCTGAAAAGATTTCAACAAAAATACAAAACCTAAATAAAATGAATTTAAAATAAATTTTACAAGACATTGCTACTGTAAGCTTTAAAAGGTACTATCAAAGTAATAACGGGGAGAACAAACCTTTGGCAAAACATCTTTCAGTTTGCCAGAGTATGTCAATATGTCAGATTTTAAGCTTGTCGTTATAGCTTGGGTATACAGTATCTTCTTGGAGATCTGTTTAGAGTCAAAAAGTGACATGACCACTTTGGTAGGAAGACCCAGTGGATTTGGATTTTTGGGCTTCACTGTCCAAGTAGAATAGGCTGAGATTCTCTGATCAGTCTGCTCAATGTGGAGCGGTTTCCTTTTCAACAGAAAGCACCAAGTAAAGGTTGTAGCTGTTTTCAGACTTGGGAAAGACAGACGATGGCTGTCTCTTGTGTTCACATACGAAACAGAAGCAGCTAATTTTATTTGCCCCTGAAATGGTGGAGGCCTCACATGAGATTTAGCAGGAGACCACTGATGCTCCTCAGGCTTCTCCTGTGATTTCTGTGTTGTGTTTCCTGGTCCAAAGTGCATCCTTGAAGAGGAAAGTGTGTCATGTCCTGGTAATGTCTGCACATTTGTTGTAGGTGTCCTGCTCTCCATTTCTTGTTCAACATCAACACCCTTTGTATGACAGGTTTCTATCTGATTACCTTTTTCAATCTCTGTGCATTCTGGAAGTTGCTCAGGGGCATCAGTTTCTATCGGACTGTCCACTGGTTCAGTGGTGCAAACCTGCCGAACAAGCATTAGTTTCCGCTGCCTGGTCAATTCAGACATTTTTGAGTTCAGGTAACTGAGTGATCGACCATCTGTAAGACATACAGCCCAGTGATCATCCTTAGCCCGTTTCTGTGTCTTCTCCATGGCTATATCCAGGCTGTTGGCGGGAGAAAGCATACGTTTACTTGAGGCAGTGGGCTCTTGTTGTGGACAAAGGCTCACTGATACTAGTTTTTGAGTGCAGTGTAATGAACCAGCACTTGATGTACTTTGGATTTCGCCAATATTATTTTGTTTAATGGTTGGGCTAATAGTATTCATTTGAAGGCCAGCTGACTCAGATGACCTTCTATTTTGCCTGTCTGATCCAATTTTTGCATTAGTATTCCCTTCAGAAAGGTTAGCTTTGGATTCCACTGTTGATGGAGGTAGTGTATGCTCATGAGTTATGAGAATCTGTGGCACTACACTATATTCTGAAAAAGAATGGGAAGCTGGGACAACTTCAGTATCAATGGGCAAAACAACCGATGCCCCTCTGTTAGATATACTCTGCTGACTTGGTTGGGTTTCATAGACATTTTGCATTCCATCACCAAATGTTGAAACTTTAATTTCATGTGCAATTGGTACTGTAATAACAGGTAAGGTAATTTGTGCACCATGCACACTAGTGAAAGAGTGTGATTGACCCGTTTTCAAAACTGGATACTGCAACTGGTACTTGGGTACAAAGTCCTTGATATGATCTGCAGCAGCATGCTTCTTAATATCTGCTTCAGTGTGCACAGTATGCACCAGACACTCCTGACTTCTGTCAAGCTTTGAGGTCTGGTGCCATGGGTGGGGAAGACCATGAATTTGGGGTTGCTGTGTTTGGCTACCTAGGTTGATACTTTGAACCTTTTTCACATTCTTTTTCAGTGTGGATTCACCAGAATTCAGCACAACAGATTTATTAACATCTAACGATCTATGTTGTGACACAGAAAAAATGTTTGTAGAAGGGCCTCTCTGGAGTGAGACTGTTGGTTTCCCTGTGGGTTGTTGTGTTTCTGGTCCAATCTTTAAAGACATCTGACGTACGAGGGGCCCTCTTCTTCTTTCAATAAGGGGTACTTGGGGGGTTGTAATATACTGTGTATTTTTTGGCAATGTAGTTACCATTGGTGTCATGGAGCTGCTAGGAGATATGGTACTGCAATCAAATGACTTGCTACGATAATCACAAGAAATTTCTACAGATTGTTGAGTACAGCTGATTTGCTCGGAGGCAGCCCTTCTCATCATTCCTGGTACTCCTAGAGTGTTGCTTGCTACAGGGAGCCCTTGAACCTCGACTGGTTTCCTAACACCTTCCACCCTGGCTGGACTGTCTGACCTTGGAGGATCATCTCTGTCAAATGAGGCTGAAATACTGGAGCACCTTGACAAGCTACTGTCTCGGCTTAGGCTACGAGAGAGACTTGACTCAAAGCTAGATTCCCCTGAGGAGTGTTCCATTTGAGCCAGCCTTATCCGCTTCTTTTTTGGTGGGAGTTTTTCAGTTGGAAGTTTAGATAAGCTCTCACTTCTCTGAGGCCAACTGAAAGTTTCTGAAGGTTTTTCTGTTGAATCACTCACTTGGGATTCATGTTCTCTGTCTGGTTCTTCTGTTACAAGAATTTCAGGAACTTGAATGTTGTTCTGGCGCACTAACCGGGACTGAGTAGACGGACAGCTGTCACTGGGAACTGATGAAATTCGCTTCTCAAGTTCGTTTATTCCTTGATTAGGACATTTGGGTGTTGACATTTTTTCATGGTAACTCTGCAAAGAAGAACTCATTGTACCTTCAGAATGCCTTTTTACTGAGCTGTTTAATTCCTTTTCCAAAGAATCAACTGGAGAGGATCGGCCATTAGACTCTGACATTTCAAAGGAATTTGGTCGGCTGAGAGAGTTAGTGTGCCTAATAACTGAAGTACCACTTCCTTGTCTCTGAGGTTCTGCTCTTTCTTTACTGCATGTGCTGATACGGATCTCTCTTATTGGAGACAATCTTGCCTCTTCAATGCCTCTTGAAATGAGCTGAATTTGACCAACAGAAGCAGGGTTACTAGAAGTGGGTGTGTGTTGTGTATAAGAACTTCCTGAAAAACTCATTGACATCTGGCAGGAATCAAAACTTCTTGAACATGGTGGAGGAGTTTCAGTTGGAGACTGGTCCTCATCATCCCCAACACTTTTCATTTTGCGTCTTTTTCTTATCATTGGTTGATCAACGATGCTTGTAGTAATGGCACTTCTGCTTAAAACAAGTTGTTGTGTTCCGCGTGAAAAAACTTCTGTCTCAACATTTCTGACAGGCATGGTTTTGTTTTTTGGACCGTGCAATTCAGAGCAATAAAACTTCTTGTGATTTTCAAAGTTTTCTAATTTTCGATATCTGTTACGGCAGGTTTCACATTCATATGTTGTTCCTTTGCTTTGTTGAGTCTTTCGAGTTCTTTCAGGTGCATGATCAAATGACTTACTTCGAGTCTCATGGGTAATGATTGGTCCAGAATGACCTTCATCCATGGAATGAACAGAAAGGAGAACATGTCCCTCATTTGTGGAAGAATCTTCAACTGCTATCTGTCTGACTAGGGTTCGATGAACAGCTTGATTTGGGGTGGAAGGTGCTGGAGAGAAGACATCATCATTTAATGAACTAAACTTGTCATCAAATGATTGGCATATCCTTAGAGGATGGGGATGAGGGGTAGCATTGGGGAGGACAGCTGAACGGCCAGGTGTTGTAGGAACTGAATTACTTCTTGTTATTGGTAAACAGTCCATAGCTGGATATTGAGGTGGTACAGAGAGAAGAAATATTGGTTTGGATTTATCAGTAGGAGTAAATGGAGACTTTGGTATATCAGAATTGGAATTTGACCTTCTTACTACTGGTTTTAGATCAAACTGAAAAGAATCTTTAAATATGTATGATTTGGGTGAGTCTATACTACCTCTTCTGGAAAGAGACGTACGTCTTGGTTTGACACTATCAAGTTGTTTGGCGTCCACTACAGCCTCATTGTCTGATATTAACTTTGTAATGCGCTCCTCTAGAGAAAGAGCTTTTGTCTCCAAAGGAGGACGCATTTGTCCTGGCAAAATTGAAGACTTTTCACTTGTTGCTACATGCATGACAGTGGCCACTACAGGGGAAGATAAAATGTGTGGATTTTTCAGATCATTTTCTGTTGGAGGTGTGATTTTGACAAAGGGGCTTGGAGGGCTCATAGCTTGATCTGCACTTTCAGATCTTGAAAAGTATCCAGAATCTGTACTTCCCAGACTTCGGGGGCTAAGCAGGCATTTGCCTTGAGGCTGCTGGGAATGGTCAGTTGCTTGCTGTCTCTGAAGTTGTGCATGTCCACTCCCTGATGGAGACTTACACTGCTGATTGTCATCCTCACCTATGAAGTCTGGTAAGGGATTTGTGCAATCCACCTCCTTTAGTGATGACAGAACCATTACATTAGACCTTAAACTTGCTGTCTGGAAATCCCTTTGCCTCTGGGCTGTTGCTTGCTCTGGACTGGAATCTGTAACTCTTGGACTATCTGCTCTCAAGGGTGAAACATTGACAGGGTAAACAACAACTTTAGGAAGAGCAGCAGTTACTTTGGGCTCACAACCCTTCTGACTGGACAAAGATTTGGTACTTTCATACATCACAGAAGGGTCTGCATCCCCTTTGCTGGCTGGTACTGTGCTTGAACTGTGCAAGCTGCTCTCAGATAAAGCAGTCAAGCTGTTTGTTGAAGAGTCAGGGTCCAAATCAGCTGTATTCAACTCCTCATCACTTTCACCACTTTCCTCAACATCAGAATTGGTTCCTAGGCCCTTGTCAGATTCTTGGGAAAGAGACCCACTTCCAGAATCTCTTGAAATGAGCCCTAGTTTTATGGCATGAGCATGAGACTTTTTATGCTTATAAAGATTGCTCTTTGTTTTGAATGAGAAGCCACATGTCACACAAGGATATGGTCTCTCTCCAGTGTGGGATCTTATGTGCTTCAGTAATACACTAGGCTTTGCACATGCTCTGTTACAGTACTCACATACATATTTCCCTTGCTTTTTTGTTTTTTGCTCTTTAGTTGAGGCATCACACATTTGATTCATGCCAAAATTCACAACTGTTGCCACCTGGACAGAGTTAAAGCCTGGTGTGACTGGAACTTGGATGGGGTTGGGAACAGTGGCAGAGAGAGACTGGCATGTCTGCACTATAGGTGGCTGACTTTGGGGCAGGCCACTGGATCCCGAGGGAACCGGAGCATAAGTCAAGTTAAAAGATGGACCTGCACTGTAGCTTTTATGAAGGCCTGGCTTGTCATGCTGGCAATTTACTGGCTTACTCATCTGCTGCTGTGGGGAGTGATGTTGACCAGGCAGAACTCCTGTTGATGCACTATTGTAGAATGGTGTTTTAGTAACAGGATATGACTGCATTACTGCAGGCTGCATCTGTGGACAGAAATTAACTGAGGGCATAGAAATGGCAGCATCTGACTGGGGAATAGGAACTGAGGTGGCTTTCCCAAGTTGTCCAATTGTATTGCAATTCTTCTTCTCTTTCAAAGTATTAAAGTCCGGCTCCATGGCCTTAAGCAGAACTTCAAGAGGAGCAGCTCTGTGTGAGGCAGCTGTGCCTTTGTTGCTGATTTTTTCACTCCAGCTTTTGGCTAGCATGGACTGCACAACACAAGTCTTCTCTGTTCCCTTTTGGTGGGCAAGAAACTCAGACTGTAAGGTAGTCAAATCCTTGCTCTCCACATTTACTGCCGTGTCTGCTGGTGCCACCTGAGGTGCATCTTCAGCATCTTGGGCTGTTTTATGGGTACTGTGCAGTGGGCTCTTGGAGAATACACTGGCAGGTGTGGTTTCTTTGGATAACACACAGTCTGTAGGTGAAACAGATTTCTTGGTTTGTGGAAGCTTCTTGATTGGAGACTTGGGTATTTTCTTCAGTTGATTTTCAGCCACAATTTTTTTCCTCTTTAGTCCTTTGATGCCATCAGAACTTCTGCCAGTAGCTTCATTTCTGCCTGTTGGACAAAAAAATGTCAATAGGAGCTCTTTACTTCTTATACTTATGGAACTTGCAAATACTTGGTACCTTATATGGCCAGAAGAATGTGTTCCCTGACCATCACACTAAAATGTAATTAAATAAGATCAACTGTCATTCTCTAAAAATCGATTATTTTCTGGTAGCTCAACACCCCCCCCAACAGCTATAAATTGTATATCACATAAGAATGATCCATGACCAGCTGAGTAGCTCATCTCAATAACGCATGCATTTGAAAATGAATACAATATAGCTTTTAATTTCTCTGCTACATACTGTTTATTGACAGAAGGTACTGTGTTTCCCAAAACATTTTGCGTCTTTTTCTGTCTACATCAACATGAAGGGCAACTCATTTTTGCCATGTGCTTTACAACTACACACAAAAATTTTACAAGGATAATAACCAGAAATAACTCTTCCTGGTTCATGATGCACAAGAGTCTCTGTTCTATGCTTGCTATGTGATGATGATAATAATAAGGTATTTTTGGATAATATGAGCTAAGATAAACCAAATTAATATACCTTAACAAATTAATATAAACACTCAGGAGGATTTTTAAGTGGGAAACATATAAGATTGTAGCGATGAAGCTATTCGCTACCCCTCATGAGAGATCATTTACATGACCATACAGGTGTCTAAAGCCCAGCACACATCGGAGATTCGAGTTGCCTGAAACTAGAGAGTCTGTTGCCAATGACTGAATATCCTGAATCAAATTTTCCTGCACACTTTCAGTGCTTTGAGGTCACATGACTTAAATAATATGGTCCTGAGAAAAAAAATTATACAGATGTAAATTTTGTATGCAAAATCTTTTGACTTAAATGTTTTATTTAATAAACTTTTTATTACGATTGTAGATCTTATGTTTACATACATATCGATCCAACAATGTTGGCTTGTTTCCTTAAACACCTTTACCTTCAATGAATATCATATAAGCAAGGATGTCTTTGCCACGCATCCACTACTTTTTCCATCCTGGACAATATCTTCTATTAATAAGTTGTTTTCAAGCAGACCTGCCATTTTGTTGCGATACTTACATGACTTGTATCTTGGCACTAATTGGTTCACACTGACTGGTTGAGGATTTGAATATCCGGTACGCCTGAACTTTTAGTTACCGGCAAGTCAGTATATGGATCTCAATTTGCTTGAAATTAAACATGACATAACATGTTGAGCTTGTTGCTGGCAAAGAAATAACCAGTTGCTTGTCCCCACACAGAAGGCTTTTTAAAAAAATATTCAGTCGTCAGGCATATAATCACCATTTTCAAGCAACTGGGCGCTGGACTTTAGGAATTTGGTAGATACGATGCTCCAGAGCTTTTGTCTCTGCATATAAAATCCCACCCACACAGGTTTTTAAAAATATATAAATAAATCCAGGAAGTGTTCTACTCAATAAGGAACACTACATACATAAAAAACAATTTAAATAATAAAGCCCTGTAACATTTAAAAGTATTTAAAATCTATTTTTTAAATTTCCTGTTTTACTGGCATATTAATGTAGTACTAGTAATATAGAAGAATTTATATTAAAATGTTTTAATTCTATTTTTAGAAAAAATTCTTGAAGGGAATGTAAGAATAAATATTGTGATCTGCTTTTTTCCAATTTAATAAAGGTCTGCTACTCCATCTCTGAGCTACTGAGGCCCACGCATCATTATTCTGAAAACCCACTTTCTGTCTCTTGTTCATCATCTCTCCCACCATCCGCCCTGCCCTCTGTCTCACTCATCTTTATACCAACGTCTTAATATTTCTGCACATGAGAAAAGATCTTCAGCTTTACTATATTATCTTTTGGTGTAACTTGTTAGTTTAGTAAAAGTTGTTTGAAATTGCATGGCCAAGAAGGTGCTTTATTTTTTTAAACTCTAAGCTATACCTGAAGCATAAAGGCTTCATTAATCAAGCTTGTAAATCATTTGTCCAAATGTTTGCCAAAAAAATTACTTCTCATGACATAAATAAAGTAAATTTTTTACCAGCACAGACAAGAGTTAAAATTCTTTTCAGGAATGAAATCTCAAAGAAAGCCTTTTTTTTTTGCTGTTCACTTATACAGCTGTAAGCTTTGCCTTTTTTGGAGTTTGCAGGGATCACCAGATGCAAATCAGCTGTGTGGATCCCCTTTGAATGTATTTCTTCCCCCTGTTTTTTCCCCCCCTAATTTATTTGTATCTAATATTCCCACTCATCAAAAATATCCTCCACATCATACTCGAACACCAGCAAACCAGGGATGGGCGTAAGCAAGCATGTGTCCCCTCTGTGACATGTGACCTGCACCTTTATGGACTGCTTGTGCATGAGCATTTGGGGGTGGCCCAACACACTCAGAGGGAAAGCACTATCTGCCCCTTCTATGCATGAGCTCACAGATACCCATGATTAGCTGGAGATTACTGTAAGTGACTCCCATGAAAGCCTGGCCAGTTACTTCCCATGGACTCCCGGTCGGGGATGGTTGCGACATGAACCTGGATTCGAACTTGCAATTTCTATTTATAATCACGCACCTTTATGATGTGCCACTTGGGAGCCCCTACATGTGACTACATTCATCAATGGAGTCACTAGCACAGAAAAAGTTGTGTAATTCGGGCAGATCATTTGTGTTTGGTCTTCCAGCAGTAATCTATAGAGCTGTTTTTAAGGAGAACATCATGTGGCTTAAACATACGTTATAATTCTTTAGAAGTAGGTTTGTTCCAGTTTGTTTTGATTGCCACCATATTGTCAAAAGTATAAAGTAATATTTCCTGACCATTCACTGAATTCTAAGTGGCATAATAAAAACTGCATAACTTCTTTCAAGATGCTGATTTTGTGATTTTTCCAAAACATAATTACTCCAATTTGGACAGTTTGTATGGAATATAAATTGAATTCCTGCAGCAGAAGAAGAGGAGAAGAAGCAAAAGGAAAAGAAAAAGGAGAAAATAATAAGGAAAAGGTGAAGAAGAAGAAGAAGAAAATGATGAAGAACAAAAAGAAATAAAAAGGAAAAAAATTAAAAGAAAAGAAAAAGGAAATGAAGAAAAAGAAAGAAAAAGGAGAAAATGAAGATAAGAATAAGTAAAAAAATTAAGAAGAAAAAGAACAGAAAAAACAGAAAAAAACAGGCAGAAATGAAAAGGTTGAAAATGAAGAGGAAAAGAAGGAGAAGAGGAAAAAAGAAGGAAAAGAAGAAAAAAGAAAAGGAAAAGAAAAAGAAGAGAAGTAATTGGAGAAGAGCAAGAAAAAGAAATGAAGAAGAAATAGAAGAAGAAGACCGTAAAGTGAAAGAGATGGTCCTGACCTGTTATACATGCCTTCATTTTAGATCATTATACACACTACCTACATCACAAACATCAAACTCCACGGGACAAATATGGCGCCTCGCCTCAACAAACTCAAACAAAAATAATACTTTAATAAAACGAACCACAGCACCTTTGCCGAAACATTTTCACATCGAGCAGTAATAACCCACACCTGTATTCACACCTGCCTGACCGGCACTCCACTTGGACCGCTGTCCAGAGTAGGAGGTCTCACAGGGATATAGCGCTGGGTAATATAGGTAACATATACAGCATGCATACAAACCACTTGCAACATGCAAGATTTAGTAACCGAGTCCAAATCCTGAAATTTTTCACCCAGGTATAATTAAATGGATAAGTACGGTTCAATGCATACAATCTGAACATGCTCCGTAAAAAGAAAAATAATTCGTGTTCCTGGTGTAGACCTATGCAGTATACAGTGGACATTCTTTATTTTACACTAAAATATTATTATTGGGATTCTTTTTAACCATCACATTCATGTCATGTAACATGGCATGCAGTCAAATATTTGGAGCCTGGAAATAACTGTGATAAAATAACTAAAATAAATAAAATAATAAAACAGTTAAAAATGGTCGGATTTTGTGTTTGTCTTTGCTTGATAAATTTCAGCTTCTCTCCAATTAAAAAAAAAGCCCATAATATGAAAATAAACATATGTCACCAGAGATTCAGTCAAAAAGGTCTAAATATACACCCATACACACACACGCATTCATACAGAATATTTTAAGTGAAATTGCTGGGATGGAGGAGCGAGTGGTACCTTTTTGAGTGCCTCTGGGTTCTTTCAGCTCCTTCTGTGCCTCTTCAATCTTGTCTGCAATGAAAAACAGAAGAAAATACAGTTTAGAACATTTGAAATAGATCACTTTCAAAACAAAACACACTTTCTGGATTAGAACACACTGCATTTTATTCCTAGTGAATTGGCTGGGAGGCAGAGTTTGGGACGTCAGTCCTAGACATAACAGGCATTTAAACACAATCTAAAAAATAAAAAAGGTTTAAGTGTCTGCGTTTAAATAATAAAAAAAAAATCTAACAGATTCCTGATTATCATTTTGAGAGCTAGGTGATGTTCTGAATCAGCCAGATTCATTCCACTTCTGTGATTTCCCAGCGTTTCAGGTGTGAGGTGAGTCAGAAAGGTGTAACGATGTCACAGCTGTACACTTAGGAACTGCAGCGATCACAAACTCTCAGCTGGAGATTTTCATCAAACCCTTCAAAATATAACAGAATATTTCTATTTAATTTTTTGGTACATCAGTTTTTAATATCAGCCAACATTTTTACTCTGCAGCAGCTCTGAGTGCATCAGTAAAAAGAAAAACTGTATTCTGAATGGAGGCATGTACAAGTCAAGGGAAAATGTGTCGCCTACATTGCTTATTACCGATAAAAGAATTAAATCAAATGTTA
>JBCNYH010000001.1:36995790-37007763 GCA_039654325.1 Tandanus tandanus | reverse complement strand
TGTAGGGAACATTAAACCTCATCTAGTGCACCATGTAGGGAACATTAAACCTCATCTAGTGCACCATGTAGGGAACATTAAACCTTGTGCACTATGATAATTGGCTGATTGGTAGATATACATATTCATACAGTACAAATGGTAATAAAATGCATTTGATCTCTTTAACACCGTCACGCTATTTCCACATCTTTTTTTAATCCTTTCCAGTAGATTCTGGGTCCTTGCCCAGAATGCTTGTAAAGCATCTATCCATCCATCCATCAAAATGATTTAACATACACTCAGATTCAGTGTTACCCTGAATTATTTTACAATACATGATATTTTATGAATTGATAAACAGACAGATGGTCAGGGTGAATGTAGACAGCTTTAATCAACAACAGGGCTGGTCACACAATGTGGTCACACAAAATATCAAAGAAAAGAACAGGAAGTTTTCAGGGTGAGATTAGGGGTAACCGAAGGCAGAACTTCAGACCAATAGTTTCAGTCAGTTTATATGGGTTCACCTCTGACATGTTGCCACGAAGTACATTTTTCACAACAAATACTGTTTCCTTGTGTGTATTCTACATCATTCATGCATTCATTCACTCATTGACTGTTAGATCCTACAATGGTCACAGGGAGGCTGGAGCCTATCTCAGAGGACTTCGGCGAAGGTGGGGTACACCCTCAACAGCTCGGCAGCCCATCGCAGGGCCAAAACACACACACAAACATTCACAATCACTCTCACATCTAGAGGCAATTTGGAACAACCAATTAGCCTAATGTGCATGTTTTTGGACTGTGAGAAGAAACCAGAGTACCTGGAGGAAACCAACGCAGAGAGAACATGCAATTCTACACAGAAACGAACCCAGGACCTTTTTGCTATGAGGTGGATGTGCTAACCACTGCATCACCGTGCTGCCATGTTCTGCATCAGTGTTCCCTAATACATAAGGACATCTGTGGAGGCTGAGTAGTAAAATGTTTGAAACATTGATCAGAAAGCTGTGGGCGTCTCAGAGATTTAGTACTTGTCCCTTGTGCCAGCTGCTTGTTGTAGCTACCATAAGAGTAATATCCCTAGCAGGTTGTACGAATGTCTCTTTAGTAGTTGCTAATGATGTGATGTCTTTTTTCAGTTTCCACTGTAAAACCCTCAGTACTTGTAGAGCTTGTTGCTGTAGGCACAGTAGAGTTTGTTGCATCTGTGTGAGAATATCTTTGCAGAAGTTGCTAATGATGTTCTTGTTTCATGTTTTGTTATAGAAACCTTAATCATTGTGCTGTTTGCTGGTTAAGTGGAGGTTGTTTCATCATTTGATGCACTAAACATCTGTTGCAACACTTGTTGGTGTTAGTATTGTGAAGATTCTTGTACTGAGAGTAGTAATAGTTGCACATAGTGGGATTGCCTTTGTGGTAACTGTTGCAGAGGTTGTTGCAACCGTGGTAGCAGTAGAGTAGTATTAGCTATATTTATTGATGTTATTTTTTTAATAGGACTTGCTGCTGATCTTGATCTCGTTTGATTACAGTGGTAGAAACATAGGTACAGTGTGTGCAGAGAAAAGAACCAACCCCCCCCCCCCCCCCCCCCCCGGTCACATTCACCTTCCAACTTAAGTCTGTTGGTCGGACTCTAGCTACTGCACCTGCACAAAAAGACTCACCCTGCTTTCTGTAAGAGCTCTTGTGCAAACCATTAGACATTGCCAGTTCAGTAGTCCTGCACGTCACGGTTTCCATCCAGGAATACCTCAATGCTGTTGTTTGAAATGCCTGCAAGTCCAATTTTTTTCCCTGTATTATGTTTTAACATATTAAAATTTCCTCTGATACACAGATCAGTCAGAGCAACATGCAAGCCGTGCCCCATATTTAGAAATGAGTCTTTGCATGTGCATTTATGCACAGTGTGTTTGTCAATTGACTAGAGAGAGAGAGAGAGAGAGAGAGAAAGAGAGTTACATCAATAGCATGAAATATGTGAATTATCCTTTAATACACCACAGCCTCTTCCTGTAGATCACCAGCTAAAATGTATTTAAGTCACCAAGCACGGCACAGAAATAGAATTTTCTGAATCAATGCACAACATGAGCTACAGTACAGCACGCGCGCGCACACACACACATCTCTTTCAGCCAATTGCAGGTGGGTGGTGTTGGTTCGTTATTAGTCACCCCCGTCTGATAAACAGTCAGAGCTTGACAGACATTCAGGGTTCAGGCTCTGTGAGGGGGTGGGAAAAATAAAACGGGGGGGGGGGGGGGGGGGGGGGGGGGAAAAAAAAACAAAAAAAAAAACCCAAAAGGAAAAAAAAAAAACCCCCCCCCCCCCCCCTCCCCCCCCCCCCCTCCCCCCCCCCCCACAGACAATAGACAACAAAAAAACAGTACAGAGAGGAAGGCACAGAGCTCTCTCTCTCTCGTTTTCTCCATTTTTATATTTGACAGCAATAACCTTCAGGAGGAAACAATCTAAAGGAATTAAGTGAGCTACACGGGTCAGCAAAATACATGACTCACTCGCACTGCACGTTTCTTCTCCGAGTGAACCCGCTCTTAACAGTGATTTAGCATTTCTATGGCACTGCAATAATTGGGTAGTGCTGCTGCACATGAGCAATCCGAACTATCCTTCTGTGGAGGATCGGAGGCTCGCGGGTGTGAGTTCTGCAGTACATTTACAGATTATTAAAAAAAGAAACAAACAGACACAAACAACACCAGTGAGCTCCAATACTGAGAATGCATTCTCTCCTCTTTCACGTTCTTGATTCTACACACACACACACACACACACACACACACACACACACACACACACACACACACTTTCTGTAAGAGCTGCAAAAAGTTAAACATATGGGGCTGAACCTGTTACAGTACTTCTGTTATAGTTACTGTTGCTAAAACAGAGGGTAATCCCAGCCTTCAGGGAAGGGGGAGGGGGCAATCCCCTGGACGTAGGACTGCACTCCATTTCCTACACTAATTGTAAGGTACAGCAAGCGGAAATACTGGTTTGGCATCACAAGCATGACACAACATGTAAAAACCTGCCATATCCAGAACTGATGGTTGACCTTCTCTCCCTCCTTCTGTAATTACACACACACAATAATTACCAGAGACCAGAGACAACCCACAACTCTTACGTTCTGGAGATGAACAGATCCAGTCATTTAACATCACAATGTGATGTTTGTAAAAAGTCTCTCAGATCCTTACACCTGGCTCATTTTTCCTGCTTCCAACACATCAACTTTCAGTCTCTAGGGTCTCCAGGGTCAAAATAACATCACGTCTCTTATATTGAGCTACAGTGCTAATAATGGTTACTCAAAGAACTGTGAAATCAATCAGTCAACTTGTGTTGCAATGATGAAAGTCTGCATGTTTCAGAAGCCCAGCAAGAGAAACTGATTTCGTTTATTTTATTTATCAGTGGAGATATTTCCTCAGATTTGATGCACATTTTGGGTGCTGGGTATGTTCAGAAGTCTGCTACGATTTAGTGGCGAACTGCTGTGTTAGGTAAAATTGGGCACACCCTCTGTTTTCTTTTATTTCTGTAAACCACAGAGCACATGTAGAAGAAACAGGAGTCTTTGCACAGAGTGAATGCACTGTAACTAACCACACCCCTTCTGATGACCACACTCTAACTAGCCTATCGTGAGTAAACAACGGTGCTTCCTTTGAACTGACCAATCCTGCATTGCCTTAATCAAATTACTCTATATAAAACCCATGAACTTTAGCCAAAATAAAGCAGAATATCGTCAACCATAAGCCCATGTACTGTGTTCTTCTCCTGATGAGGACTGATGAGGTAAAGTAATGTCTGAGTGGGGTGGGCGTAGATAAAACAGAGCATGTGTGAATTTCTTTGTTTGAACTGTCATGGAGTTGCATCTTTTTCTCTTAATATCCAGTGAACACAAAATCAAAATGCAAAACACTACAATAAACAGTGTCAGACGTGGGATATAGCATGAAGTTTTTACCTTTTTAAGTGATCCTTGCCTTCAGCTATAGAAATTGGTGATCTTGATCGTGTAAGGGGTTACATGCAAAACAGAAAATTTCAATACACGATTGGAAGACTGTAAGATGTGGACAAGCCTCACTATAAAGCTATGTGGCAAACCTAGGACCCCCTTTACACAAGATGGCGAACTTTGTCCCTCCCTTGTACAAGCATAAAATTAGCCTGGTCATCACTGGCTCAAAGAAGGCAGAATGGTTGACTAGGTCATTCAAAGTTGGTACACATGAGGATTTACACCACAGGTGTCGTAAATTTTAGAACATGTTTAAAACAGTTTCACAAAGGTCGTCGAAAGGTTGGTGTCTCAAAAGTGGCTGAAATAAGGCACAAGGGAGGCACAAGCATTGCCGTTGTTGTAGAATGGAGGCGCAGTGGCTGCCCAATGGTCACCAGGTAATAGATGCGTTATGCTGCAAATTTTTTTGTCAATCTGGGCAAAGAACCACAGTGGTGCCAGGACTACTAAAGAAAACAAAATTTTTATTTTTGGATATGTTCTCACTTTGGCAGCTAGGATGAAACTGATGGAAAGGTGCCAGAATCAGGGCATACATATACCCAGGCACTCCAGGTTGCCCAGCAGTCGCCAGAGGTCACCCAAACAATACTCATGGGTTGCCTAGGAGGCAGAAGCATTCCTAAATGGTCGCCCAGTGATCACTGTTAGTCGCCGATGATGGCACAGAGGAGGCTCAATATTTGTCCAAACATTGCTCAAGGGTCGCCTGTGTAGCTTATATTCACGTTTCTTGCCATAAATTGCATAGGGGAGGCAGGTAGGTGGCTCAGTGGGTGCACAGGTCACTCATAGATTGCCATGAAAATGGCCAAAATTTTTGGTGGTTCAAGGGGGGCTCAATGATCACTGAAGCAGTTACATAGGAACATGATTTTCAGGGTTTAAGTGACCATTAAGCATCCTGCCCATGATTTAGTCACTCAAAGATGACATAACAGTCACAGCCTGCTGTAAAGGGGCACTAATCAGGCTTTCCTCAACCAGATGAATGAAATTGTGGTTAAATGTCGAAAATCCTTACTTGAGTTTGGGTTAAGTTAAGATGATATCATGTGTACACTGAATATCTTTACTTTTCTTTGAATTGAAACTACATTTGGGGTAAGTTAATAAATAAATATATATATATATATATATATATATATAAATATATATATAAAACTTTGCTTAGAGATCTTCATCTGTTTGTGTGTCTCTCTGTAATTGTGTGTACTAATCACGTGTGCGTTGGCATCTGTGTTAAGCATCTGTAAAATTGTGTGTAATAAAAGTATGTACCAAGGGTAGAAATGGTCATTATAATAGTGCAGATATTCACGAAATTATGTCTATCTGTGGTTTAAAGAGACTATATACAACTCTTTGTTAACAGTGTGGTTGGATGGACAGAGAGTTATAAAAAGATCCTTGTTAGAGCACATTAAAGTCTGTGAAAGTTGGTCTAAAAGGCTTCTCTTCACCAAGGTAAGAAAAAAAATTTCTGTTGCTTCTGAGTGATAAAAATAAGTTCCTAAAAAGAAAGCATTTGTACTGCTATTGTGCCATGTTAGTATTTAGCCGTAAAGCTAGAGTTTAAGTGTATCTTTTGTTTCCCTGACACAAACAGAGCATGGTCTGTGGGCACCTTTTTTTTTTTTCTGTGACCTCTTATTCATTGTACTTGTAGGTACAGTGCCTCTACACACCATTTTGGGTCAAACCATAAAGGTTAGCAGCTTACTTAGTAGGGTGCAAACATAGGGAGCATTACAAGAGTGGCTCATCAAGTCCCCTAGTGGTCAAGATTAGTAATAACATGTATTTTTAACCTAGATTAATCATTACTGGATCTTACATACTTTTTGTCATCGGCTTTATGTTACTGTCATAATCCCGTTATGATCGGTTTTAAGAAAATAAGCCTGTAGGACTGTAATACCTTTAGAAAATTGCAAAAATGTATATCAAATAGGAAATATATTTAGGAAAAAAGGAAATTATTACCAGGTATTTCGAATGGACTGTACAACAAACATTTAATTTAGTTTAAGGTAAAATTAAAATTAAAATCATTTATGTGAATGCAAGTGATTTAACAGTCTCAGATTTGGTGATGTGCCCTAAAAAAATAAAAGAAAAACCAGTGTTAAAATACATAATCCGTCAATGTCAAAGTTTTGGAAATTAAATACCAGATTTGATTTTTAGCAAAATTCCACAACCCCAGTGACATGTGTGACATGTGTTTTGCTAAAATTCATATTCATATAACTGATAACTTGTTTCATGATCCAAATGTTTGCATAGTCACTATAGGGTCATTCCATGCCAAATCAACCAGAATGAACCAACTTTCCTGGGTCACGATCTCAGAAAATGTTTTTAAAAATTTATGAATATAGTACTAACTGAGTAATGCACGTGTGTAAAATGTTAGGTCATTCTGTACAATAGTTGGTAAGATATGACCATATTTTACAGTAATTGTTTCTTCTTTTTTTTTTTTTTTTGCAAAATGTGTTTTTGCCTGATTTTAAGGTAGCATATACAGCATTCTAATGTCAACTCATGCCTTAAATACCTTGTACTGGCTCAATTTTCCTGATTTTTTCCCCTCATTTCTGAGGTCAAAATAGACCTATCTGCTTTCCTTGCTTGGTTATACATCTCCAAAAAATGTGCAATAACTTCAGAGCCCTGCTACAGTATAACGACTCATGACTGAGTGATGAAATCTTTTTTTTTTTTAAATCCTGATATTAGACATAAAGTATAAATGTATAAGAATCAGTGGTAAAAATTTTAAAGCAGCCATCAATTGTCAACATGTGGTTTTTGTAGTGTGAACATTGCTCATTTTTGAAAAAAACAAAAATCAATAGTATTCTGATGGCCCATTGTTGCTCACTGTATACAAATGTTAAAATGAATCAGGATATTGCACATTTTTGAAAAATTGGCTTTTGGACAGTTTTTGGAACTTTGTTACCAAGCAAGGAAAGCAGATAGGTCCATCTTGAAAAAATTACTGCAAAATATAAATGGTCATATCCCACCAACTATTGTACAGAATAACCTAAAATTTTGCAAATGTGTATTAATCAGACAGTACAACATCCATGATTTTTTTCAAATTTTTCTGAGATGGTGACCTGAGGACCCCTGGTTGATTTGGCATGGAATGACCCTATATTAATTAAATATAGAAAAATCAAGTAAATAATCGAAAATGGAATAGAGTTATTTAATGGATTTTTCAGCCCTAAAATTTAGTGAAGCATGTTTGGTTTTTAAAGTAATCTGAAATATTGCACAAGAGCGGTAACATTACTAAACAGCTTTGCAGAGTTAATTTGACATATAGGTTATTTTTATTATTATTATTATTATTATCATCATCATTATTATTATTGTCTAACATGATTCAAGACCGCCATCTAGTGTTTTTTCAGACTTTGCAGGTTGCTGGTAAACAGTTTAAGAAAGTTAAAAGGTAGTTCTTTAGAAGTTTTCTATGCGGGATAAAGTTTTTCACTGTTTTACAGAATGAATAGGGAAGACAAAAGAAAAAAGAAATTGGGTTGAACTATTCCTGTCCATCTTCATAAAATGTGAATGATACCTCAAGCCACAATCAAATTTCTCATTTGGATGCATCCCTCTACTATTTCCAAAACCCTTGGCTTAAAGATTCTCTTACCATGTGCTTGGCAGCTATTCTGAATTCACTGTAACACAGATTTTTTTTAAATCTTGTTGAGCTGAAGAGTTTTCAAAAGATCGAAATCACACTGCCAACCCCGAACCAACTTAATGTATGAACCCAGGTCATGTCTAGTATCCTTCATAAACCAAATTTCCATCCATATGAATAATTGTGTCTTGTTTGAGAACACCATTCATGATATTTCAAGACTAAGGAGCTGATAGTGGACAAAGCAGGAGAGGAATTACCAGCCCCTGACTATCAACGGGACCCCAGTGGAGAGAGTGGACAGTTTACGGTACCTAGATGTTTACATCACGCAGGACCTGACATGGTCCTGTCATGTTAACACCCTGGTGAAGAAGGACTGGCAGCATTTCTATCATCTTAGATGCCTGGAGGACTTTAAACTGCCCTCAAGGGTGCTAAAGACTTTCTATACCTGCACCATTGAGAGCATACTGATGGGAAACAAATATCACAGCCTGGTTTGGAAACAGCACCAAACAGGACAGGCAAGCTCTCCAGACGGTGGTGCGATCAGCAGAGCGTACCGTCCGTATCAAGCTTCCCGACCTGGACACTATATACAGCAAGCGGTGCTGGACCAAGGCCAGGAAGATAATGAAGGACCTCAGCCATCCCAACAATGGACTCTTCCCTCTGATGTTGTCAGGGAAACGCTTCCTTTCCTTGAAAGCAAACACTGAGCGAATGAGGAGGATCTTCTCCATTCGGGCCCTCAACCAGAACATCTAGTACCTGGACTTTGTAGACTCTACCCTACACATGAACATTACATTCCACCTCAGCTGACTGTTGCACACACAAATTGCACTCTCTGTACACCTTGGACTACTCTGCACACACAACAACCACACTCACTGGACATCTTTGTGTGCATACTGCACCGACACTTTACATATTATTTATCCTCACTACATTTATATTTTATATTGATATTCTATATTCTTTTAACTATTGGTGCCCTTCAAATAGTTACTGATATTTTATTTTTCTTCTTGATATTGATAGTTTTAATTTTTATTCTTCTTCAAATATGGGACAGTGGTAACAAGCATTCCACTACATATTGTACTGTGTATGATTTGGCGTATGACAAATAAATTTGACTTTAGGCTATTTTCTTCAAACAACCGTGACCTGCCACTTTAAACTTGACATGAAGTAGGATTTTATGAATATTAAATCTAAAATTTAAAGTCTTATTTTACGTAATAACATTTGTTCACTGTATGTTTCTTGAATTAGCTTCAAGCAGATCAAGATAAACATCAACCACAAGATTTTGTTGTGTTTTTGTTTGTTTTCTTGTAGCTGTGGTGTTTAGAGCAAACACATTGCTATCTAGTAACGACATGGAGAAGCTAGTTTTAATTTTAATTGATGTTCTTACTAAAAGATGTTAAAAGTAAAAAATTTAAATGCTAAATCAAATTTAAATTTATGCAAAGTCTGACAGCACAAACCACTGTCCGCTGTAAAGTTTATCTAAAATCTGATGTGACTAAAGGTAGCAGCACAATAAACGTATTTCATCACCTCAGACATGTGCTCAGCCGAGTAGCAGGTAATGCCCATGCTAATAGCAAAAACTCCAAACAGCTGATAAAAAGCAGATAATATTGGTGTCTTTTTCAAATAGTTATCCATACAGTGAGAGGATCCCAGGTGAAAAGCCCACCCCTCTATAAATCATTTCATGTGAAACATGCCAAGCCTTTTTTTTTTGCTAAATAAATAAGTAAAAACACTTTAAAGTAAATTACAATAGCATCTAAAATATTATTTCTTTACAAATTAGAAATGCATTTTGTTTATACAATTCTTTCTTTAAGTATTAAAGACTTTATTACTACCAAACGGCACTGTTTATTTTATTTTTTACTTTTTATAAAGATGTTTACTAGGGTTTACATTTCATTGATCTTGAAGGAGAAATTGCAGTAAGTTGTGCACTGAGCACCACTCAAAGAAGAAAGAAGAAAAAAATGTTTTAACTGTATCGTTATAATCAGGTGCAGGATGAAAAAAAGTTTGATTTTATTTTTAGCCCTAGTTTGGGACACACAAAACTATGCCAGTTACTTACATTACACAAACATTCAGTAACTTTGTCGTCTATTGTTCAGCCATTAACCAGAAACGACTAAAAGCTCTAATGTTATGTGGAAGATATGCACTCCTCATGCTTTTCAAACCCCAGTGCTCTCAGGAGGTCAGTGAACAAGCCTGTTGATCATTAACACACCACCATGTCAGGTGGAACATGGGCAAAAAAAAATTCACCTCTGAGTTCTGGATAAAGGACTTACAGAACACCACCGCAACCTGTAGGAATGGAGCCGCCACCGAGCCACCACTGCCCTTTAATACACCATATAATTCCACACAATACACCAAACAGATAAAACACTGGGACAAGTGGGAGAATGCGTTACTCCATGATGCATCGCGGCTCAGAGTTCTCGTGTTTCTTCTTGGCACACTCTTCCTTCCTCATCATGCTTTTGCAAAGAACTGAAAATTCCACTGCACATGGATACTCAATTCCATTCCCACAATGTGCAGCTCCAAAACATTCAATCATCTGATTCACAGACGCCTTTAGCTCTGTGCAGATTTAGCGCTCGCGTTTTACAGCTTCCAGAGAATTCACGTCACATTTTTCAGGAGGTCCCTTTCCCGGCTTTCCAGGCTTTCCAGGCTGCACTTAAACACAAAGCTCTTGCTATTCCAGTGAACAAACTTTCCACAGCCAACTTTTTCCATAAGCTTGAAAGTCAGTCTAAAAATACTCCTTCACAGCAGGAAACAGATCCATGCTAAACTTCTGCTAATTCAAATAGCAAGTCAAAGAAATATGAAAAATTTAATGTGTGGAAGAAGGCGAGTGTGCTGACCTCATCCCCACTGAACAGTGACTGAACTCCAGATTCCCTCCACATCCCCACATCACTGTCTAATCTCTTCATTTAAGCTCTTATAGCTGAATAACCACAAAATCCCCACAGTCACACATCAAATCCCCATAGCTACGCCCCCAAATCCCTACAGCCATTCCGTTAAAAATACCCACAGCCACCCCTCAAAATACACACAGCCACACCTCAACATCTAGTGGAAAGCCTTCCCAGAAGAATGGAGCTGATTATAAAAGTGAAGGAAGAACCTGGTGAATTTACACCCTCACACTCACTCAGGGTCTCAGTGCCGAAGTCTATCCCATAGCACACCTTGGGATAGACTACCCCAGGAGTAGGTGATCCCTATTGATACCGGTCCATGACAGTGCACCATGCACATACTCTTTCACATCTGGGGGCAATTTATTTTAGTTACTACACCTGAAGGGATGTGTTTGGGAAGTGGAAGGGAAACCCACAGGGACATTCTGTAAAATATGCCTCAAAACTCTAACAGGAACATTGGAGCAGTAAGGCAGTGTCGTTACTCTCTGCAACACCCAAACACTGTGCTCTGAAACTCAAGAGCAATATTTCCTGTTCTGCAAAACATCAATCATATTTTTCTATCATATGTTTAATATTAGACTTGCAGTATCACACTTCAATGGCCAACAATTCACTGCCACCTTTTAGCAACGTCTTTAGCTTCTAAAAAGTTATATACAGCATTAATACTTTTGCATGGACTCTGCGGTCAGAATGTCAGACATCCAATGGTATTGGTTCCTCCTTTGTCTAAATGGTTTCATCCCATAACATCAATCAGTAAAATGACTGCGTTTATTCTAAATGACAGACTTATTTACATTTGTTTTTGCAATGCAAATCACTTAAGAAGGGCCAATGGAATGTGACGGTAAGATGGGGAGTACAGGAGTGTGCTGCTCCATGTGCTTAGCGACTAACTGTTTGTAAAAAGTAAACACAGGTGTGCACTCCTCACTTCCTGTATGTTTACCCACATAGCAGATCACATGAACATTCCTGTTCTCTACTGAAAAACACACAAATGCGGGTGCAAGCAATACATCTTTCACCTGGCAGTGAAACGACAGCAAGGCTGTGATACACCCTATAAATGAAGCAGACCGACAGGATAATAAAAGCTTTGTACTTTGAGGCTGCATACTACCATTACAGCTGACTTCAGGAAGTGTGTGTGTGTGTGTGTGTGTGTGTGTGTGTGTGTGTGTGTGTGTGTGTGTGTGTGTGTGTGTGTGTGT
>JBCNYH010000001.1:36973320-36989183 GCA_039654325.1 Tandanus tandanus | reverse complement strand
GGGGGGGGTGTGTGTGTGTGTGTGTGTGTGTGTGTGTGTGTGTGTGTGTGTGTGTGTGTGTGTGTGTGTGTGTGAGATCTGTGCAAGGAGATTTCTGAGGACCACAGAAAAAGAGTGGTTGGTGCTGGGAAAGTTTACAAAGTTATATCTAAAATGTCTGGATTCTTTTAAGCACTATTGTATAGACTGACAGCTACAACCTGGTAATTACTTTACCCTCATCCATTGGAAAGTGTTAATCCCATGCCCAGAGAGAATCCAGTCATGCTCTCTGCCCTATTTTGAGATGATATATTTATGAGATTAAGCTCAGAGGCACTACACAGCTGTTTTTTGTGGAAGTGACTCATTAGATGACTCATGCCTACTCAGCATTTCTCACCTATAGTTTAGTCAGATCAGGTGACTGTCAGGTGAGGCCTTATGTTCTAGAAAATTGTTGTTACTGCCTGTTGTGGAAGCACCCTGGTAATTAAAAGATAATCATGCTTTAAAAATGAAACACTCCCTAATATAAAGCATATGACAGCAAGTCTTGTGGTGTGAAAGTGTAAGTGCAGGAATTTCAGTGCGAAAGAACTGGTACATCTGGTTTGAATTTTTCTAACAGCTCTAATTTGAGTTCAGAGTCCGTGGGATTTTTAGAGCAAGAATTGCCTCCAGAAACTCAATTGAAAAAGACTTGAAGAATTAGTGGGTTCCACACTTCTTCCTCTTTTTATCTATTAATATAATTAAAAGCTTTACTTTACTTACCTCATCACTTTACTTAGAACCACCACCCCAACCCCTCAAAATATTCACATTTTGTTGCAGCCTGAAATCATTCATTCATTTTCTGAACCGCTTAATCCTAATTAGTGTAGCGGGGAGGCTGATGCCCATCTCAGTCAACTCTGGGCGAGGGCAGAGTACACCCTGGACAGCTCGCCAGGCCATCGCAGGGCAGAAACACGCTAACGGCAATGCAGCCTACTCTTGACAAAAATCAGCAATGGTTCTTTTACATGCCTCTCACCATAGACACAGATAGACATGGCCGGCATTTGGTAACCCAGTTAGCTGCACTGGGGGGACAGCAGTGACAACCCATTGATAAGTGGGGTTTGACCCCCGACCTTCGGATCAGTAAGCCAGCACCCTACCACCGGGCCACTACTGCCCCTGTATATCTAAAAATATGATGTATGTAAATGAATATATTATGCATGCATAGAACATATAGGATAAATTGTAGGTGCTAAAAGCAGACAACTGGACTTGCTTGAAGCTATTGAAAGCGCCTCACCTCTCATCTGAAAGGCTTCTTAATTTTTGTCAGACTAGTGGGAAGCTCCACTAGTGATGTAAGAGTCCTCCATTCTTGACCTGCTTTCTTTATCACCATCCTTCCTGCTGACAAAAGGAGTACAGTGGTGCTGAATACAGCAGACTACCACTCAAAGATGACCAGTCAGTTCAGTGACATAACCACCTATGAAACTTTGAAGTGGGTGGGACCCCACCAGTAGTTACAAAAAGAAACTTCTTGTTGTGACTGCCCACAACAAATAGAAAAGGACCATGCTATCAACCGATCTCTGTATTACATTTACATACTTCCCAAGATTCACAAGGAAGGAGCTCCACTCAGACCCATCAGCAGCAGCATAAACTCACTCACCTACAACATTGCCAAACACCTAGCCACCATCCTGGCTCCCTTTGTCAGAAACACACCACATCACAACATCAACTCATAAGATTTTGCTACCAAAGTTGCAGCCCTTAAACTTAACTCAAATTAAACCATGGTTTCCTACAAAGTCACTGCTCTCTTCACCTGCATCCCCGCTACAGAAGCAGTCAAATTTGTTGTTTCTTCAAGACAGGACTTTACTGGCTAGAATGAACCTCACCACAGACTAGATTTTCACTTTGATGGATCACTGTCTGACCATCAAATATTTTAAGTTCAACAGATTTTTCAACAGACAGAAGCATGGATATGCCATGGGTTCGCCAGTGTCCCCTATAGTGGCCAATTCATACATAGAGGTAATGGAAAGCAAAGCCTTGACCACCTTCTAAGAAATTACTCACAGGCAATGGTTTCGCTATGTGGATGACCCCTGAGTTAAAATAAAACCCCATGAGGTGGAAGCCTCCACAGAACACATCAGTGCAATCGACAGCAACATCAAGTTCACTCACAAGGAGAATAATATGATTAATAGTGTCAAAGGCTGCAATAAGGTCAAGAAATAAGTCAAAATAAGTCTGAAGTCTTGTAACATTTTTATAAATGTTACAAACTCACTTTTTATTAAAAACAAACTCATTTTTTGCTGAATAGAGTTTTCATCAGTTTATAAAAATGTAACATCTAACGTCTAAGAGCTCTTCAGGGGAAAAAGAGTAGACCAAAATTCAAATTATAAATACCCCAAAATGAGTCTTAAACACAACCACCATGCCTGATTGAGATAAAACAAAAGCCGGAAAAGTATACATTCGGTGATTTGTAATCTGCGAAACATTGAAATTATTGTGCAGTCGCTCCTTGCATTTCGCAATAAAATCCGGCAGAGACTCCCACTGGTTCTACACCCCTCAAGTCTCTTCACAGTGCCAGACTAGAGTCAAGCTCAACAGGGTCTTCTTTCCCCACTGATTCTGCCAAGCCCGTTTCCTTTGCTGTGGTTTCGCTAGATAGTATGTAGGGACAGTGGGAATCTCATTCATCCATTCATCCACGTCACTAATTAAATGACAAGTCATTTGGCTACCTTGCTTAATTAAATTCAAATTTCTCGGTTTGCAGGTTCCAGATATCATGTTTAGAGTCCGGTTGCTTGAATTCTAGATGGGCTAGAGATTCATGTTATACCTCATCTGAAAGCTCATACTTTAAACTTTTCTATGGTAATGTCAAGTCAAAATTCATCTTCAACATGTGACTCATTTTGTGAAAATGGGTCACAAATGAGGTTTGATATTGGTCTATAGTTGGGGTCAAGCTCAGTTTTTTTTATAAGATTTGCTAACTGCTAGGTTAAAGGTTACATAACCAGCACTAAGGAAGGAATTACTAACATTTAATATAGGGTTGACCACTTCTGGTAGTATCTGTTTAAATAAACATGTAGGTACTGGATCTAGCACACAGGTTGATGATTTTGATGAGGAAATTAATGATATTAGTTCTGTCTCTTGAAGTGGGTTAAAACACTCTAGTTTTTAATTAGTTTTTTTTTTATTATTAGTTTTTCTGCTAATCTGATAGCAGTATATTATTATTTACTGAGAGAGTTACTGACATATCTGACTTAAAGTTTAGGGAATTTATTTTGAAAAAGGTTGAAAAAGGAAAGTTGAAAGGTTGAAAAAATTCATAAACTCATTACTGCTATAAGTTGCTGGTCTGCATGTTTCATTGATGGTCTTATTCCTAGTTAAATTTGCAATAATATTAAATAAGTATCTTGGATTATTTTTGTTATCTTCTATTAGATTTCAGAAATATGTTGCTCTAGCCTCTCTTTCCATGATAACTGGAATATCATTAATTAAGTTTGATGCCATTTTTGCTCTTATTTCCAGGTGTTCTGTTTAAGTGTGCCTGTATCATCATTTTACCAGGGTGCTTATTTTTTTTCTCTCTGATTAGTTTTCTTTTAAGAGGAGCTACATTATCAAGAGTATAGCACAAATTTGACTAAAAGCACTCAGTTGCCTGATGGAGTTCTGTGGGGTCTGAGGGTGATCCGATCATAGTTGTTAATTCTGGGAAATTATTAATGAAACTGCAGAGTAGTTAAAGTAAAAGTATGCTTAAAGCGATAATGTGGCAAGGTATAAAAATTATTACTAAGGTGCATTGTAAGTGAGATAAAATGATCTGAAAAAGTTTCTGACTGTGGAAGTTTGACTCATTCATTCATTCATTTTCTAAGCAGCTTAATCCTAATTAGGGTCGATGGGAGGCTAGCACCTATCTCAGCTGACTCTGATATTGAAAACCATTGGAGCTCATAGATGGAGGCAGTAAAGTGGGGTAAAAGGGTAGAACACAAGGTGTTGGGGTTCGGGCCTTGTGACCCATCGCTGTTAAACCGAATCGTACAGTGACGAATTAAATATACCACTGTATCCCACCACCCATGGCTCAGATTATGTAATAACTCTTAACTGTGGAAAATATATGGGCCGCACAGTATGTGCAAGTGTGTGTGTCTGTGTATGTCTGTGTGGACCTAGACTGGATTGGAGATTAAGATGAGTCATCAGCATTGCAATATGTTTTAATCCCCCGATAAAACCAACAACCTTCACATCTTCACTGCCTGCTACACTCGACCCATTTCAGTTCGCCTACAGGTCAAATAGATCCACAGACAATGCAATAGTGCTGGCTCTGCACACTGCCCTCACACACTTGGACCACAAGAACACTTATGTGCAGATGCTGTTTATTGACTACAGCTCCGCTTTCAACACCATAATCCCATCCAGGCTTGTCATGAATTTCTGGGATCTGCGCATCAGTGTCTCCTTATGCAACTGGATCCTGGACTTCCTGACGGGCAGACCACAGGTGGTGCAGATCGGCAGTGTTACGTTCTCCACACTGACACACAGCACCGGTGCCCCCCAGGGATGTGTGCTCAGCCCCCTGCTGAAAACTCTGCTTACCCTCGATTATACAGCCACACACAGCTCCACCACCATAATCAAATTTGCAGATGACACCACCATCATCAGCTGCATTTCAAATGAGTCTGCTTACACAGCAGAGGTGAGAGCCCTGACATCATGGTGCCGGGACAACCTGCTGCTCAACATCAGCAAGGCCAAGGAGCTCATTGTGGACTACAGGAGACTGCAGGGTGGAGGGCACACATCGAGGGGATAGAGGTAGAGAGAGTCACTTGCTTCAGGTTCCTGGGGATCAACATCACTGAGGATCTGAGCTGTTCACATCATGTGGGTGTGATCACAAAAGCAGAGATACAGCAGCTCTTCTTTCTTCGGCAACTGAGGAGGTTTGGAATGGACTCCAGAATACCCACCAACTTCAACCAATGCACCATTGAGGGTATTCTGTCTGGCTGCATAACTACCTAGTATGGCAGCTGTAATGCTCTGGACTGCAAAGCTCTACAGAGGGTGGTCAGAGCAGCACAACGCATCAACAGGACTGAACTGCCAGCTATCCAGGACCTCTATACACAGCGCTGTAGGGGGAAGGCCCAGCGGCCCATATATATATGGTATGGGAGAAAAATAAATGGACTACAATTTCATCCCGACAAGCCTGTTTCGTGGTTGCCCACTCATCAGGGGATTTATCTAAGCTCTACTTCGTTGTATTGAGCACTGTTTTACGGAAAATCGACTCAGGATTTTACATATATATATATATATATATATTCAACTTCTTTTAGCTTATATTTTTATTCCTTGTATTTATATAGCTTTTATTTTTACTTTACATTTCATCTATATGCTTCTTTATGTGCAATACTTCTTTATTTATGTGCAATATTTGTTTCTTGTGTGCAATACTGAGGGGGCTCTAAGTCCAAGAATTTCATTGCTGGTAGTGATGTTCCATTGTTACCTGTATATGACAAAGAAACTTGAAACTTGAAACTGGAAACAAAGCAGCTTTAAGGAAATGCTGGTTAAAATATTCCCCCAGTGCAGCAGTGCCATAGCACAGCTATTATCTTTTACTAAATTTTACCATAAAAGTTTTACCATTTACAATCAAATCAACACCTGATGAGACACCTGTACTGAAAAAAGGTGTAAAAGTCACCGTAAAACAAACAAACAGCTGAATCACAACTGGATTAAATGAATGGATCTGAATGAGTTAAAGAGCCGACAATGTGACTTTCTTTCCAACATTCTATTACTTTCTGGTGACTGACCTTGAACCAGAAATGAACAAATCATGTCACTACCGTTGTACTGACTAGCAAAGCACTTTCACAGCATTTATTTCACTTTCTTTCAGAGATAAACAGAATCAGAATCAGGATAAATAAAGTATTCTGATTTTGATTCTGTTTATACCAAGTAAAGAAAAGGATAAGATAAGGATAAAGTCTCAATAAGAAAATTACAAATTACAAATGTCTATATAGTATATACACACACCCATATGTATATATAAGTCTAAGAAGTTACTAATATCTATATAAACAGATACAGAATGAATCCTGTCAGTGAGTAAAATGTACAGTATTATCAATATGATAAACAGTAGAGTATAATAATTTTAATTTTAACATGGGAAATGTCTACCTCCAAAACTTTGTAACCTTGCTCTGACTTTTGACCCAGACATTCCAAAATCAAATAATGTCTGGGACTCAGGTAGGGTAGTGTACCCACCAAGTTTGGTGAAAATCCGTGCATGGGTGTGGTCAGGATTTTGTTCACAGACAAACTGAATAACAAACAGGTGGACAGGCAAATAAACAGACCAACAAACAAATGCCGGTGATGACAATACTTCTGATAAAAACAATAGACCAGTAATGTGTTCAGGATGTACTGTGCCTCTCATCCGAAGTCAGCTGGGATTGTTTCCAGCTACCCCAAGACCCTGACAGATAAGCGGTGTACATAATGGATGGATAGATAACCATGGGTCATTCCAGCCAACAATTCTAACAGCCTTTATAAATTTTTCCCGTTCTTTCAGCAAAAGAAAAGAAAAAAACAGCAGCCTGGAATGTTCACTTCACACAGGTTGCTCTATAGTGAATGAGGGCTCGAGTCCAAATTGCTTAGATACTTGTTAGTGAAGCTTGAGTGGCCACACTAAATATCAGACAGTGGAAGGGCAGGAAAGCAGGGTCCATAGAGTGAAATCTGGGAAAGCCTGATTAAAGTTCTCCATTGTTGCAGTGAAAGGTCTCGCAGCCTTCACAACACAATAATGGCTTAAATGTAGTTGCCTGGAAAATCATGTCTGGAAAGAATTGAACTTCTTGGCAGGAATAATTATTTAAAGACAAATCAAGGTACTGAGCAAGGCTGTAAAAAAAAAATAAAATAAAATAATAATAATAATAATTATAATAATAATAATAATAAATAAACAGAATTAGATCACTTCTTCTTTCAGACAGTATCTCTATACTCTGCTCAGTACTCTGTATTGTAACTCTGTACTGTAGCATCTACTGAAGATGTGTTTAATAAGTTTCTTAATTACTTGATCTACAAATAATCAAAACTTGAATTTATTTGATACTATGCATGTACAAGGTTGCATGTTTTCTTTAATTTCCTACAATAAATCAGACAGTAATTCAGAGTACATAATTAACAATTATTTCACAAAATTAAGCCGTACATGACCTGATAGGCAAGGCATCCATAGGACAGGCACCTAAAGATTGTATGCCTTCTACTGCATATTTTCAATACATTAACTCTGAAGTTCAGTGCTGACAGAACTTAATGACTTCAGCAGAAAAATACCTCAACACACAGCTTTTTCTGTGACACTCATGGTACAGGTGCATGTATGTTTTGGCAGGATAAATGATTTAAAGACAAACCAAAGTACAAAAAGAAATTTAAAAATAAACTGAATTAGATCACTTCTCCCTTCAGACAGTATCAGTAAACCTAATGCTGAAAAGTGTTTTATGTTAAGTGATAATAAACTCCTAATAAAGTGCTAAATAAAAAACCTAATAAAGTGATAAATAAAAAAGCCTGCATGTCTTCAGTGCCCCCAAATGTGGAAAGTGTCACAGTTGGTAACCAGTAATCTTTGAGATAAGATAATGAAAAAAAATGTTTTTGGTGTACACGAGCCAAATTCTTGAAAATTAAAAAAAATTATAATAATAATGATAAATAACAAATAAAAAAAATATTTTCATAAAATACTTTCATTACAGATTTTGTTGCTTTTTAAATATTTTTGGAGTTTTGGTCTTGAGTACAGTTTGGTTTGGTAACTCGATCCACCATTTTGTTTTTCTCTACTCAATTAAATTTAATTCAGTTTTATGTGTATATAACTTTTTAAAATAACACTTTGTCGCAAAGCAGCTTAGAAGGGAAACCCATCCTTATTTGTGTGCAACCAGATAAAAATGCAAACCATGTAGCAGAAACGTCACTATAATTTAACATGATGTCTAGCTGGTTATCTTATAACTGTAATGGTAATTGTATGAGAGCGCCAACCAGTAGTAGCATATCAGGACGGATCACAGGTTTCGTAGTGCAGAAGGATCAGGTTCACTGCTATCTTAGAAGTGTGTACCTCAAAACACACACACACACACACACACACACACACACACACACACACACACACACACACACAGAGAGAGAGAGAGAGAGAGAGAGAGAGGTTGTTATGCATTCTCATAACAGTGTAATGGTTAAAGAAGAGCAAGCAGGGACTCCAGCATGACTGCATAACTATAAAGGGAAAACCAGAAGGAAAACAGATATGAGGGCACCCTGTAACCTAAGGCAATACCACTGTGACTCCATTGTCACATATCAGCTCATGAACTGGGAGTAAACTGTGATATTTGGATGCTGTACTTTGGATCTTATGTAAAACTTTGGATCTTATGTTTGCATGCCTCTTAATTGTAAAAAAAAAAAATTCCATTTTCATGTATATAAGTATTTATAATGATGTAAAGCGTCTATCCACTGCCCGCCTCGACTAGTTAGGCTATCTCCAGGCAGTGCATGGTATGTAATTATTCTAGAAAGAGCCCGAAGTCAACTGTGGCTCTCTCTCCAGCTTCCCCATGACCCTGAATGCATGCATAAAGAAAGGATGGATTTTGATTTGTTACCCACCGACACCACACTGTTGTGTTCTTCTTTTGTCATGCGTTTACTGGTTTGTAGTACTGCTGCTAAGGATTTTGTTTGTTTTTCAGTCTCCTTTCCAGGAGGTGAAATGCTGCTCAGTTAATGTCAGCTGATTGACTTCCATCACTTCCAAAATCTTCCACTTTTTTTCTGCAGGTCAGGTGTCCAGCTTGATTCCCTATGGGACTTTAAACGTCTTTTAAGGGATTTGGAGACTCACCCTTAGAAATTTGCTATGGCGTTTATCCTTTATTATATTTGTTATTTTGCAGTTTGGGAAACTACATGTGTTTTTATTATATGTACTTTGCTGTCTTGTTGCTACTTCTGCGCAAAACAGCCAGTCTTCCTACTATGCATGTTTTTGGACTGTGGGAGGAAACCGGAGTACCCGGAGGAAATCCATACAAGCATGGGGAGAGCATGCAAACTCCACACAGAAACGCCCCGAGCCCGGGAATCAAACTGGGGCCTTCTTGCTGTGAGGTGGACGTGCTAACCACTACGTCACCGTCCCGCCTGTTTAAAACATAAAGATGTAAATCTCAATAATAAAAGATTACATTTTCATATGATATCTCATATTCATTCTTCTGTAACCCCCAAAATATCTTCCATATACAGCCAAAACAGAAGGTTTTTTGTTGTTGTTGTACCAATAGTTTCAAAGGGGATATTTTTGACAAAATTGTTATTTATTCATTAGTTCATTATTTTATTTTATTTTCCAAACTTTATCCTTTATTTGAATTATGGGGCATGGGGCCTATTTCAGCTGACACTGGGTAAGGGTGGGGTACACCCAGAACAGCTTGCCGGTCCATTGCAGGGCCAACACACACAACCACTCGCTACCAGGCAATTTGGAACAGTCAATTAGCCTAATGTGAATGTCTTTGGACTGTGGAAGGAAACTAATAGGAGCAGATAATATCTCCCTCTAGATGCTTTTGTCTGCAGTTCCATCATCAGTATCTGGAAGAGAACCAGTTCCACCAGCAGCGGCCATAAGATCACATGAGAACACTTCAGATCATGAGCAGTTCCTTTCCTTCTCTATCCTCTTTTCTTCTCTTCATTCTACTGCAGGTTGATCTTTGTCTCATCTCTCCATTGGATGATGTTCCAGAATTGTACAAGATTTTTTTTATGGTTTTGGCAATATGTTACAAAAGGTGTACATATTGTTTTAACCCTTCTTATTTACTCTGGTCTTCTTTTGATTGTTGACTTTGACACAGATACACCAACCTGCTTGTGAGTGTTCTTCATCTAACCAACTGTTAAGAACTATTTTCTTCACTAGTAAAAGAATTCTTTTCATCCACCACAGTACTTTTTGTGGTCTTCCAGGTCTTTTGGTGTTCTTGGGATCACCATTGTGTTCTTTCTTTTAAAGGACTAAGAATATAATAGGTTTGGCCATATGTTGACCTAATGTTCTCTCTCTCTCTCTCTCTCTCTCTCTCTCTCTCTCTCTCTCTCTCTCTCTCTCTCTCTGATAGTTTTGTTTAGTTGTTTCATTCCAATAATGACTCACTTCACTGTCAACACTTTAGACTTTATTCTGTGAGTTAAAAGCAAAAGCCAAATGCAGACTCCACACTTTAAATCAATCCTGGACCTTTTATATGTTTGCTTCAAAGATCAGCAAAGATACTTCAAAATGTATTTTAAAATATGAAATACCTGTATTGTGTGCAATGGCATGGTGGCGTAGTGATTAGCACATCGGCCTCACAGCAAAAATGTCCTGGGTTCAAGTCCTGAGCTCAGCAAAGGAATTTCTGTGTGGAGTTTGCATGTTTCTTCCCACAGTTCAAAAGACATGCACACTAGGCTAATTGGCTGTTTCCAATTTCCCCTATGTGTGAGTGTGAATGGTTGTGTGTGTGTGTTGGTCCAGTGATGGACTAGCGAATTCTTCAGGGTATACCCCACCTTCGCCAAGAGTCAGCTGAGATCCCCGCGACATTCACAGGAATAAGTGGCTCAGCAAAGGAAGGAATGAATCAATGGACTATCTGTAAGTGTAGCAGCCACATCATGAATCAAAATAAACTATGGTATTTTTGCATTTTAAAAATATTACGATCTTTAAATAAAAATCTGAGGAAGCAGGAAATCACTTTGCAATCCTTCTATCTATCAGTCTATTGGAAGTTACCCTTTTCTCTGATCAACGAGTCATGCTGTAAAATCCTACACATCAACAGATCAAATTCTGTGAACTCCCTGGTTCAGATCCTAAACTATAAAAGTACAAAACAAATTTTAATAGGAAGCATGAAACCATTTTGATCAATTCCATAAAATTCAAATTATTAAATCCTATTTTACTGTATAGATTAAAATTTTTAAACATTTTAGTTAATTTATGTATCATAAATCTGACACTCCACTTTTTACTTGTAAGTTATTGAGAGAATAACACACATATTAAAAGTGTGGTAATTGTAAACAAGCATACTGTGCATTTAACCCTAGATCAGTCCCTGTAGTCTTCCTTATCCATCCTTTCTCATGATGAATATAACTCTCCTGAATAATTCAAATATGGGCTCTGTGAAAAAGTTTGGGGGCAGCAAAGTGGCG
Organism: Tandanus tandanus; assembly: GCA_039654325.1. NCBI lineage: Eukaryota > Metazoa > Chordata > Actinopteri > Siluriformes > Plotosidae > Tandanus > Tandanus tandanus. Next base: position 36,977,735 of record JBCNYH010000001.1, on the reverse strand, counting down.
TAGTGGTTAGCATGTTCGCCTCATAGCAAGAAGGTGCTGGGTTTGATTCCCAGGCTCAGGGGTTTCTGTGTGGAGTTTGCATGTTCTCCCCATGCTTGCATGGGTTTCCTCCAGGTACTCCAGTTTCTTCTCACTGTCTAAAGACAAGCACATTATATTAACTGGCTGTTTTCTTGCTGTTAACTGGCCACTTACCCTGGTGGATGCCAGTAAGAACCCCCCATCCCACACCTGGCTGTTCCACATTGCCCCTAGGTGTGAGTGTGAATGGTTGTGTGTGTATTGGCCCTGCAATAGCCTGGCGAGCTGTTCAGGGTGTACCCCACCTTCGCCCAGTGGCTGAGATAGGCACCAGCCTCCCCGGGAGCCTGATAGAATTAAGCTGTTCAGTAAATGAGTGAATGAGTGAATGTTCATTTGATTTTGTAAATGCCCTCTAATTCCAGCTGAAAGTCTGCACTTTGAACAAAACTTAAATTTTCATCAGAATTTTGGGGCTTCAGTTTCATGTGATGAAATTTCATTACACATTTCAGACTCTGGTACCCAACCCTAGTTTCTATTGCAACCACATAAATGTGTATTCCAGACTTACTGATGCTGATCAAAATTTCTTAAATCAAGAATTATTCTTGATTTTGCTTGCATGCTTTCACACACACGTATTTTAAAGCATGTATGCATACTTATTTTGTGTTCATTTTTTAAATACTTAGTTTGCACATGTTAGAGTGAATATTTTGTCTGTATTTTCTGGAGATTTATTAACGAAATAATCCAGAACCTCAATAGGGATCATACACATAGAGATGCAGCCAATGTCAGTAGTTATATGACTGACTTCACTGTATGTGTATCTGGAAAAGTTTCCTTTTCAGAGAAAAAAAAATTGGGGTAAGAGATTATTTAAACAAATCAAGTAGCATGATTTAGTAAGGTATTCATTAATTCATTCAGTTTCTGAACCGCTTGTTCTTACTAGGGTCAAATTCAAATTCCAATATTTCTGAGAATAATGGAAATAATGGCAGCACAGTGATGTAGTGGTTAGCAGGAATGTCCTGGTTTTGGCACCCAGGCTCAGCAAACGCGTTTCTGTGTGGAGTTTGCATGTTCTCCCTGCTTGCGTGGGTTTTGTCCAGACTCAGCCGACTCTGGGGCAAAAACAGGGAACACCCTGATCAGCTCACTAATCCATTGCAGGGCCAACACACACAACCATTCACACTCACACCTAGGGGAAATTTGGAACAGCCAATTAGCCTAACGTGCATGTCTTTGGACTATAAGAGGAAACCGGAATACCTGGAGGAAACCAACACAAGCACAGGGAGAGCAGGCAAACTGCCCTTGCTGAGCCTGGGACATGAACCCAGGACCTTCTTGCTGTGAGGCGAACGTGCTAACCACTACAACCACTGTGCCAACCCTCACTAACATCATTACAGTGAGGGAAAATAAGGATTTACACATTTTATATTTATAGATACAAAGTCTTTTGAAATCGTGCTTCAAAATGAATTAAATGTATGCATTTATATTAATAAAGATGTTTAAAAACAAAATAAAACAAGAGCTTTTCAATTAAATACTATAAAGTCTGTATAATTTTTTCCCAACAAGAATTTATTTTTAACATGAGACCATACTTTTTTTATTCCTTTTTTGGCAGATTTCTATTGGTCAATCCCAAGAGAGACAGGAGGGACAAATCATTTTAAGAACAGGTATTTTATTTTTTCTTTAACAACTCAACAGAACAAGAATACAAGAAAGGGTAAATAAAAATATTTTTATTTTTCCTTTTCTTATATTCTTAAAAAAGCCTGAACTAGTGCTTTGATTTAAACATTTAATAATTTTAATACAGTAGTCTGTCCTGAGCTGATGGTACATGTAGTACTTTTCATATTATATATTCAGTTGAAACTACTGCTTTAAACAGACCAGTGACACATACTGTCACAACATTTTCCTTGCCATTTAAATGTGAGTGCAAAAATTCACTCAAAAAAGTACTGCACACTAATGATTTTTAATGACTTTACTGTGATGAAACACATAATGACATTCATTTATATGAAGAAATTGACCATTTTTTAAAAAAAATTATAGAGGAGAGACAAAGGAACGGAATGTATCAGACTAAACAGTGAGGAAAAATACCCGCCAGTACTTGCTTTATTTTTAATTCTAAAATTGCCTTGATGCTACTTTCTTAAAGTAATGATTAATTATCTCCCTCCATGATTTAAACTCAGTGTAGTGGATAATATAATTTCAGTAAAATATCAACAATATTATTATTAATAATAAATAATCACCTCAGTAATGACCACAAGATGTTACGTTGGTTGTATTTTATTGGAAAATGTTTTAAAATTATTATTTCAAATGTCAGCAGATTATTTACAGAAAATCATTTGTACAATAAGATGCAAGTGATAAACCCCAGCTGTTGCTGATACAAAATTTAAAAAAAAGAACCTTATTATACATTATCTACATGTGCCACTAATAATATACAAAGTTGGCTGAGGAGAATTGACCCAAATCTCTTCAATGGTGGAGAACAATTTTGCATTCTTCATGGATCACAGAGCTTAAAGACGTAAAAGACACTTGTGTATGTGTATGGATTGAACTGGTACAACAATTCATGAGAGAAACAAATAAATTAAATTTTGTAATCAACTAGATTTCAAGAGAGAATATTTTCATTCAGGAGAGTTTCAACAAAATAATCACCGTAATAAATAACTCCATCAAACAAATTCATTAGGAACATTCACTGTAGGCAGTCAGGTAAGCTGGGTTCAGTCTCTGGTGTTCGCTTTCAACAGATGGTGCGGTTTCTGTAAACACACTTTTATGTTTTATGTAACTTAAATACACATAAGATTCACAGAAAAAAGGTTATAATAAATCTCAATTTCATTCATACAACTGCAGAAAAACAACATTTAGATCAGCGCTACATTCTTTCGCTTACAAAATCAACACCAGGTGCTCACTGACCTGCAGGAGGATGGAAATCCTCAGTCATGATCGCTCTTCATAAATCCACATACACTATATAACCCCTCTCTGATTAATAATAAAAAACCCTTCATTGAAGAATTCATGAAGAATTCTAAACGTTTTAGTTTTATATCAGTTCAACTTCAAAGAGTTTGTAATTAAATTCTTAATGGGGAAGTTTAATTAAGTTTTAAAGGTAATTTAGTATGTTAAAGTGTGGACTACAGACACTGCAACCAACGACTCTCTCTCTCTCTCTCTCTCTCTCTCTCTCTCTCTCTCTCGCTCTCTCTCTATATCACCTCAGCATCACAGCATTCTTCTCTATTTACACACATCACTCCCTAGTGGACAGACCTGCTACTGCAGGTAAATAATAACGTAATAACATAATAATAATAATAATAATAATAATAATAATAATAATAATAACAAGAATAATAATAACAACAACAAAACAACATTAATAATAATAATAACAAGAATAATAACAACAAAACAACAACAACAACAATAATTAAATAATAATAATAATAATAATAATAATAATGAGACAAAGAGGAAAAAGAAGAAGAAGAAGAAGAAGACTTTACAATCTGTCAGTATTAATAATAAATAACAGGGCAAAGTCATACGAAGTGTGTCACAGAGGGAACAGACATGATACAAAAGGAGAATGAGTACAAATGGCGGATCAATAGGGACTTCAGCTTCAAAAAGAGTACTGACTGCAGATAACACTCTAGCTGTGAATCTCTGGTACTAATCACTTTATATTCTTTTCACTTTAGAACTTTATAAACTTGTACAAAGTCTTTCCCGTGTTGCTTTTTTTTTTCGGTTCTCCTTCACCTGCATGTCCAGAAGAGTGTGGAGTAAAAAAGGAAAGGACATTTTTCTATGGCAGTCATTTTAAGAATTTTGGATTTTGAGTGCAGATACTAAAGTAGTGAATACATATAATGGAATTAAAAATCTTTTAAAAATCTATTTAAATAAACATTGTAAAGATTGTATTTCAAAAGAGTGGATCAGTAAACCATTCATCTAACTGCTTCTATGAGCTATAAATCAGAGGATATGTAAAACATTACAAACCATGAACTGCTGCAAGTTCCAGAAATAGCAGCAAGGTGGCACTGTAAACAATGTCACAATGTGGGGAAAAGCGCTATCTGGCAGCATCTAATGGTGAGGTTCTGAATTGCAACCAAATGAAATGTCATTCCGACCCTCTTGCCTTTGAAGCCTGTATGGTTCTGGGCTACTGTAGAATCAGGGCAGTTCAAGATGGTGGCCTCTGTGAGAGCATGTAGATATTCATTCATTCATTCATTCATTTTCTGAACCGCTTATTCCTAATTAGGGTCGCGGGGAGGCTGGCACCCATCTCA
>JBCNYH010000001.1:36942066-36953203 GCA_039654325.1 Tandanus tandanus | reverse complement strand
ATAAGGGTGCATCATTTTCCTCAATATTTCCACAGTTCTCTTGGAGATTTTAAAAGATATATATATGTCAGCAGATGTTGCGTTGTTTGCTCTATCACAAAGAGGACAGTTTACCAGTCAACAGAACAAACTGGGAGAGTGCAAAGTTTGTCTACTCAAAGATACTCCCTTTCGGAAAGATGAGAGCAATCCCAAAGGGCCATAGAAAAGGGCCACTGCCTATGTCTTAAGTGTGTTTTTCTGCTACTACATCACTCTTAGGTTTCATTCACTCCCTTTAATATCAACTTTTATATCTTAATGGAATGGAGTTTAATTTCACTCTGAGTATTCAACACTACTACTACTACGCACCACACACACACACACACACACACACACACACACACACACACTGGTATAGTGACTCATTACATAAGCTTCCCTTTACTACATGTAATGTCTGCAACCTTGAGCTGTTTTCCGGGAATGAGTGAGGTTCGGACATGACTCAATAGAAGGGAAATCACTGGAACCTCACAGGCACTATCCCTGCTTCATCCTTCATGCTGGTCCAGTTTTCCGTGCACTAATAACAGGACTACGGCTTTAGTGTTATTGTTAGGGCTGATCAAGTCAAGAGCAGGACACGTGCAGGGTTGGGTTAAAAGCCCCACTTTCATGCTTTCAGCTCTATTTCTGGCAAACAGGATAATTATACAAAAGATCAAATGGAAGAGTCACACAGAGAAAGAGAAAAGCGTTCTAACTTCTCATGGGAACCGGGCTCAACTGAGGTTTAATTCAGATTATCAGTGGAGATAATCTGTTGAAAGATGTTTGAAGGGTACTCTTCCTATTCAAAGAACACTTGGATGTTTCTTCCCCAAGCTACCATTAAAAAGGCCCTGTGAAGTTAGAATGAAGTAATAACATCTGTCTCATGTGATCCCTACAACTGTTCAGACCTGACAACTTCTGATCGCATTTCATCAGATAAAATCCCAAAAGCAGTCCAGTGTGACTTTGAAACCATTCCTAAAACACCAGACAAAAGCAAACGGGAACTCAATGTTTATACTTACTGCTGGATTTTATTTCCTGATTGAATTGTCATTCGGCTCCGATCAATTTTTACTAGCACTGTCTTCTGCCTGATCTGTGCTTCACATGCTTTCAGCAATAACATTATCATATCTATAATTATATATTATAAAGATTATTATTATCCTGACTGTCTTTACCCTGATTGTTCAGTTCGCTCTCACCTGTCCACATGCTTTTCTTTGCATCACTAAATGAAAGACATTTTGTTGGGTACTTTTCACTAACAGGTGATCAACATACACACATCACGGGTATAAAAATATTTTTAAGTTTGGAGGAAAACACATCGTAGCCAGTGTGAGTCAGTCAGAAGTGTTGCATGCAATTCCCTGCATGCTCTATATTCCACACTTTTGAGGTGTATATATACAGTCAAGTGAAAGAGAAGTACCTCTATGGAAATAGCTCATTTTTGTGAACAAGTAAAAATTTCACACTCTTTGATACAGCACCTACATACATGAAAATGAGAAACTCCAACAAATTACACATACAATGTTGTAAGCATTTTCAGAATTTAAATAAACATCAAAAAATTATGTTTATATGAACAGTTTAAGATTGGTCATATGAAAAACGTAAGTGCACCCTTCAGCCTGATTCACACTCCAAGTGAGAGAGTTAAAGGTAACTGCATGCAATGAGCACCATCTCCATTTCTGAAGTGTGACTTTCAGTGTTCTGGAATGCAGCAGCAGTTTGGACAAACACTGCTGTAGTGACAGAAGTAACAAACCACAAATCAACAGATCTGAAAGAGATAAAGAAGTGTCAACGCTGTAGATGTTGTTTAAAATCTAACATAGTGTGCACATCATGTGTAGTTACAGCTTATTTAAAAGTAATTATTTTACACCTGTTTATACTTATGTAGCCAGTAGCGAGTAAGAAGTACACCATTTAGCACTGTGTTATGATGACCACTAGCTTGCTAAGTTTCGCAGCATTAAAGCATAATCGGCTCATTACACACTAAATGAGTAACCACACATGTCCAAAAACGTTAATTAAAATACACCTTATGTGTAAAAAAACAAACAAAAAAAAAAACTCTACCATCTTGGTGTAAAGTTTAAAGTGATTCTGTGTAAATTGCTGTATTTATTCCAAAGGAATTCTATCTGTAGCAAAAACCCCTCTAGTGTAATTTGCTCTTTATTACAACTTCAAATCCATAAAATTCAGGTGAATCAGGTGCTCCAGTTTAGCAGTTATTAATTAGAACCTCCTACAGGTACAACCTGTGATATTTAAAACTGACATATAGGTTCTGGTTTGGCTCTTTACTTTTAAAGTCAGTAAAGTCATCATGCCAAAATATAAAGAGCCCTACAACTCCTGGAAAACAGCTTTTGTTGTTCAAGAAAACATTATCAAAAGATTAGAGACTGCCAGTAAACATAAAGGCAAAGACCAGGGGCCTTATTTATAAACGTGGAATGTGATCACAAAACAGGGCCTGAATGTGGCGTACGTCACTTTCCATGCAAAGATTATGATCTATAAAAAACAAACTTGACAGGAGAATGTGCGCATTTGTACACAATCTCTGAACCATGCATACGCATATTCTGGAGAAAAGGGAAATTGGCAACACAGACGGTGTGGTGGTGAAATGACAGTGTAGAAATGTAGGGTGAGAAGAATGTTTATAATTATAGATGCCCTTCACACATTTAATTTTACACACATTAGCTTTGTGGTAAACTGTGATGCTTGCAAGCTGTCACTCTCACTCTTACATGCTCACCCAGGTCCATCGGCAGTGGAGTGGCTGATTGCCTCATATTACAATGTGCCTGTGGCTCTTTATCTCTTTTTAGTTATTCTGTCATAGTCAGTAACACCAGTCCCTGCTTGCACTCAGCAATAATAAACTCTCTTCTTTTACCATTACACCGTTATGAGGATACCTAACAACCTCTCTCTCTCTCTCTCTCTCTTTCTCTCTCTCTCTCTCTCTCTCTCTCTCTCTCTCACTCTCGCTCTCGCTCTCTCTCTGGTTTTGCTGAAGTACACATGCTACTTATAGAATAAATGGAAATCGGATGAATAGAAACTTTGTGAAAGAAAATTATCCTGTGGTAAAAGTAATCTCTGTTGCTTCTCTAGGTATTCACGATACCCTGGAAGATGTACATCGCTGTCTGTATGTTAGTTATACTGTACTTATCCTGAAGTTGTCAGTTTTGTCCTGTAGACCCCTATTACATATCCGTTATTCATTTCCTATGCCTTCTTAGTAAGTAATTGTCCTCTGAACATGCAGTCTATGTCTGCCACACCTCCTGTTCACCCGTTGCATGTCAGGTAGTACTTCGGCCACAAGTCAAGTCGGACATAAACGGAACGTGAACTGACAAGTGTAGGACGAGGAACACACAAGTTCCAAACAAAATGCATGCCCAGAGCACAACAACCATACAACCAGAGGAGGCCTTTGGCTGGTAGAGATTGAACAGACCTTATCTGACAAGGAACACATTTGCCGAACGAGAAATGGGCAAGAAACGCCTGCGAGCAGATTGAAAATCGTGCTCTCTGTTGGCAAAGCCAGACTGCTGCTTTCTATAGAAGGATGATCAGTCAAGACCAGATTTTCAGCAAGTTTCAACGAGTTAATGTCTGAGAATGGTGGGCAATTATACAAAACACCTACAAGTAGTTATTTCTGCTAAAGAGAGCAATACTAGCTTCTGAGGCCAAGGGTGTACCTACTTTCTCCTCAAAAGAACATTACATCTATTGATTTTTTTTTTAAATAAATGATTGAAAGTCAAATTTTACTTGTGGTTTTGTTCATGAATACCCCCGTTTTCTGTCAGTTCTGTAATAAAGAGGGTAAAATGTGTATTTGTTTAGATACCATATGTTGAAAAAGTCCTCAATAACTTTCTTGGGATGTAATGATGTTTTTTCCATTTTATATGATGTTTTTGGAAGAACTAAAGAAGCAGACTGGAAAGTAGGGAACGTCATTTACACTTATTACTGAGACATCATTTGGTTCATTTTTCATGCTGACTCTGTGCAAAGTTGGGGTACACTATGAACAGCTCGCCAGACTATTGCTGGGATAAAAAACAAACACAACCATTCACACTCACACCTAGGGGGAATTTGGAACAGGCAGTTAGCCTGTTGCGTATGTCTTTAGACTAATGGAAGAAACCAGAGTACCAGAGTATACCCTCATAAGCACAGGGAAACCATGCAAACTCCACACAAAAATGCCCTCGCAGCTCTGCTCCAGTACCTGACTGGGCATGTATGACTTTGAACATTTACTTTATACATGGGTTTGATCATAGGTGGAATAAATTGAACTGAGTTCTGTTAATTGTAGTTTCTGTACTATGTTCTTTGGTAAGGAGCCCTTTAATTATATGGTAAAAGGACAACCACCTGCTGACATTCCCTCATGACACACAGATGGGCTTTGATTCGTCTTCAGCTGGGACTGTAAAGGAAAATGACAGGCATATCAAAGAAGCTGTCCTGACACTCATATCGACATGCCCTTGGAAGCAGACCATCTCCCGGCATTACGTAATACAATAAAGAAAACAATACCCTGTGATTATGTTCCTTCTCCACTGATCAGAGTGACAGTTGGGCTTGAATAAAGCAAGCCAGGGCTTGTTACATGATGACTGTGTGTGACACACTCACTGCATCTGCGCTGTCAGTAGTTTCTCAACCGCAAGCTAAATTTTTCACAGGAAATGTCAATATGTATAGATAAGGAAAATAGCATTGTGTTTTCCTTTTTTATGTGTGGCACTGAAGTCACTCAGAGACATTGTGAGAAGGTCTACCTCTAGGGTGGTTGTGGAACCAAACTACAGCGGTGTGGCAAAACAATTGTGAGCAGTATCTGAATATAGTGTGAATAGGTTGTAATAAGGTACATTGAAAGCGGATCAGGAAAAAAGTTGTGAAGAGTGACAATACATCGGCTACAAGGCAGCTAGATGGTGATACACACTTTTGAGAACCACTGTGAAATTTCGAACATTTCAAAAATCTCGCCGTTTATAGTGGTCAATGCCCGTCAGTGGCAAACATCATGGTGTCAAGATGATGTCACTGCAGTATGTATATAATTTTATATAATTTTACATGTATGTAAACTCTTTAAATCTTCAGATCCCGTCACAGCATCTCACTGGGGTTGAGGTCTGGACTTACACATGGCCATTCCCAAACCTTAATTCTTTTAAATATTTTAATATTTTTTTAATCCATTCAGATGTCAAGTTGCTGGTGTGTCTGGAATAATTTTAACATCAGCTCAGCTTTATCTGCTGGACAGATAATAGGTACATTATTCGTTTGCTGAAAGATGTTGATGTTGGTGAGGACCACACACTCATTTAACCTCTGATAGGTAAAAAGGGCTAAGGAACGTGAAAATATTCCAATATGCTGATGAAGGAGTCAGTTTGTGATGCCAGGCTTCAGCACACCCAGGCCCACCTTCACCTGCTGCTCAGCTCACAATGCACCCGACCTTGATCTTCCTGTCCTCAGGTGGTGGGCCCTTGTGGTGGAGAGCCCATCAGAGCCCAAGGAGGTAGTGCCAATCCTCCACATTGAAAGGAGTCATCTGAGGTGGTTCGGGCATCTGATTAGAATGCCTCCTGGTCACCTTCCTTTAGAGGTTTTCTGGGCATGTCCAACTGGGAAGAGACCATGGGGCCGACGCAGAACTCGCGAAACCTGCGTTTTCCTCCTAGACCTGTTGCCTTCACAACCCAACCTCAGATACGCAGAGGAAAATGAATAAATTGATGGATGGATGGATTTAAATCAAAGAACAACTCAGACAACTCAAGGAACCCTCAAAGAACATTTCATTCATTGAAAGAACAACAACATATCACTTTGAGTTTCTTTATAGTACCTTTCAATCTGCACCATCCTTTTCTGTCCCTTTCATCACATCATTGTTCTTTACTTTTCTTTACTAGCATAAATCTAGTATTCAGACAGCTCTGTAAATTAAAACCTCCGGCCATCCTCAGGGTCAGCTTTAAAGTACATTTCACTCACTGACGTAAGTCACACACAACCAATTTGTTCAAGTTTCTATCCTTCTCTGTTCAGTCAGCTACTCCACGGGTGAACAGATATCATCAGGATGTAGATTACAAAGCTCATGCTGATAAAAGCTGACTGCATGCTGGGTCATGTTAACATTCTTGTGTATAGGACAGATTAAATACACAAACTACTGATTTGCTCTGGAATAAATAATGCCTTAAATGTCATGCTTTAAAGTGATGCAAGTTGAGGTAGATGGTGTGATATACAGTAGATAATATGAATCTTACTTCTAGACTCTTTACTTCTTGAGACCCAACTGTCCTCATATGAGGATATCATATATTTTCCCAACAATATTGTGTGTATATCCTTGTAAGATCCTCATATGAGAACCATTGGGATTTACTCTTTTACCAAACTACTTCTTGTTTGAAGACATTGATCAAGTTCAATCGTCACATTTGGTTAAGGGAGTAGTCACACCTTGCCGGATGGCATTAATAGACGTCCAGTGGAAAGCATTCAATGACATTTCAATTCAATTTTCAATCCTTTAGCCTCTGTTCTCGTGCATTTCTTATTTGGCAAATGTGTTCCTGGTCCATTCAATTCAGTAGAAAGTTTTGTGGAAAATTTTTGTGCATGCGCAAGGTCCAAAATGTTGGGTATCACATCGTAAAATAAGCTCAGTTTATTCTCACCTTTGTATCACTATTTCTGCCAACAATTACCTTACTTCTGCATATTCATTAATACTATAAATATAATACTAATTTAAAAACTGTAAGACAGTTAACATAAGCGCGATGGGTTCGAGCCCGACCCTGCATGTTAAAATAAACTTTCATGCACCAGAATGTCTACCTCAGCTACTCCACCAAGGGACCAGTGAATAATTTATAGTAATATTCTCTTTCCCAAAAAATTACAACATTTGCATAAGTATGGAGCTCCGCTAATAAAATGTCCATGTTATTATCTACCTTACTGAGATTCACACTCCAACCCAAACTAACTGGAGATATTCCATATCAACATGTAGCATTAGTGCAGATATCACAAACATTGCAGTGAGTGTAACAATCAAATACAGCGCAATCACATAGAACTGCACAAAGTGAAGTGTAAAATAAATAAGAGAATGATGGTGGACTCATGAACATTAACATTAGCCAATGCTAGAGAGGCCTTCAGTTGTTTAGAAGTTACCCTGGGGTCTTTGTAATCTTGTCGACTATTACATGCCTTGCTCTTGAAGTGATCTTAGTTGGTTGACCACTCTTGGGGAGGATAACAGTGGTCTTAAATTTCCTCCATTTCTACACAATCTGTCTTACTGTGGATTGGTGGAGTCAGAAATCTCCTTTATTCATGCCATGATACACTTCAACAAACGTGTTGATACGTTGATAGATCTGTGTTCTTTAAATCAAACAGGGTGCCCACTCACACCTGATTGTCATCCCACTGATTGAAAACAGCTGACTTTAATTTTACCTTTAAATTACCTGCTAATCCTAGAGGTTCACAAACCTTTGCCACTCACAGATATGTAATATTGGATCATTTTTCTCAATAAATAAATGACCAAGTAAAATATTTTTGTCTCATTTATTTAACTGGGTTCTCTTTATCAACCATTTTAGGAATTGTGTAAAAATCTGATGATATTTTAGGTCATATTTATGCAGAAATGTATAAAATTTCCGTTTTGAAGGGTCAACAACCTTCCCAGCACTACTCTATACCCTTAAATTGTGGCAGTATTTGAAGAACATGACAAAGAGTTCAAGGTGTTGACAGCCTCTAAACTTCCCAGATTTCAATCTGATTGAGCATCTGTGGATTGTGCTGGACAAACAAGACAGTTCCATGTATGCCAAACCTATAGTACATGGCTAAAGTCAAATCCATCGGTTCAGTGCACCTGACTGTTATTGTGGAATGTTCTGGTACATTTACAGACTACAGATGTAGCAGATCAGGGTTGTCCAACCCTGTTCCTGGAGAACTACCCTCCTGCAGGTTTTATCTCCAGCCAACATCAAACACACCTCTTTTAGCTGATCAAGAACGTCTTAAAGCAATAATCAGCTGGTCAGGTGTGCATGATTAGGTTTGCAACCAAAGTCTTCAGGAAGGTTGCTCCCCAGAAACAGGGTTGAAGACCCCTTGTAGAAGATCCTCCTGGAATCATTAATTCCTTTATTTTCTGAACTGCTTTATCCTTTATTAGGGTCATTGGGAGGCTGGAGCCTATCTCAACCGACTCTGGGTGAAGGCGTAGTACACTTTGAACAGCTTGCCAGTCCATTACAGGGCCAATACACACACACACACACACACATTTTTACTCTCACACCTAGAGGCAATTTGGAACAGCCAGTTAGCCTGATGTGGATGTCTTTGGACTGTTTAAGGAAACCTGACAATGTGGAAGAGAACATGCAAATGGCACACAGAAATGCTCTCGTTAAGCCCGGGACTCAATCCCACTACCTTCTTGCTGTCCCATCTAATACCTATACCTCAACTATTTCAAGGGCTACAAAGGAAATGTGGTTTGATATTTTCAAGGGCTAAAGAAAGAGAAGATGTTGCTTTCCTTATGACTTCATTGTGAAAATATGGAGCTGGAGCAGAGGAGGGAGGGGTGAGGTCATGCCATGATGTTATCAGGTTCATGGGAGAAGCAATACAGTAAGGAAGGCTGGTTCAGGGTGTTATCTGAAGTTTAGTTTGCTTTTTTTAAATTAAACCTCATTTATACAGTAGCAGGTCATATGTAGTTGAGGCATGGACTACATAAGACCTCTGAAGGTGTGCTGTTGTATTTCACACCACAGTGTAAGCAGCAGATCCATTAAGTCCTGTAAGTTAGGAGGTCTCACTGAAAATCTGTGTTTGCTTTGGCTCTACTCAGAAAACTGTCTCAAAATAATAAAATCACTTTTTTTTTTTATAAAACTCTATAATTCCAAGGTTTTGCTTTATTTCCACTTTTGAGCAAACACAATATTATAACAATTCAGATTGAAGTCAACACTTTATAGAATTAAGTACAATCTGAGAAACACTTCAAGATCAGATGTCAGTCCACTCCCTTATCTGCACCCTTCATCAGTGTTACTCAGTGTTGTTATTAACAGTGTAACTCAAGATTACGGTAAACGTATTTATTTATTAGTTGTTATACATAGCGAATTAAATAATGCAGAATTTATTATCAATTTATTAGCAATTAATAGGTTATATGGCATAATAATATGGCCTTTATAGATATGAGAATGTAAAAGATTATGATCACTAACTGTAATAATCACTGCATATATAAATACATATAAAAATATAGACACATGAAAAAGAAAGTCCTCTACAGTTGTTAAGGTACAAATTAGCAGCCAGGTGTCAGTAATGACATACTAACACTAACTCAGTTAGACCCTGTCCACACTACAATATCAGAATCGTTCTGACCCAATCTGAATTGATTTCCTTGTTCACATCAGGCTCAAAACCCGTTTCAAACCAGTTTTTACCTCTCAGCCAGTTTTGGCTGGAGGGGTATTGTCATTGACTTGGTGGCCGGTCGGGCGGGCGGCGTGACAGTATTGTCCCGGCCATTGTTTGGCTCAAGCATATGCCAGCTTTCTAAAATTTTGCATAGGCTCTCCCTATGACCTAAACCTGTGCGTGGGGTAGCTAGTTCACATATGTAACCTTTGATCTTGGCACAGTGACCTTGAACATATAAAGTTTGTCCGGGCTATTGCTCGGCTTATATGCATGATAGCTTTCTGAAAATTTGCATAGGCACTCCCTATGACCTAAACCTGTGTGTGGGGTAGCTAATTTGCATATGTTAGCTTAAAACTTGGCACAGTGACCTTGATCATATAAAGTTTGTCCGGGCCATTGCTCGGCTTATATGCATGATAGCTTTCTGAAATTTTGCATAGCCACTCCCTGTGACCTAAACCTGTGCTTGGGATAGCTAATTTGCACATGTGACCTTTGACCTTGGCACAGTGACCTTGAACATATTGAGTTTGTCCGGGCCATTGCTCAGCTCATATGCATGATAGATTTCTGAAATTTTTGCATAGGCAATCCCTATGCCCTAAACCTGTGCATGGGGTAGCTAATTTGCATATGCAACCTTTGACCTTGGCACAGTGACCTTGATCATATAAAGTTTGTCCTGTGCTCCAGGCTTTTGACATTCTATAGAACGGCTATTTTTGTGGATGCTAGCAAGTTGGAGCAGGATTGAATAAAAAATCTGCATCCAGTGCTGCTGGTGGCAAATGCTTACATTGGGATGAAGCAGTGCCTTGGGCGTGGGCTGAGATGTGCTGAGTTCAGGGAGGTTGCGGGAGGGGTTTTAACCTGTAAGGGATGGGTCAGGGGGGTGGGATTAGGGGGCTTTGAGATGCTCTCTGAGCACTTTTCTGCCATAAAATGAACTACAAAAGGAAAATATAAAATGTCTAAATAAAGTGACATAAAGGGAATTCTAAAAGAATAAGAGATGAAAACAAATAAATTTAGGTAAAAAGGTCTAAAGTAATTTAGGCTCTAAAGGGGGTAAAACTGAAACTTGATTGTTCACTGTAACGTATTTAAATATTTTAAAATTTTAAATATTTTATTCACTGTTTCTGCAAACCTCCAGCCTTGAGAGTGCTGATAGGTATCAAGGTGGCATTGGAGGTATTGAAGCATTGGCTCCCTCTATAAGCTCCCTAAATCAGGTACACAGTAATGGCGTTAACCATAGCCCTAGAGCACTACTTATCTGGCTCTTTTATTTGAATCCGCCCAATTCAAAATGACATGACGGCACACATGGAAGCTTTGCTGTAGAAAAGAAAGCAACGACAAGGTGCGCGACTATCAACCCGGAGATTGCAAGTTCGAATCCTGATTGATGCCACAGCCATCCGTGACCGGGAGTCCATGGGAGCTGATTGGCCGAGCTCTCACGGGAGGGAGGGATGGC
>JBCNYH010000001.1:36892800-36925887 GCA_039654325.1 Tandanus tandanus | reverse complement strand
AGAGAGAGAGAGAGAGAGAGAGAGAGAGAGAGAGAGAGAGAGAGATTTTTTTTTGTGTGTGTGTGGTATCTGATAGTTTAGCCAGAGTTTTTCAGAGAGTCCACTGATCACCGGCTACACACACACACACACACACACACACACACACACACACACACACACACACACACACACACATGCACATATACTGGATCTACTGAAAAGCAGGTGAATATAAGATCAGATGTAGTGATCTGCGAGAAATTCAGATTTAGCTCACCATGTTTACAGCAATTTACAGATTGCTGAACCTGTATGTTTTTATAAAGCAGCAGCCATTTTTGCTTTTCTGAAATGGTAAGCTGCATTGCAGCACAGCCACAAATACTCTGGCGAAAGAATTCGTTGTTAGGGGAACAGTGGAGACATTGTGGGCTGAACATGAACTAAAATTGTATGTTTTTGTTACTATTGCTTCACAGCACATAAATCATTCCATTCCTACACAGTCCAACAATCAGAGAGCTGAAGAGAAGATATAAGTATAGTATATAAAAACCACTGTTGACCCTGAGCTCAAATTCTTTTACTTCTAATCATCATAACATTGGTCTTGGAAGAAAAGTTAAAATATTTTGACAACAACAAATCATTACATGTATTCTTTGTTTTAAGGCTGAATGTTGGGCTGAACGTGGTGCTGAATGTCGTTCTGAACGTTAGGTTGAACGTGGTGCTTAACGTTGTGTGCTGAACTTTATGCTGAACATTGTGCAGAGCATTGTGCCGAAAGTTGTGCCGAACGTTGTTGGTGCTGGACATGGTGCTGAATGTCATTCTGAACGTGCTGCTGAACGTTGTGTTGAACATGGTGCTGAACGTTGTGCTGAACGTGGTGCTGAACTTGGTGCTGAACTTGGTGCTGAACGTGGTCCTGTACGTTGTGCTGAACGTGGTACTGAACGTTGTGTCGGACGTTGTGCCGGACGTTGTGCCGGACGTTGTGTTAGACATGGCGCTGAACGTTATGCTGAACGTTGTGCTGAACATCGTGAACATTGTGCTCAATGTGGTGCTGAACGTTGTGCTGAACATTGTGCTAAATGTTTTGCTGAACGTTGGGCTGAACGTGGTGCTGAATGTGGTGCTAAACGTCGGGTTGAACCTGGTGCTGAACGTGGTGCTGAACGTGGTCCTGAACATTGTGCTAAATGTGATGCCGAACATTGTGCTGAATGTTGTGTTGGACGTTGTGCTGGACTTTGTGTTAGATGTGGTGCTGAACGTGGTGCTGAACGTTGTGCTGAATGTTGTGCTGAACATTGTGCTGAACATGGCGAACATTGTGCTCAACGTGGTGCTGAACGTTGTGCTGAACATGGTGCTGAACGTTGGTCTGAACGTTGGTCTGAATGTTGTGCTGAATATTTTTTTTTTCAGAAGTTTGTGAGTATAACACGGTAATTAATGGACTATATATATATATATATATATGGGAAAATAGTATTATATTGTGTATAAATCTTGTTATAAGTTGAAGGGACGGGCCAAGTTTCTCTTTTGAAAAACTATGAAAACACACTCAAATACACACCCAAACAGTGTGGAGGTGAAACACACCACAAAAAACAGCTTAGACGTCTACACTCCTTCCACAGGAGAAAAACATTTCGAATCACAGCCTGTTTAGTTGCAAGTCCACAATTTTTCTGTCATTTCAGACAGAAGTTTTTTTCAAGTAATAATATCCATAAACGTGTATGTATGTTGGGGGTTAAATACTGCATAAAATGTGTATGGGTTGATGGATACTTAAATCCATATGGAGATATGTCTTTGTGTATATTTAGGGAACCATCATGTGAGGGATTTTAATAATTCTATAGAGAATTTAGGTATAACTCTTATCTAAATTATGACATCTTGACATCTTGCCTTCCTGCTTCTCACATATCTGGATGTCACGGTAAGGTTTCTTTTATTATAAGTAATAAACTCAGCTATGGGTTTATGTTCACGTTAATATGATGACCCATATGATACAGACAGAAGTAATATTTACTTTACCAAGGTCACTGAAATCTACATCCTACTGCTGTAACAAGGTAATTCATTTCATTAAAATATACATAAAAGTTATAACTTGGAACCATTTCTTCAGCCCTAAATTGTTTCTCTGGACATGGGAGTGTTTAACACTGTAAAAATGTTAAACTTGACCTATTTACCTTTTGCTCTGTGTAAATGCTGATAATACAATTGGCTTTTTGGGACCCCAGGAACTTTTTCATTGTTCTTAGAACTGTTGGAGGAAGTACTCTATACTCCTTTTTTGTATGTCTACACTACAGTTACATAGGATGATTAAAATTCCAAGAATGCTGTTTGAGAATGAGACTTTTTAGCACCTATATCATGTATTCTACCAGGATAAGAGGAACCTTGAGTGACATAAACATACGACGAGTTCAGAATCTATCAGCTGCCATAATTATATATTATAAATAATATTTAATAATAATAATTATTATTATTATTATATTTTACAACAATATTTTATATAATTAAATATATATAACATTTTGTTTATATTATTGTATGTGATTTTCTTTATCAATCAACTAATCTAATAATTATCTTATCTAATAATTATTCAATAGCCTTTGAAGGTGTGTAGTTCTCAGGGGAACTTGGTTCCTAGTAGGTAGTTCCAAAGTCCATAGAACTGTTTTTTCTGAATGCACCTGTTTATGATATGAATTCAGTCCTGAGCTGGGGTTACTTTCACATGTTGTCTCCTTCTCTACATGGCATGGGTTTCCTCTGTGTTCTCCAGTTTCCTCAAATCACACAAAAACAAGCACAAATGCCACATGCAGGAGTGTGCACCTGCCACATGTTCCTATCATGTGTTCTTGACACCTGTTCCGGTTATTTGTTCCAGCCATGGGTTTCTGGCACGTGTTCCTTTTGGGTGTTTTTGCCACATGTTTCTTCCACATATTCCTCTCGGGTGTTCTTGCTGCGTGTTCCCGCCATGCGTTCCTGGCACATGCTCCTTTCGGGTGTTCCTGCCACGTGTTCCTGACACATGAACTTGCCGTGTGTTCCTGCTATGTGTACCAGCCGTATGTTCCTGCCGCCTGTTCCTATCGTGTGCAACCGCCATGTGCATCTGCAGCATTTTCCTGCCTTGTGCCCAGTGATTCTAGGATCTTCCATCTGGCTGATGATCCATAAATGAGCCCAAGATTTTTATTTTGTTTGAGTTTATCATGTAGCCATGATGGAGGTCACCGCAGCAAGGATCTAGTGCAGAGGAACCTTAAAGGAAAATTCCAGATCTGGTTGAATGTGTTGGTAAATCCAAGAAAAATAAAGTGAATGAAGATAGTAGTAGAAGACTGAATGCCAGACGTTAGTCAGTAGAGTGTGTAACAGAATGTTTTGAGTTAAAATAAGTCTGTGAGTAATAAGTCTTAATTTCCTGTAAAAATCCTGAAAGAGTTCCTTTTTAAGCAGAAGAACTGTTACAATATCTCGTCATGGAAATTATCTGACACGCCGCGCTTACGTCATCGTGGTCGAGTTAGCGGGAGGGCGTGGAGTATTTGTTCTATTATTTTATCTCGACCAATAGAGCGAGCGGTATGCAAATGAGCTCAGGGCCTCGACCAATAGAATGTGCGCTATGTAAATGAGCGGAGCGGGTCGCGCTGTTCTTCCCGTCAGTGGCGCAGTGTTGGTAGAAGAATCGCGAGACTAAGCAGTGAGAGTTTAAATAAAGTTATAGTGAAGGAGTAGAATGACCGTGTGGTGTTAATATAACATTTCACCGTGTTTTTTCTCTCTCTCTCTCTTTTTTTGTTTACTATTTATCCTGGATTCTTTTTCACTTGGGTGTTGAGGAGAACCGGAGAGAGGATGAAGTATAAAGTAAGTGTTGGTTGTGTTTCTCTAGAGGATGAAATGCTGTGGATGTGATTCAGTACCGCGGGTTATTACTGTATCAGTACTGACTGAGAGCACTGACGGTACTGAAGAAGTGCGGGGACTGGACGGGGTTTCCGTGTTTGTGCAGCTTCTGTTTTTTTGAAGAGTTGATCAGATCTCAGGGTTTAGTGTGAAAGTGTCTTCTCCGGAAGGCTGATGGAATGAAAGTGCAGTAGATTTCTGAGACTGGGTCAGTAATCAGACTCGGGGTGACTCAGAGGCCCATTGTGGAGCAGAAGGCTGGAAATAATGTGAGGTCGGTTTCATCTCCTCTCCTGTTACACACCTCCATTTATCTCCATCCTGACCTGAAATTGGCTGAATGCTGCTCAGAAGCACCACAATAACACTCTAGTGGTGCTTAAAAATAGCCTCACAAAGCAGCCAGTACCCCTCACCCCATGTGGGGCTGCCCAGCTATGCCCAGTCCCAAGATGGACACCAAAAATAGTGATGATGTTTTTGAGCTAGTGCAAATTTCAAATTCAAGATGTCAGCACCATCCTGTATATCAGACCAAGACAAAAATCAATAGGCTTGTGTAGTTACACAGTGCCAACATTCACACCAAAAATGGTGATGATTGGTAATGGTGTTTTTAAGTTGGTGCACGAAATCCAAGATCGTAGCTGCGGTGGCCATATTGGATATCAGAGCGTGACGAAAACTGATAGGCTTGTGTAGTTACCCAGTCTCAACATCCATAATAAAAATGATGATTAGTGATGGGGTAGTGCGCAGATAGTTAGTGGGCAGTAGTAAAAATCAATAGAATTGTGACAGACGGACAAACGTCACACATGAGGACAATACCCCTACGCCTGATGGGCTAAAAATAAAAACCCTCAGACTTTCATTCATCATCTCATCATTACCTACTCCTACAAGTCTCTCCTGAATGCCCAAATGTACATGTAGTGTACATTACATGCTAACAAGAGCACTCAGAGAGTGCAAGACTACACCAAGCCCAGGAATCCTTCAAATTAAGCAAAATATTAAAAATCTTCCGATCTCACAATATTAAAAAGAATTTAAAAAAAATCTTTATCCAGAATCTGGATCATCCAAAGCCTCATCTCAGGTAGAGCTTCATGACAGTCTTGACATACCTTTTGTTAACAACAAATACACAAACAGAAGGAGGAACATAACCTTCTTGGTGGAGGTAATTACTTCTAAAACCTGATCCTTTCTAATTGTAAGTGTAAAGTAAAATGGAGAGAATGAAAATGACCCGGGGGTGTGACGTCACCCCGATCACTTTATCTCTGAGAGCTGGGTCACACCTCTGCGATTACTGCATGCACAATAAATTGAAAATATTCCTATTTGTATTGTTTTTGGTGCATTGTAGACATTTTGACCAAATCCATTGAATATGAACACTATCGAGCCCATAGAGTGATGGAACCATCTGAAGTCTAAAATGCCTGGAGACACCATGAAGAAGGAGGGTCTGGATCTCAATGAGAGTGAGAAGGAGGAGGTTCCTTTCATTCAGAACTTGGCCTCCAAGTCTAGTGTTCTCCCAATTTACATTTTCTTCAGAGAGGGTTTGGGAAGCCTAACTTCCTACTATGGTCCGAGGCCTGAGCCATTAGTGAATGGAATGCTTTTGTCTGCTTCACACTATCTGGAGAATGTGGGCCAGCTGGCAGGAGATAAGAAGTTTACTGTACTGCAACATGTCTCTTCTTTCATCCCCCCTCTTTTTCTTTCTCTCTCTCTCTCTCTCGCTCTCTCTGTCTCTCTCTCTCGCTCTCTCTCTCTCTCTCTCTCTCTCTCTGTCACCCCCCCTCCCCCCATCTGTCTGTCTGCCTTTGAGATTTGTTATTAGATGCATGTGCTTAGGATTGGAGTGTGTGTCATCAGACCATATTAGGAAACACAAACATACCTAAAATAATAGTACCTTCAGGCTCTATAGAGGCACGATAGCACAGTGTTAACTCTTTGGCATTGATCAGGACTGTTAATTTTACTGTTAATTGAACTCTGTCATTTAAAATCTGCTCTTATCCCTTTAACTGTGACTCCAGCTCTTGATATTAGTCAAAAATATTAGTTGACAGGTCTGTGACTATTGCACAATTGTCTGTTTGAGGTTTAATTCATCGATTCATTCACTGATTGTATTTGTTTTGCTGTGTTGTTTTGCTTGGCGCAAGTTTAGCTAACTATCTGAGTAAGATTGTGTTTTTTATTCTGTGCAAGTCTGGACATTATTCGTTATTAATATTAAATCTGTTTTTTTTTTACTGCCTGATGTCAGCAATACATAACAGCCAATCAACATTAATTCAGCGATGTGGTAGCCTTATGTTTCCTGTGGTGGGCATTAATGAACAGGAGACAACAATCAAAGTCATTATTTTTTTCTCCAGCATCCAAACCAGAGTATCTCACTATATGTCTAATTTGACCAATTCACAACTATGTGGTAAGCATTGTTACCAATGCTGTATCACAGTTCCCAGGCCCTCAGGTCAATTCTGATCAACCCTGATCAGGATAAAAAAGCTGCTGAAGGTTTCATAAGCTTTGAGCAAATATTGTGGAACTTAATTATAATATTTGCAACAATCTACCAGTAAACTGTTTCTGCAAAGAAAGTTCAGTACATGCAAATGTCACTTTTCTAATTGTTATAAAAGCAAATTTAAAACATTTGTTTTTGTTTATCATTACTCTGATACCAGTTTGAGACTATATTCTGATCTTGTACAAAATATTTATGCATATTTTATTCCTCTTCGGAAGGAAAGTGCAAAAACAAAAATTTTAAAAAAGATTTCACAAGTGAAATTTATGAAAATTTCAAGAAGATTGCTAAGTATGAAGGAAATGACAACAAGACTGATATTTTGTGTGTTGCTAGATCTAATATACATGTTGCATGTGGTAAAGTTTCATAACCTTGGTGAACTGTTCACATCTTTTTCAGGGGCTCGCAAGATGAACAAATTTTCATCTACCATTCAGTTTTTGGACACTCACTAAAACACCATATCACATTTATTCTTCTTAAAAACAATTTGTTTTACATGGAACTTTGTTCAAAATTGCACTTTTTCCAAAATTGCAGTATCGATAGCAACCTAACCCTGACAAATAGAGTAATTTTGACTGCAGATTCTGACAGAGTGGGTCTCTGTTGTTCTGTAGGTATGCAAAGTTTCAGCCTTATACAGTAATTGTTAGGGGAGTTACAAGCTTTCAAAAATGCCCAAAATGGTAAATTGCAAGGCACGGGCCGACAAATAGGTACTAGCCTGCAATCTTTAAACATATCGGAAAGTTTTTGAACTAGGACCTTGAAATTTTGCATGAGTTCATGTTGAAACATGTTGTATGTCTGGTTAAAGTTTCATTGAATTCTGAGTTGGTCACCTGGGAAGTTTTCTGAAAGCTAGGTGATTCGACATGGAATGACCCCTGTTACTGATAAACAATTCCATGGGTCTAACCGTTCTTTTTGGAGAGAGAATATGTTAGAATCTGTTATACATTTTAGAATCATTTTAAATATAACGCCACAATTTGGAGAGGGAGTTTTTAATGCTTTTTATTCTGAAAACCCTGAAAATAAATTATTGGAAAATTGTGATGCAAACCTCAGCAATTGCTATACAAACAATTATGAACATTTCGGACCCTGCGATTTTGCAGACAGAGGAACTCGCAAGTCAACAGATCACAACTAATAAACATTTAATATATCATGTAGTTAACTGGTTTGTGACTACCTCTGCTTTCTTTCCTGCCTTGAGAAATGAATGAACGCGCATGCACTTATGCTAGCTATGAATATCTGATTGGTTCTCTTGTGGTTTGTAGCCAATAGAAGACATTTATTCATGCGCTCGAGTTTAACACTTAAAGCAAAAAATTACTTCAAGAAACTATATTGTGTCTATGATTCGATTCAAATGTGAACATGTTGCGCTGGAAAAAAGGGCATTTATAAATGTCAAACTAATCCAAAGATTGTCTGAAATTGCACGGGACTGCAGCCAGCTACTTTAATGTCACTCTGTCGCCTTTGCGTCAAAGAAAGGCCACAAATGAAATGAAGTAGAAGACTAGAATACAAAACTTGGGGACCTATCAGACTTCAATATAAAATGCCTGAAGTTTGAATGCATGACTCCTCCTCAGGCTTTTCAGGAGGGTGCCAGTTCTGCAACTGCCAAATGCATTTGAGATTGTTATGGCATGGGAAAGGACCTTTCCTGCTAAACTGTTGCTAAAACGTCAGGTAAAACAAAAGCCCTTATCTAAAAATAACCCTTTTTTCGGGTCACCCGACCGACGCCAAATTTTCCCCACCGATTCAAAAGGTTTTATTGTGATATTTTGTGAAATAAAATATATGCATATCTTTGCTGAAAAAAGTGACCCAATGTTCTCGCCAGACCTTTTCTGCATAGAAATCCACTACATTCATTCTTAAGAAAAAGCCCTCTCGGTCATCCCATCAGGGTGACATTTGTTAGGAGTCGTGGTAAATGGCTAAAGTTTAATGACACGGATCCGTTGTTCACCGTTTGCTTTAAGAAGGTTCTCTTTGTCTTAGCATGACAAAGAGAACCTTTATTATTATTTATCTTGCTGGCTGACCCTAGGTTTCGAGATAATTAAAAAATAGTCTAGTAATGGCCATTTATTTGGCACACTTGTCTTATTTTTCTTAATTATCTTCGCCTGCTATGTCGCTGAGCCTCACCAGCGTGCAAGCCGATGAAAATCACTGGCAGACCTGGAGGTCATCTTTTATTATTGTCAAATCACATGTGCGAAACCCATGTGTATAAAGATCTCTATGACAATTTTGCACAGACAGAGGAATTCGCAATTCTACAGATCGCAATTAATATTTATTTAATATATAGCGCAATGAACTACTTTGAGACTACCTCAGACTTACTTTCCCATTGATAAATGAATGCGCTTATGTTTACCACGAATATCTGATTGGTTCTTTTGTGGCTTGTAGTCAATAGAAGACATTTCTATTCATGCGCCAATAATACATCCATAACATTCACTTTTATCAAAGAATTTAGGCATGTTAAATTTCAAATATTTATTTTAGGTGTGTGTGTGTGTGTGTGTGTGTGTGTGTGTGTGTGTGTGTAAAGTGATTGAATGTAGTGACTCCATCATATTTAAGCTATGCATTATGAAGTTTGCTATACAAAAAAACAAACAAACAAAAAATCCTTTACCTGCCACCTGCCCAAAAATTTTACCGGAAACAAAGGTTGGAGGTCCTTACGACACACCCAACAAGCCTATCGAAACTGGTTCACTGGGTCATGAAATATCATGTGAAAAGTCAGATATGTAAAATTTAGCACAGGATTGTTTGTTGTTTATACCAGTAATGCTTATGGACATGCTTTTTTACCTTGTAAAAACTTGGTCATCTTGACCTAGTTTTCAAGGTTACAGAGGTCAAACTGAATGAACTGAGTAAACATTTGCGTGCACTATAGCATATCGAAATCTTAATTGATTTTCTTTTATTTTATATCAGGTATTACCCAATCAGACGCCCTGTCAGCCTGTCAAAACGGATACCTTGACCTATTTTTCAAGGTAACAGAGGGCAATTCATCAGAACTGCCCAACAACACTCTAGAGGGTGCAATTTTTGCCGGATCGGTTTCCAATACATACCTGCTATACTCAGTGTCACGGTTTTCATGCCTATTGAAACTGGGTTGCCTTGACCTAATTTCATGGTCACAGGGGCCACATGAAATATGCACGTGGTCATGTAAACAGTCAGACATGTCAAATTTAGCACAGGTTTGTTTATTTAAACCAGATATGCCTATGGACATAATTATTTTACCTGATTTCCATGTCACAAGAAACAAATTTAGTGAAACATGATGATACTAAGTGTGTCATTGCCACGTGGGGAAAAACCCAGTGTACTGTGACAAGAACGCATTTCTAGTTATATGCAGTATCCTATAAATTTCTTTTTAGAGTGAGATTGCGTAAGAGAGAGAGAGAGAGAGAGAGAGAGAGAGAGAGAGAGAGAGAGAGAGAGCAAAGTTTCCAGAGCTTATCTAGAATCTTAGCGGAAGAAGAGTGAGTAACAGTGTAACAGAGAGAGAGAGAGAGAGAGAGAGAGAGAGAGCAAGCATCCTAACTGGTCTCTCTTTTCCTGCATAGGAAGCCATAGAGACCAATTGTAATGCCTCTCTGTGGGACGGCATTACAATTGGCCTCTCTCTATGATTTATCAGTTTAGTGCGTTATCCAGCATTGCCAGGTCAGACTGGCCAAATATAAATATTCATCATTTTGATTTAAGAATTATCTACATAGGATAATGTCTTTTGATCCCAAGATAGGTGACCAAACAGATTTCAGCGTTCCTGTGCAATATATATATATATATATACTAGTGTTATATATAACAAGATAATTTTGTAGCATTTTTGTATATAATGTACATATTTATATAGGATGTGACTAACTCCAACTCCGTCACCAGCATATCTCAGGGTTCCACAGTGCACATGCTCCGCCCCCTTTACACAAAATTCATTAGATTCTATCTTCTTAAGTGACCCAGCTCTCACACATGTTTGCACACAGACACTCACTCACACACACACGCTTCGAGTCAACACTCACACACTGACAATAAACTCCACGGAAGTCAGCTGCAGTTCAGACAGGTGCACAGGTAAGCTGTGAGATACTTCCTGTCAGCAGCACACTGACTTCCCCTCAGCACTCAACAGAAAACCCCCTCACACTGATGAACAGCTATAAGACACCAGAGAGTCTGTATTTAAGGTTCACTGCGTGTTGCAACGTGACATGCTGCACTTCAGAATATTATGACATGAGTTTTCCCTTCTTGGGGTGGGGTGGGTGCCCTTTCTTTCACACACACACACACACACACACACACACACACACACACACACACACACACACACACACGGAATCACTCCCACTCCGACTTGCATAACCATGGCAGAAAATAGCTTCCTGACCACAATGAGGAGTAACTGGGTGAACCAAAGTTCTGACATTCTTTTTCTCCTACTCACCCTCTCTTTCTCTCTCTCTCTTTCTCCCCCCTTTTGTGTGTGTGTAAGTGTGTGTGTGTGAGTGAGTGAGTTACTGGGTATAAAGAACACTTTTCTCCATGGTGAGATTAAGAGCTAGTCACAATGCGCTTCTCAGGCAATGTCATGCTGCATCGTTCGCCGCTCATGGTCAACAATGTCCTCTTTATTATTTATGACTCTTGACTTTTCATTACCATTCGCTGGGGCAAGGCAACACTGGACTGGTCACTTCAAAGGAAGCACTACATGTAGTTCACACAGGATAGGTTAAAAACACTGGACTCCTTTTGATTTGCAAGCTGAAAGACTTTTTAAATATATCGACAAGCATTTTGCACCTCCATGCCATATTTAAATGACTTTATGGCATGGAGGTCCAAAATGCTTGTCTATATATTTAAAAAGTCTTTCAGCTTGCAAATCAAAAGGAGAACTTATTTTGGCTAAAAATCATGACACAACTTTAATACTCTGAAAAATGTACATTTTTCTCCCAATCAAGACCTTTAATTTATAATTACCAATTCGCTTTAAGACTTTTACAAGGAAGTTAAACCCACATTTAATACAAGCTTGCATGCATACTTTGTCTGTTTCTTTTAAAGCATGCTGTTTCATTAATCTTATATTTTTATTATTATTTAAAAATATTTAAGATAATAAAACCAATCAATTAGTCTGCACTAGACCTGGGAGCCAGCCAGCTGCAATGAAACCGGCTGGCTGTTTCGTGGAGTGGCTGGTTGCTGCTTATCCGTTTATGGTAGAGGAGATAACTGGCTATGACAAAACATGGCTGGCTATTAGTGGCTGAAGTTAAAAACATGTAAAGGATATATAATTTGTTTGCATTCACAAAATTGTCCAATACTCTATATAATGTAAAACAAATCCTGTAATGAATTTATGTAATCATGGCATTTCTTAAGTCATTAATTGTAATTTGTCTGTAATAACAGTCTTATATCAAATAGCCACACACATACATGATGTAGGAATGTAAACACCATAAACGTATATCAAGCAGACAGGACACAATCAGATTACTGTATGCCGATTTGGCCGCCATATTGCCTCGGAGTAGTAGCAGCAAAATGCCGGACAGGTGCACCTCGTGTAGGTATAACAATGAGAGAACAAAACAACATGGGAACGTGGAATAACATTTCACAGGTAATATTTTACACTTTGCCATAATTTTAGGTGATTGATAATTTGAAAATAGATAATTTGTCAACTAATATAAGCTGGGAATTGGAGAACTGGAGCTGTATTTATCAGCGGTTATGCCTGACATGGCCAAGGCTATGATTTCTGGTCCATGTTCATAACCGATGTGTGTCTGGAAAATAATATATCAGAAGTCCCAAAGCGAAGTGAGAGCATGTACCATCTCTTGGTGCTCTGAAATAGGGGTGGTCTCAACATCACTTACACTTACATACGGCAGCCCATGAACGTGCATTCTGTTCATGCTATTTGTTTAAAAACACAGATCATATTTTTAACATGCACATGTTCATGTATAATAAGATAGTTTGGAAGGATTGCTTTTCATTCCATTTTAAGGATTCATGGGAACCACGGATCTTCAGAACAATAAATATATGTGACTGACATGTGGGAAACCCTTTGTGTTTATGTGTGAAGATGGGATGTTCAATTGAGGTTTGCTCTCTTTCTCAGTGTAGTTTCTGGCCTTGTGTCTAGCGGACATTTCATGATTCTGTCAGTATGAATTTACATCAGCTGGTTACAGATCAAAACACGTGTAACAAAATTCTTTAGAGGAAGAAAGACAAAACATTATGGTGCATTTTTTTCCCATTTTTTATCCAATAATTTCCAGGCAAAATCTTCCAGCATCGCATCCAGAATTGCTGCAAAGGAAACCGTAAGTTAATCTTAAAGCCAGGGGGATTAAAAATAGTCAGTACATGGTTGTATCAAAATTAGATAATTTGATTATGGCTTGAGGTGTCATTCAAAGTCCATAGAGGATGGACGGGAATATTTCAACCCAATTTCTGTTTCTGTCATAGCTTTTGTCTTTCCTGTTCATTCTGTAAAAGACTTTAACCCACATAGAAAACCTGTCAAGAACCACCTTTTAACTGTCTGGAACTGTGTATACAAACAACCTGCAAACTCTGAAAAAACACTATACACTAGATGGCGATCATGCATTATGTTTAGCTGCAAAAGCTAACCTATATATGAAATTAACAATGCAAAATCCCTCAGTGATTGTAACCCCTCTTGTGCAATATCTCTGAATCTGCTTTGAAATCCAATTTCCTATAAATTACAATTTCAGAAAATTGTTAAGGATGTGCGTCACCAAAATTTAGGGCTGAGTGATTTATTAAATAACTAAATAAAAAAAAAAAAAAACAAAGGATTGGCTTGATTACATGAACTTTACAGCTATATGAAATTGCATATTTTGCTCATGAAAATAACCAACAGTTATCTGCTTGAGACTTATAAGTCATGAATCTAAATGGGGTATTTATTTTCAAAAATCTTCCACACTGTCACATCACGTATTATAACACTGGTTTTAAGACTAATTTTCCTCTTGTATATTTACAGCAAAAAGCATGCTCAATTACACAATTTGATCCATGGAATAATTAATAGAATGTCCATTCAATAAAACAATAGCCATAGTTCTATTAACGTTATCGTTATGTGTTTAACATGATAAGATAATGTTGATGAAAAAAGTATGTAAGCTGCAGCAATGATTCGTCTAGGTTAAAAATACTTACTACTAATCTGGACTACTAGGGGGTCCAATGAGCCACTCGGGTGTAATATTCCCTAGGGATCCTAGGAAGTGAGCTGTGAAGTTTTATGGCTTGACCCAAAATGGCACGAGGGACACTGTACCCGGAAGTAACGCATAAGAGGCCACAAAAAAAAAAAAGGTCCTCACAGACCATGCTTTGTTTCAATTGGAGAACAAACATACACTTAAACACTAGAAAAGCCTTTTAGACCAATTCTCACAGATTTTAATACTCTCCAACATGGATCTTTTTCCAAACGCTTCACCCACCCAGCTACACTGTTAACAATGAGTTGTACATAGTCACTTTAAACCACAGTTAGACATAATTTCATGAATATTTGCCTATTATAATGACCATTTCTACCCTGGTACATACTTTACCCCACAGTGTTACAGACGCTTAGCACAGACACATTGTATATGTGCTATCTTCTTACTTGCCCACATGGTGGGATACTGGTCCCAGACTCGTGTAAGGGTTTCCTCTATTTAGCCACAGTTTTATCCAACTGGTCTGGAAAAATCCAGTTAGGTTAGCCACATAGTGCCTTCTCACTACATACTAGCCTTATAGTGAGGCTTGTCCACATTTAACAGTCTTCCAATTGTGCACCAATATTTCCCATTGTGCGTTTAAGCCCCAACACAATCAGGATCACCAATTTCTATAGCTGACGGCAAGGATCACCTAAAAAAATAAAATCTTGAAAATAAAATATACATTTCTTCTCACCTTCACTCTATATTCCACTTTTGATTTTGTGTACACAGTGAATATTAAGAGAATATAAGAGAAAAAGACGCGATTTAATTACAGCTTAAATAAAGAAATTAACACGTTAGATTTTAGATACCCGTAACTCCACTCAGAATTTTCCTCACCTCATCAGGACCGAAGAGAACACTGGGACACACCACACAGGTTTGTGGTCAAAAACATTCTCTTTAGACTTATTAACATTCACTGGGGAAGGGCAATACAGGATTGTTCATTTCAAAGGAAGCGCTACATGGTGTTCACACAGGATCGGCTAGTTAGAATGTGGAATCCAAAAGAGGCGTGGTTAGTTACAATGCATTCACTCTATGCAGGGTCTCTGATTTCTACATGTGCTCCTTGGTTTACAAAAATACAAGAAAACAAACAGTGTGTGTGTGTGTGTGTGTGTGTGTGTGTGTGTGTGTGTGTGTGGGAGAGTGTGTGATTTTTACACTGGAAGTGTAGTAGTGCACATATCTCCTTTACCTTCAATGCATGAGGATATTTTTAATGCCGATTCACAGTATTTGCCCCTGGTGGGATTGTTTCTGTTTCAACATCACCGATCTATTTTCTAAACCACATGTGTATATATTTCTACGTGCCACATTGTTGGTACTGGTCCAAGTACTGGCATTCCTTGTCCCGGTGTGTTCACATGACCTCTGTCCTCGCTGTGGAGGGATTGACCTCAAAGGTTTTAAACGTTCATATCTTCTTCGCTGTCTTTCTCAAAGGACTCCTGTATTTCTACCTCTTCCGTTCTGAAGAAAGTGTCAAGTCAACACGATGGCAAGAGGAAATACATAGTGCACATATTAGTACACGTTAGCATCAGGCTAACACTGCGCCAGATAGAAGCACAGTGTGGGAGTGTGTCTCTACAGGATGTTCCTAAAGTACTAACACCAAACTCTGACCTCCAGACGAGCTTCTGATGAGAGACAAATCTGTGTTGAATACTAAGAAAGAGAAAAATAGTGAGTCAGAGTGAGAAGGGGAGGGGGTGAGAGAGAGATAGTGGTGAAAGAAGGAGGGGTGAGAGCATGTGTGTGAGAAATGGTATGAGAGAGAAAGTGTGTGTGAGAGAGAGAGATAGATAAAGATACTTTCTTCATTACACAGGAACACTTGAACACTTTAGATGCTGGCATGCAGTTTTATTCTTTGTCACTAGACGAGTGTTTATCATGTTCAGGAAATGAGTGTGCACCACCTGCTCTCCAACAGAGAATCATAAGAGAAGCCGAATCATTTTGAAACTCTGTGGTTAATGTACCGGAGTCACCGTGGCACAGTCCGAAACTGTCCTGTGGTCTCGAAATGTGAGACCGCCACACACACACTGCTCCATGTGTAAAGCGATAACAGGTGGTGGGGATGTTGCATGCTGTCAGGATGTTGATAATATGTGAGGGGGTGTATGGGCACTGTTCACACAACACAGGAAGTGGGCGGAGTCTTCAGGCAATGCAGTCTTTCGCTCATGAGTGTGTCGCTTCTCCATGTCCACCTGCTGATTTTATTCTCATAAAAACAAATGTTTTTCATCTCATACCGTTTAATGCATACATTTAACATAAAAAAGAGTTTACAGATCAGTTACTGTTTCAACATTTATAAAGAAATTTATCAGAATTAATATTGTATATAAAAGATTTCTTCTTCTCAGTGGGTTTAAATGTCACGTCCTCACAGCACAGCAGAGAACATCAGCAGTGAGGGCTTCATTACAATCATCACCGTAATTATTTTCTATATTTACTCCTGTGAAATGAGGACAAGTGAACATGCTGGCTCACCCTCCCTTCCTCTTCTTCCTTCCCTCTTTCTCTTGACTCCTTCTTCTCATCTCCCTTGTCATGATTAAATCTGAGTTTTGTCTAATCACGATAGGTCGTACAAAGAGTACGAGCGTTTTGTTGTTGTTGTTGTTGCTTTAAGAAAGGCAGAATTTCCATTTGCTTGATGTCATGTGACTTAAATGTGACAAACATGTTTTTATTCCAATTTTACAAATCATCATTTTTTTTGAAATTCATGTTTCCATTACTTTTTTAGTTTATAGTCTCAGGACACTCAGCAGGTTAAAGGAAACATGGCAAATGTTAACGTTCAGTAAATTGATTCTCAGGTACAGTCTTAACCCCTTGTAATTTAACTAGCTGTGTTAACTCCGTGCTGCCACTGACAGGTGAAAGGAGAAATTGCGAGGTGTTAATAAACCCGAATAATAAATTGTGGGTATTCTCTTTGAAAATCGAGTGCTGAATCCTGAACGGTGCTCTCTTGACTCAAACCTACTCAAACTCACATAACATAATTTTATTTGGGGGGTCAAAGTTCGGCTCCCGTTTATAATAGAATCATAAAATGCGAAGAAGGGTTAAGTGTCTGGGTTTAAATAAGTGTGTGAGCCATGCTGACATTGACACTCCTGTTGATTGGGGTTGACCCTGGAGCTCACAGACATCTTTCTGTGCGAGCGGTTGTTACGCGAAGTGGTTGTCTGTGGCCAAGGCAGCAAGCCTGATACAAAAGCCTCATATCTCATGTGAGAGAGGTTCACGTGGGAGCTGTTTTCCTCAGAGAAAGGCACCGTGATTCGTTTCATCAGAAACTTTGTCTAAGATGTTTTTGGTCAGTTTGTTTTTTTATGGACATTAATGCTCAGTGATGTTCAATTTAATACTTAGGATGTAAATATGTTTGTTTCTTACAAATATGGAAGTTATGCAGATGGAAAGGCATTAAAGCTAAGTGGTTAAGAGAGAAGATGTTTTTGTTGTGATGGCATTGAGCAAAGTGTTTTGGCCACACCCCGACGGGGAGAACACATTTTTATGATTGTTTTCTTTCCGCTCATGACGTGATGGACTGGTGAAGCATGTTGAACGGAGTTTCCCATTTTAAATTGTTGGTTCTTGAAGGTATTGCAACTATAGTGTGATATTAGATTGGTAGTTTGGCCATTTCTGTCTATTTATATCGTGAGACTCCTAAAGCTGCACCTGTATTGTACATTACAGTGATTACACTGATTATATTAGTTCCATTTCATTTATTTTGTCCCGACAGAACCAGATGGCGAAGGCGCTGTATGACAATGTTCCCGAGTCGCCGGAGGAGCTGGCGTTCTGCAAAGGCGACATTCTGACGGTGATCGAGCAGAACACAGGTGGCCTGGAAGGTTGGTGGCTCTGCTCACTGCATGGGCGCCAGGGCATCGCTCCAGGGAACCGCCTCAAACTCCTCATCAAGCCTGAGTTTGAGTGCAGTGCAGCATCCTCACAATCACCATCACCAAACCTGGCCCACCAGCAGCAGAGGCCCCGAACCCCCCAGGGCATGTACCAGGGATGCCATGCGCAGGGCATCTATCAGGTGCCACCCTGCCAGGATGTGTACCAGGTACCACAGAGGAGCGCGCTCACAACTGATGGAATGCCGTGCAAGGTAAGAAAGCTCTTTCAAATGGCATATCCTTCAGATAACGAGATCATGAAAAAGACTGAAGCTCACTGAAACAGGTTAACTTCAACAACCACAAAGGATTTGTTTACAAATGCAATAAATTTGGTGTTTCACTGCAGGGATGGCGCTATGTTTACACCACTCGCTCTGGTAGTCAGTTCACGGTCCCGATTAAAACACACCCTGTATCCGGCCGATTCATTCTCCGATAGCAGGAGCAGCCTGGGTGTGTCCTGCCCAGCCACAGGCGTACACATGATATATTTAGCTCTTATATTCACATCTCAGCACACTCTGTCTGAGCATAAAACCACAGCACATCCAAAAAAGTACAAGCAGAATGTGTGTGTGTGTGTGTCTGCTTGTGTGTGTGTGTGTGTGTGTGTGTGTGTGTGTGTGTGTGTGTGTGTATGCGCGCATCTGTTAGCGAAGAGGATTATTCAGGGGTGGAAATTAACAGTAGTCCGCTGGCCCGTGGCGAGTCAAAAATCTGTAGGTCGAGTGAAATTAGCTAGCAAGTCATCCTGCTGGCAACCTGACAAATCCAATAGGCAAAGAAGATATAGTGTTCCTGACCAGTAGATATGAAGGAGGACTAGTTTCATAATTTCACTAGTCCTGTTGGCCAGTAGCCTAGTTTTGCTAAATTCCACCCCTGTTGGTGATCAACTTCAGTTTCAGTTACTGAACTTCATCAGCTAAGTCCTCTCTCTGTTATACAGAAAGTAATTTACAAACCTTACTCCAACACGGAGATCCAGAACTGGATTCAAATCCACCTCTAATCATTGTTCCTGTACTTAAGCTCGGCTCCTTCTTCACTTTTGACATTAAAGCCTGTTGAAAAGTGTGCTTTCATAGTCACCTGCAGGGTTAGTATAGTTTACTGAGACTAAAACTGAAATTGAACCTAGCAGAGAAAAAAATACTTTCATTAAATGAAAAAAGACAATTTAAAAAAACTTGAGCGCTATAGTGCATAAAACTACAAAAAACAAATAATAACTACATAAAGCCAATAAAATCCGATTAATAACTACATTAAACTAAATAAAACTGCATTAATCTCAATCATAACTACATAAAACTAAATAAAAGTTAAGTAAAATTACATAAACGCTAAATAATAACTACATAAAAGCTTAGCTGTCACTGGGCGAAGACAGGGTACACCCTGAACAGCTCTGTAGTCAATCAAAGGGCTAACACTCACGCAACCATTCATACTCACACAATCTGAAATCTTGGCAATCTGAAACAGCCAATTAGCCTAATGTGCATGTCTTGGACTGTGGAATGAAACCAACAAAAGCATGGGGAGAACATGTAAACTCTACACTGGTGAGGTGGATGTGCTGACGACTACGACACTGAAATAGTAAGTAAATAAAATAAAATAATGAAATTAAATAAAATTACAATATACAACGCAACATTGCAGTTGCAGGTGCAAGTGCAGGTGAAATCAGATTTTCATTTTTGTGTTGTCTTGAGTTGCACTGTCACTGCTGCACCAATGAAGATGAGACCATAACTGACTCGTTCTAGAAGAGTAAATTAACTAAAACTATCAAGTCATTCATTCTTTCATTCATTTATTTTCCAAACTGCTTCATCCTACTAGGGTCGCAGGTAGGCCGAAGCCTATCTCAGCCGACTCTCGGTGAAGTCGGAGTACATCCTGAAGAGCTTGCCAGTCCATCAGTGGCCAAACCTCAAAAACACACTCACACCAAGGGGCAATCTGGAACAGCAAATTAACCTAATGTGCATGTCTTTGGACTGTGGGAGGAAACCGGAGTACATGGGGAGAACATGCAAACACAAAGAAACGCCCTTGCCGATCCCAGGACTCGAACCCAGGACCTTCTTGCCTCAGAAATTTCAGAATAAAAATTCAAATAAAACTACTTGTGCACTTAAAAAACTAAAACTTACTTAAAATGAAAAAGAATGATAATTTTGAAGCTCTCACGGCTCCTAAAGACATGCATGTGTTTCAGAGGTTGAAGAATTATTTTTGTCTGGAAGAGTCTTAGGCTATGATTTCTGCTCTACTCTTTAGTTATGTGTCTGGTTGAAACAGCAGCTTTGTTCTTGTGGATTCTGGACTCCTTAGCATTACGCTTGTAAATTAAATTGTAGCCTTTCTGTTCCTCACACAACTTTCTGGAGCTTGTTTGAATGTTACAGTTCTTGAGGTTGTTGGTTTTTTTACTCGATTTGTTCACTCGAAGCACAAATTGCTATTTTTGCTGTGTGTGGTGTTTAAGCAGCCGGTAATGGAGAGCACATATTTACTGTTTTCCACTCAGGCAGCAGTTCAGCAGCCGCTAAACACATGAGGTAAGAGGGCGTGTCTGGTAGCTATAAGAGTGCTGTTTAGGAGAACAGTCCCGTCTGATGGTCCAACATAACTCAGAGTGTTGTTTCAGTGTTGCTAAGGGAAAAAAGGTGCAGCTGAAATAAGGAGTCCCTCCCTCGTAGCCTCTCGGGACTAAACACTGTACTGCATGTCTGTGGAGTGTTTGTCCTAAATCTGTTGCTTTCTGTCACAGTTGCCTTGGTGACACTTCCTGCCTCGATAAGTCAGTCACGCCCTGCACTCCTGCTGTAAAGCAGAGTTTATTATTCTCTACTCTCATATTCAGTATTACCATCATCATTGTTGTACTGTACATATTCTCAGTCTAAACTAGTTAAGTGTTATTGTTTTAACATCAGTGAGTGTTCTCAGTGAGCCAGATTGAATCATGTGATCAGTTCTTCCCCTTTCTTCTGCCCGGTCAGGGTGAGGGCAAAGACTGGCATACTGTACATGTCCTTCGTTATCTTAAAGATGGCTTGGCTAGAAAGAAAAGATAAAGTTTTATGAGTAATAAAGCACAGGTTAGAAGTACCCATCACGTCATGCCATGTAAAGGAAGGACAATAAAATCTTGACGTGGTCATGCAGCGGCTTAGCTGGAGATGGTTTCGAACAGGGTTCAAACTCTTCTGTTATCATAAATATCATAAACATATCAATGTTTGTAGAGGGTTTTCATTTCCTTCTGAATCACAATCGTTCATCATCCACAGGAAAAAGTATAAGTGCTTTAACTTCATAAAAACTGGCAAAACTAGAGGTGCACTCATAGAGTGTAAGGTAGCTCTGCCCTGCAGTATGGATAATGTAGTAAACAGGCTCTGTATGGTATTGTTTTTAGTTCCCCATGTACTCACCTCGTGGTATGTCGGTATGTTCTACAGTATGTGGATGTGACCAAATTAGCAAAAAAAAAAAAAAGCTCTCTTGTTTGAGGGGTTTATGAGTGGTTTGTGGTTTGACCTTTCAAGGTCAAAGATAATTGTCTCATTTGAAGTCTATAAATGGTTTTCTATTAGTGTTCCATAGTAACTGAATGTCTATCGGCACCCATTTCAAAATTATAAGCACTCAAAATCCTGTATCCTTGATTTTGACCTTTCAAGGCCACTCAAGGTCAAAGTGGATTATGCTGTTTAATAGTGTCTGTATGGTTTCCTATCTGTATATAATTGCATCTATATGTCTTGGTCAATTTGTTTCTGAGATATAAGTAATTTCAATTTTAATATGGGAAGTGTCAATCTGCAAAGCTTTGTGACCTTGCTCTGACCTTCACCTTTACCTTAACATTCCATGATCAAATTTCTGGGACACAGGTAGGGTAGTGTCCCCACCGAGTTTGATGAAAATCCATGCACGGGTGTAGTCAGGACATTGTTCACAGAGAAACTGACGAACAAATAAATAGACTGACTTGCAGTCACGATTGATTACAGTATGAGATTAAAAGTATGAGTATTTTTACTCATCTGAGACCTAGCATTAGACAGCAATGGGGCAACAGGAACAGGAAACAGTAATGCTACCTCATATTCCTTTTCCTCTACCAGGAGTTGCAAAAAAAATCTTTTTTCACAAAACTTCTTTCCCTGTTCAGATGGAGGCAGCTGAGTAGATGAAGCCTTGGTGTGAATAACAGTCCCATCCTCTCCTAGCCCTGTGGCTTTGACACAGCAGTTCTAAAAGAGCGTTACATCAGCAGTGCCTATTCACAGAACAGGAAACGAATGACGTGCTTCTGTGCTCTGAATTTAGCAAGATGGGTTTTGACTGAGACATTCTGAAATCTCTGAAGGTTTGACACTTAATTTTCTCCATTAATGGGAGCGGCATATTAATAGACCTTATATTTCGCATCTGTTCTTTAAATAGAGCAAGTACAAGGTTATGGCCGCATTGAAACGTCACAGTGATGCCAACTGCAGCACAACAAGAAAGAAAAAGAAAAGCTGTTCTTGACTGACTTTCTAATCATGAAGCCGAATTCACACAGTGATCTGATAGAGCAGTGCCATCCTGTGATCTGTTGGTGTTTGTGGTGTAGTCGTGGACAGATGTTGAGAATATTGATATAAACCCTTGAATTTAGAAAAAACTGAAATAAGATTTAGCTGTGGCCACATATGAATGAGAAATTAACCCAAAGGAACTTCTTCATTTCTAAAGTTAGTATAAGAGTATTTTAGTGTAGTAACAGAGTAATAATACTGTGTAAGGTCGTCAGTGAGATCAGTTTGAGGCGGTAAACAGATATGAAAAATAGAGAGAGAGCAGTGATCTGACTGCAGCACTGAAGTATTTTATAATGATGATAAGTGTTTTTTATTATCAGCACTCCATCATAGTGGGTTTTATTAATCACTCGAGTAGAGGAAATGTGAATGGAGCACTTCCTGAATCAGCTCTCTGCCCCACACTGAAGTGTCCAATCAGAGTTTCACCCAAACATCATTAAACAGTGATAGTTTATATTTAAGTGTTCATGGGTCAAACTGTTACATGCTTTATGAAAGTTAAGTTTACACCTCACTGTGAAACTGTTCTGGCTTCTCACCCTGGACACGTCACCTCGGCACCGGATCGACCCTGTTCCAGTGTAACAACATGCATATTCTCTGTGAAAACAGTGTCTCTGTTGTCTCCGCCAAGTCCACGTCTCTGTTGTCACCTTAGCAACAGGCAGCCTGGTCAATTACATACCAGTTTTAAATGGAGAAAGATAGAAAACAAAGAAAAAGTGTAGTGTGTGTGTCCATCCATCCATCCATCCATCTATCCATCATCCATTAATTCTGTTCATTCTCTCTATTCATCCATTAACTATATCCATCTATCAGCTAATTACATTCGACTATTCCATCCATCCATCCATCCACTCATTCTATCCATTCATCCATCAATATATCCATTACATCCACCCATTTATCAACTTGTTACATCCATCCATTCCATCCAACCGTTCATGCACTCATTCTCGTTCTGGTTTAGCATATAAGGTAGAGGAGATTTAAGAGAACGGAAGTGGTGGTATGTGCTGACTTTGTCATTTCCTGTGATAGTTTATGTGAAGGAAAGCTACTGAGAACCCCTGAACAGACACACACACACACACACACACACACACACAATCATGGTTATTAACATTATCTGGATGCTGTTTGCTGTGCTGCTGCATGTGCGGGTGAAACTTTGCTTGTCTTTGTGTCGTTGCATTGTGATTGTGGAAATGAACGCTGTTCTGACCCTTATATAAGAGCACTATGATTCATCCTGCTCTATCAGCCGTAAAAGTTGTGGTTTGAGTCCTTTAGATAAACTCAGTGTTCCAGTGTGGTAACACTGTCATGTAGAGTGTTGGTGAAAAATCAGGGAAGAGAGGGAATTCCAAACATTCTTCCATCTGTCAGACTGGGCAACCAGTTAGATCCTGGCACAGTGGAGGAAACTGCACTTAGTGTACTTATTCCCTGCATGAAAAATGTACACTACTCCCATCAGGAAGAAACCTCATTTAAAAAAAAACAACGATTTTTTAATTTTAATTTTTATTTATTTTTATTTATTTATTGTTGCTTGTAAATTTGTAAATTGTGTGATAAGTTTTTCATCGTCATGGACCCTCACATTTTCACAGCGTTGTTCTCATTTGAGTTGTCATTTTATCTTGTCAATCACTTTTCACCATGAATTACCTGTTACTATATCACACTCCTCACGGATTTCCTCTCTCACTACACTCCACTCCACTCACGCACACACAGCTCCTACCACCTGATGCACTGACTAGTTACCAACATGCACTATGGTCACTGCTGTCTGATTGGGAAGCTGTAATGCTGGAGTTAGCCAGTGATGAGCTCACAACAGGACCGGAAAGAAACTTTAACCGGATGATCACTGATATTATTTATTTAGGAAATCTGTATTTGGATAATTTTATTTCTTCACATGCACATGAGCATAGTTGAAACATTTCTGTTACAAATAAAACATATACCTTTAACATATAAATTAATTGCTTAAATATATTAAGTTGAGATGGAGAAAATTTTTATTCAGTTATGTATCATCACTTCACCTCAAATTCACATATATAAATAAAAAGTAATAATAATGAAAAAAATTGATATTGGAGCCAGTGCAGCAATACATGAACATTGCTGTTCTTCCATAGTCACATAGTGGCAGGCAGCACAGCATCCCATGTGGTAGCAGTGAATTATTAGCTAACTTTGTGTAGAAATAACAATTACTAAACTTTCTTTTACATGGTTCAAGGTTTTAAAATTGTAACAAAAAGTGGGAAGAATCTGTAACATAGAATCAGGATATTTATAGAATCTTACTTACTTACAGAATAGCAGTACATATCGAATCAGTACTGAGATATGATGATAATGTCTTTTCAGGTGGTCCCTGGTGACTCTGATCCCTTAACTATTATTAAACATTAACATTTTATTAAACGTAGTGTTTTGATTAGACCCTGCAATGGACCAGCGAGCTGTCAGGGTGTACTCTCTCCTTCACCCAGAGTCGGCTGAGATAGGCTCCAGCCTCAGAGTGACCCTAGTAGGATTAAGTTTAGCCAATGAATGAATGTTTTTATTGGGGAAAAACTTATACGTGAACTATCCAGCTGCACTGGGAGTTCACAGCTTCAAGAACTCTTATCATGTTTTTTTATTTAGATATAGTATTTAAATTTATCATTAAGTAATGTTTTAAAATGAATAATAAGGACTTGCAGACCATTAACCCAGTTGACATGAAACTTTAATTTTAATACAAACACACAGATTTGTTTTCTTTTTTCTGTGTGTTGCGAAGGTGTCAACCCCGACGCGACTTGGACAGATGTACACTTATAACTCTGCACCCAGCAACTCACAAGACCTTTACGATGTGCCTCCCATGAGAACTCCAGGGGTAAGTATCTTTTAGAGTCTGCTGATACTCTGATGTTTAGCATGACTCCCTACACTGATTATTACAAACAAACCTGGTATCATGTTTATATCTGTACAGGTGTATGATATTCCAGTTGGGAAAAACAAAGGAAAACATGGAAGTCCTCTAAGCCAGGGTCTTTATGACATCCCTCCTGCACAGGACGCAAGAAATCAGGGCGTGTATGACATTCCACCACTATCACAGGGGGTATGTTAGAATCCAGTGAACCCTGTATTCAGACAATGTTTTAATTTTTGCAGTTCAAAATTAACTTCGTAAAAAAAGACTTTAAAGAGTATATGAATTCATTGTAGGACACTAATTTCACGAGTTTATTTCCTTTGTTCTCTATTTCCATTACACAAATTATACTTTTTCCTAAATTGCAGAATAACTCTAGCAGAAAATAAATAATTTACTTTTTCTAATTAGATTTTTTTTGGTCGGTTAATGAAAGCCTTGCCTGCCATCAGTGATGTAGTCAGATCCTGTGTGCTACAAAAAGAGATGTTAAGGACTCGTATAGCTGCTTACTTACACTTCAGTGCTCTTGAGAATACAGCGCAGCTCAGTACTGTTTGTTTGTAATAAATTAAGACATACCAAGAACCTGTTATTTGCAACATTTTAATGAAGGGTTTGTAGTGGCTCAACTCTCTGTACAAAGCCTTGATGAAATTACTTGGAGCTTTTTCTCCTGTTTTTTCTTGATCTCTGTCCTCATGAGGTGGACATGTATATTAAGACCCAAAACTGCAGTTGACCGTGGCCCTCTATCAATCATTGGGTGTTCCTCCTCCTCCACCCAGTACACGACATCCTCCTCAGTCCCATTATCCAGGGCATCAATCTACAAAACAAAAAAGATGTCAGGAGAATACCACAGTTGGTCACTACAATTTGTCTCATTCACTTAAATAAAAGAATATTGATACCTTGACTAGATTAAGCACTAATTTTTATTGAGGTCAGTCAGAGGGCTGGTGGCATCCAAATCATTGAGTGCAATCCCTTGATAAAAAAGACAGGCTCCAGAAAGTGCCTCAACATCTTTTTGGTTTCAGACAGGCCACATTCACTGCTGTATTGTCATTTTGAAGACATGTACCTACCTATGACCCCAGTACAAGGGCAGACACTGTACTTCCATCCATCAGGTTATAGATTTACTTGGCCTTCCTGTGAATCCTGCCTGTCCTGAGGATCTCAGGATTGCCTTCAGATATAGATCGGCTGCAATACACGTCAC
Source organism: Tandanus tandanus (assembly GCA_039654325.1). NCBI lineage: Eukaryota > Metazoa > Chordata > Actinopteri > Siluriformes > Plotosidae > Tandanus > Tandanus tandanus. Next base: position 36,899,205 of record JBCNYH010000001.1, on the reverse strand, counting down.
AACTCAGAAACAAAACAAGGCTACTGCGCTGAGGCATTCTACACGAGAGCCGATGAAATGCTGAGTAAATGTGCTGTAATAGGTTGTTCTCAGAAGGAAAAAGACCAATTAAGAGGCAATTATCAAAACCCAGGGCTCGCATGCAAAATTGTCCGGAAAAAAGGTGAGCCACATGGTTTGGTAGCATATCCAGAGCGCCGGCTAACTGCAAATAGTCAAGGCCATGCTGGGTGAAGTCTTAATTGTTAGCATCTGCTTGTTTTGTTGCAGTACATTCTGTGGAGCTTTTTTATTTATTCATATTTTTTTTTACAAAAATCTTTAGACTGCTCAGTTTTCATTCTTCACTCTGTTAGGTTAATGTTTTTGAGATCTGTGTTAACAGCCAAACCCTAGAGGTTTTACTAATTTACTTAGATTTTTCTTATTTGCTGGACTGCTTAGCTGATACATACGCATCCTCTGCTACCAACGTGGTGATCTTATTGTATGCCCCCAAGAATGGAGGACTGCCTTCATAATCGGGGCGATGCCTGATTACGTCACCATGTCACGTGTCTATTGCAACCCATCTATTGAATGGTAATAGTAATCTAGATAGGCAGAATGGATGGCACATAGACATAGAACTCTGCCCGAGTCATTGAAATACTGCTAGGGTTCCAAACAAACCTAAAGGAAGGTGGTGGGTTTTTTTTGGTACAAACATAACAGAGTGTAAAAAATTTTATTTGGGACACTGAAGAACATCCCCATAATCATTTGTTAAATACAGTGTGTTGACTTAGTGGTGTAGTGGTTAGCACATCCACTTCACAGCAAGAAGGTCCTGGGTTCGAGCCCCAGGCTCAGTGATTCTGTGTTGAGTTTGCGTGTTCTACCAATTGGTTGTTCCATAGGTGTGTGTGAATGGTTGTGTGGGTGTGTGTTGGCCCTGCAATGGTCTAGCAAGTCCACAGAGATAGGCTCCTGCCTCCTGGGACCCTAATAGGAATAAGCTGTACAGCAAATTAATTAATTCAGTGTTGAATTAAATCAAGCAGTTTGGTGTTCATCGAAAAAAAAAAATCTTCCTCCGGTAATATGACGATAGGCTGGACTAATCACTGTAGGACTCTTTGATGACACCCTTGTCAAGCATGGCCTGGAGCTTCTCCATGGCTGTATACATTGACCAATGGGGTAACATCTATGTGGTGTACTGTAAGTTGCAAGAACTGACTGACACAGGGCCAGACATCTCGCCTTGTTTTTTAGAAGTTTAGGAGCCCCTGTATGTTCACCTGACCACATGCTCAACTTCCCCTACTTTCTGTGACCTCAAAGGGATAATTTTATGCAAGTAATTTGGAACTCTATATGGGATGTGAACTGAGCACGTAAAAACTTAAGCACCCCAATCATTGAGTCAGATTGCTCCAAAGTATAATCCCCAAGGGAATACTCAGGGTGGCAGGGTCCTCCCCACTCCTCAGCTTCAGGAGTATCTGTTAATGACTCTGATTTATTCACATCATAATATGATAATTCAGGACCCATCCACAAGCATGCTCCTTAATAATAGCTGAAAGTTTGGAAAATTAACAGAGTTAATAGCTAGGTGAAGTGAGGAGTAAAGGGCCATCTCTACATTATGCTAGTTCACCAAGAAATCATTAATTGATATTTTGTGAATGTCCCCTTGCACACATCACATTCAATGAATCCTGTTCAATACACATCCTTGAGGTTTTGGAGGTTTGATGTTTGATTACAGCCAGAAATCTGTAATATGTTCCCCTTGGACAGTTATTCAGTATACACTACATTGCCAAAATATTATGATTGTCCTGAAGCGCAACAGTAAGCTTCTACCACTATGACATGGCATAGGTCCTGGAAATGCCTGGACTCCCATTAATGCCAGCACACCCACCCAGGCCTGTGAAAACTGCTTCAGCACCACAGGGTCCATAACCTCTACAGTGTTTAGCCTGAGCACTTTTGAGCAATTGCCCCACCAATTCTAACATAAATGGGAAAACAAACAGGCACTTTTGTTTTCTGCTCGGATGCAGTTCAGTTCTATGTTGATGTATCCCTCCCCTTTTTTCATGAGGAGCTCACTAGAAAACCCTTCTTTATTAATCATCTCCAGGTGTGCCCTATTCACCTGTCAGTGCACTCTTCCTCCTTTACTCTCTTTTCCCCATCACACTTGGACACACCCCTGCTTTGCCTAAATTGATTTTATTACCAAAACAATTCGACGTCCATTTTGTGAGAGAAGATAAATGCAGGATAACTAACAACATGTATTCAATAATTTAGACACAAGAAGAGTTTGTGTCCATGGCTTTTCTCTGCATGTTCTTTGTGCATTAATTGTAAACTTCATGTTTTTTTTTTTCATTCCTCCAGGTTTATTCTGTAACACCTTGTAAAAGTAACTCTGATCAAGATGAGGGCAGTTATGACTTTCCTCAGCCTCACAAAAAGCAGCCAGATGGTGTGTACGATATTCCACCAATGTCCCTGCCTAAATACACCCAATCAGCTTATGACTTTCCTCCAGGTAACTGCAGCGGTGCAATTTATGACATTCCAGCAAGCCAGCTTAATTCTGAAGCATCCCAAGATTTATACGATGTCCCACGTGGGATTCAGCAGCAAACGCAGAGGCAGGAACGTGATCGTAAGAAGGGCATCTATAGTGTCCCACCCTCTGATTCTCGTTCACTGGCTGATGTGAATGAAGGCATGAACCGCTTATCATTTTCCAGCACGGGGAGTAGCATGTCCACTTCTTCGTCTTCAGCTGGCTCTCCAGCAGAAGGCCGTCTCTTACTGGACTTAGATTCTGCCTTACAGAAGCTCAGCCACCTGCAGCAAGCCCTGGAGTCCTCTCTGTCTTCTCTAGAGGCCCTGACCTCCTCGCCCAAATGGAGAACTTTTGACTTCATGGAACGCTACGCGAATGAACTGCGGTTCACCATGGATCGCATTCGTAGCACTTCTGCTGAATTCCTTGCTTTCAGTAGAGGTGCTGCCGCAAATGCAAGCTCACTATCAGACCAAGCACTGCACTCTAAACTGCGAAGGCAGCTGCAAAGGCTGGAGGACTCGCAGCAGATCCTGCAGCAGAGCCTGGAGAACAGTAGCTGGGCACTCGTGACTGGCAAGCAGCAGAGTAAAAATGACGAACTGGACCGCTTTGTTATGGTGGCGCATGCGCTTCCCAATGATTCCAAGCAGTTGGTGTCCACAATAAGGGGCAATGCAGAGCTATTATTCCGCAGGGCACCTATAGAGGGTGTTGTTCATCCTTTTACTTGCAACCCAATAGAAGAGGAGAGTTTCAGCGACCAAACCAAACCGTTCCCTGTGGTTCAGGACAATGAACAGTGCGTGAAAAGCTGGATGGAGGATTATGATTATGTCCATTTGCAGGTGAGAACAGCAGAAAATCTACTCAGACTGACTTATAGTAAACTTTTCCACCATTGCAGCATTCTCTTAAAAGACAGGAAACAAAAATGCATAAAAATACAATGGAGTCAAGTTAATATTAGTTTGGTACTTCAGTTTAATTTCATTATTCAGACTCAGTCCTTGACTATTAGAACATATAATGCCAGATTGGCATATAAATCCAAAAGGTCTGAGGTGCACTGACTGATACAGTATAATATTGTGAGGTTTTTTTTACTATGTTGCACCCTAGGAACAGCATCACTTCCATCAGTCTTTCATTCTGACATTCTGACTGTGACTAAACACTACAGTATATTACACGTGATATTCTTTTCAAATGTATATTAGTTAGTCAGCAATTTAATTGGGTTGAAGAAATGATATGTGATTTAAACACTTAAATTGATATGAGGGCGGCATGGTGTTTAGCACATCCACTTCACAGCAAGAAAGTTCTGGGTTTGAGTCCCAGGCTCAGTTCAGGGTATACCCTGCCTTTGCCCAGATTCGGCTGAGATAGACTCCAGCCTCCCTGCGACCCTAGTGACCCTATGAGCGTGTATTCTGTAAATGTATTGTAAACTCTTAAAATTCTAATGATGTTTACTAGTTTACTGAAATTTACACAGCATAGAAGATATTCATTTGCAATTACAGTTTTCTTGAAGGCATAACCTGTATATTTAAACAGGACATCTTTTTTTTTAAGGGTAAAGAAGAATTTGAGCGTCAGCAGAAGGAGCTCTTAGAAAAGGAGAACATCATACACCAGAGCAAATTCAAACTGAGACAGGAGCAGGTACGTTTTGGTTGATACATTAAACCTGAATTGTATTTCACAGGTGGCGCAGTGGTTGACATTGTCCCTTTAAGCCAGAAGGTTTTGGGCTCAAAAGCCGATTAAGGGTATTTCTGTGTGGAGTTTGCATCCCTGTGCTTGTGTGCGTTTCCTCCTGTTCCGATTTTTCCCACAGTCCAAAGATATGCACATTAGGTAACTGGATATTCTAAATCTCCTATAGGTGTGAATTTGAATGTGAATGGTTGCTTGTGTCCGTGTTAGTCCTGTAATAGACCTGTTCAGCATGTACCCTGCCTCTCACCTGAAGTCAGACGGGAGCCTCCAGTGCAACTAATGGATAAGTGCTACAGATGATGGGTGGAGTAGTTATCACAGTGGTGTAGTAGTTAGCATGTCTGCCTCAAAACAACAAGGTCCTGGATTCGAGTCCTGGGGTCAGTGTGGAGTTTGCATGTTCTCCTGGTGCTTGTGTAAGTTTTCTCTGGGTAATCTGATTTCCTCTCACAGTCCAAGACATGCACATTAGGCTAAATGGCTCTTCCAAATTACCTGTAGGTGTGAGTGTGAATGGTTGTGTGTGTTGGCCCTGCTATTGACTGGTGAGCTGTTCAGTGTGTACCCCACCTTCACCCAGAGTTGGCTGAGACTCCAGCCTCCCCTTGACCCTAGTATGGTTAGGCGGCTCAGCAAATGAATAAATGAAAGCAGTTTTAATTCATTTTAAAGACAAACCAGAAGTTCAGTTATTTAACATGGGTTGCATGGGTAAGTGATGTTCGGTGCTTTAATCATTCCTTTGAATATTTCTAAGGGAACAACAGTATCAGATGATAGCATTTTTAATTTAGAAAAACTGCTTTGATTGGACAGCATTCATACCTCATATGTACCTTCTCCTGTTCTCTCATAGCTGAATCAGTTTAAACAGCTGGAGCAGGAGGTGAACAAACCTGTAGACAATGACATCACACAGTGGATCTCACATCAGCACTCCACAGGCTCCTCCTCCCCATCTGAGTCTTTGACGTCGTCTGCTGGAAGTGGAGCTAAGTTGTGTGGGCGGGACCGGCAGCTGCTGGTCTTCTATGGAGAGCAGTGTGAGCAGCACTTTGTGACACTCCTGAATGCTGTAGATGCATTCTTTAGCTGTGTGGCAGCCGGACAGCCTCCACGGATCTTTGTCGCTCATGCCAAATTCATCATCCTCAGTGCTCATAAGCTTGTATTTATTGGAGACACTCTGTCACGGCAGGCAACTCTATCTGAAGTGGCCAATCGAGTGATGGATTCAAGCAATGTACTTTGCGAGCTGCTCAAAACAGTGGTGGGTGCCACCAAAATGGCTGCCCTGCATTATCCTAGCACGCCAGCAGTACAGGAGATGGTGGACAGAGTCACAGACCTCTCCCATCATGCACAGCAGTTTAAAATGCAGCTCTTCCAAATGGCGGCCTTGTGATCTGTTATGTATGCATCTGATGTAGCAAAAACTTGTATTATATATTATATGCATTATGCACATGGACAAACGCTGGCATTGTAAATACTGTCCCCATACCCTGTGTAAATATTTCACTCTATTTTCTTAGGATTTATTTTATGAGTTGAAAGGTTATATGTGTATATAAACTATAAAAAGTTGCTTTCTGAAGCAGTAATGGTACCATTCAGTCTGTTTTTATTAATTTTTTAATGAGCACCTTTTAAATTTGCTCTCATGATCAGTAGATAAAAGCTGCACCTGCTATTGCAAAAGTAGTTCCTTCCACTTATTGTAATTTGCTGCATTTTGTCAAATCTGAGTGTGAAAGTAAAAGACATATTTACCATATGACTCTTCTGTTTATTGTTTCATAGTTTCAGGGATGCCAATTATTCCTGTGTTGGACCCCAACAATCTGTGCTTTAATTCCTCACTCTCATAACTACATTACATAACAACTTTCTATTAACTTTAATTTTTATTTGTCCCTCACTTCCCATTTTGCACCCATTGGGCCACTTTTGTTGTAATGTATATTTTTAACTGAGAGCGTTGTGTGTACTGAATATCTGTAGTCGTAACAATATAATATGCTGTTTAGTGTATAAATTAATAATAACTGTTCAGTCTTTAATGGGTTAAGCCAGCTGAACTATATATATATATA
>JBCNYH010000001.1:36869280-36879562 GCA_039654325.1 Tandanus tandanus | reverse complement strand
GATCTATATATATATTTTTTGTACGATTCAGGTTTGCCCCGCCCCACTGTGTCACAACCTCTTATTTCGGACCAATAACTTTTGAGGTCTCCGCTCTCCATGCACTTTTCCTGCCAATAATCATCGCTTACACAGTAGTTTGGTATCTTTAATCAAATGTCTGTCTTTAATAGAGAAAGGCGAGTTTTCTGCTGACGTTTGCTTTGTAATGTTTTCCATCACTTGAACCAATTTAACATGGAGCTGAAGGGCAAAAAACAGTTACACTACTTGTCTAGAGCATTGTCTGAAATGCTCATAATATGTTTTGTAGAGCAATTGCTGAGGTTTGCATCAAAATTTTCTAATGACATTTTCAGAATAAAAAGCATAAAAAAAATAAAATATCACCCTCTTTAGGTTCTGGTGTTATATTTAAAATGACTAACAGGTTTACCTCACACATTCTAGCGTATCCTGTCTCCAAAGAGCACAGCTAGACCCATGTTAATGTTGGGTTACTGTCCCCAGATAACACAGCCGTGTTAACTTGTTGCTGACACACATTAATATAGGTCTAGCCGTACTTTTGTGAGAGAGAATATGACTATAGATTATTCACGGTTTCCTCAGTGGACTGATAGCTCAGGTAGTTAGGAGATGTGCTGGTGCATGAAAGAATATTTACATGCAGGATTGAGGTCGATATCCACTGCACTTATTTTAACTGTCTCTGCTGTGAGGTTTGATAACTTAAGTATCTCCAGTGAAGTGATAAGATTTGTTAAGGACCCTTTCGGTGTGAATGAGGGAAAGTTTGCATTGAAAGCAAAGGAGCTGGTTACATTGCGGAATGAGGCATCTTTACAACTTGAACTCAGTGTCATTTAGTCATCAGATGCAAGAAGCAAACAATGTAAGAAATATTTAGAGGAGAAGCAGTCAGCTGGTATTCTGTCAATAATGGACTGGACAGCACAGTCACTGGATTGCAACTCTGATTGAGCTGTTGTGTTATCAGCTTGAATGTATAGTATGGAAGTGCCCATGAATCCAGTCCAACTTGTGAGAGGTGCATCAGAAAGCATGGGGTGAAATTTGATTTTTATTTTTAATTTCATCTTATCTTTATAAATTGACAGATAGAATGCAGGCTCTAATATCTGCAAATGGAGGATTTTTTTTTTTTTTTTGATGAAAGCAATGTAAGACAAAATTTTTTCAAGTATTATTTATCCATCATTTTTAACCTTGTCAATGTCTTGACTATCTTTGATATTCATTTTGCAACTTATTTGATGGATATAAGTTTGTGTTTTCACGGAAAATGTGACATTTTCTGGATGACCCCAAACCTTTGAACGGTAGTGTAAGTATATTAGTTATACAAGTATATTAATTATCTAAATATATTATTTTATATATAATTATAGTATATTATTTGTATAGCATTTATATAAGTATAGTAATACAAGTGTCTGACTGGGTCCATGCAGAGCTAAATGAGTGGTCAGTGTATTCTTAGGGAAATATCTGTATACACATGAGATCTGCATGAACACACCTTAACGTGGCCAACACCCCCTGGCTAACACACACACACACACACACACACACACACAAATGAAGGACAATGTTAAACTGGTTACCAATACTTGTTAGTGAGGAAAAACTTACATGAGCCAAGAAACATACACAGAGAAGCCAACAAACACACACACACACACACACGGCAGTCTCGCATCATAGAAAAATACAGCAATGATTACCGGTGAGCACAAGGCATGGTGGGATACATTTACTTTACCTTTACTATTCTCTTTAAATGAAGCTGCAGTAAGATGATTAAACATGGAGTGGAAAAATAACTAAACTAAACTAAACTAAAATAAATAAATAAATAAATAAGGGAAGAACAAAAAAGTGCACCCAAAACAACCTGATACTTATGTTACTATAAGGAAGCAGTGTTTTAGCCTCAGTGTGTGCGCATATGTGCGCATGCATGTGTGTGCGTGCGGGTGCATGTGTGTCCCAATGTACCAGATGTTGTACAGCGCATCATTCAGTGGTGGGCAGTGGTGACTTAGTGGTTAAGGCAATGGGTTACTAATCCGAAGGTCAGTGGTTCAATCCCCACCATCACCACTGTTGGGCCCTTGAGCAAGGCCCTTAACCCTCAATTGCTTAGTTGTATAAAAATGATAATTGTATGTTGCTCTGGATAACAGCGTCTGCCAAATGCTGCAAACGTAAATGTAAATCATTCACAACGTAAATGTAAATCATTCACAACGTGAGTTGTATTAATTTACATTACTCAACACTAACACACAGTCATGCATCTTACACGCGCTGTAACACGCAGTAATCAGCACCATCACCACTGGACGGCAGGTTAAACTGGTTAGTGTTTTTCTGTCCTGAGGAACATGCAATAAAAGATTTGGTGTTAATTTTGTTTGTTTGTTGTTGTTTTTCTTTTTTACCGTTGCCGCTGTCAGAAATCTGGTATGAAAGGAAGAGAAGAGGAACAGATAAGGAAGAGGAGAAAAAAAATCATGGATGAACAAAAAATCATGGATGAACAACAGAGAACACAATACACCATCAGAAAATTGCAGACAGATGAAATGTGGATGTGTGTGTGTGTTTGTGTGCACGTGTGTTCGTACGTGTGTCTGGTAAAACTGCAGCTGAATTCTGGCCAAAAAAATAAAAAATAAAAATTAGGTTTTGGCCAGTGTTTGGGTTTTCTAATTATAACTAGTATAGGAAGAATAATATACTGTATTTCTTAAAATAAAATTATTTCTCTTTATCTGTAAATGTATTTTACATTAAGAAAAAAGAGAAGTGCAGCTGCCTGTCACTGAATCATTACATGTGAATTTCTCTTGTAATTTGACCTTTACACTCAAGGTATCATCTCAAAGACCTTCCCCACCTTTCACAAGATAAAAAATTGGAATTTCCCTTAGCTACTGTAAAATGAACGAAAAAAACCCCACCTCGGCGCAGAGAAAATAAAAATAAAACAGCCATAAAGCTTATCAATTCATAAGCTGTATTTACTCACTAACAAACATTTTATTTATTTTTACAGTTTAAACAGAGTGAAATAACCTGAACAAAGAAAAAAAGAAATGTACATTATGTATAAACACATGTACACATGTACACACACACACACACACACACACACACACACACATCTATATTGCATGGAAAACATTACAGTATTACTCAGCCCCCAAAATGGTAAATTCCCCTCTTTCCATGTCTGAAACCGACTTTTTAAATTTTCTGCTAATTTCAGACAGTTCTGGCTAGTGAAAACACTTCACAATCCAAGAAAGTGACTAATGTTTGAAACAGGTTTGATATTCGATACTCATTCATTAATTTTCTGAACCGCTTAATCCTAATTAAAGTCGTGGGGAGGCTGGCGCCCATCTCAGCCGACTCTGGGCGAGGGCAGGGTACACCTGGACAGCTCGCCAGGCCATTGCAGGGCACAAACATGCTCAGATTTGATATTTTTATATCTAAATCTTAAAATATCAGCAGTTGAAGTGTTCCAAACATTTCTGATCATCCTAAATGCTTCTGATGGTCAAAACGATTCCGACTGCCCCAAATGCTTCATATTATCCCAAATGCTCCCAATCGTCCCAAACACCTCAAATCATCCCAAACTCTGGAGAACCCTGGTTATCTCCATAATTTGGTCATTATTTTTGGAAAATTAATTTTTAGTATAAATAAATTTGAACTTTTATGTTTAAATTTATTCATTTTTATTTCCTGAATCGCTTAATCCTAATTAGTGTCGCGGGGAGGCTGGCGCCCATCTCAGCCGACTCTGGGCGAGGGCAGAGTACACCCTGGACAGCTCGCCAGGCCATCGCAGGGCAGAAACACGCTGACGGCTTATGTTTAAATACTTCTGCCAATGTTTAAAAAAGTCATGAATTAACATTCTACCATATAAACACCCCAGAATGAGGTACTGAAAGTGTACTGAAGGTGCTGATGTAATAACAGGTGTTGATGGATTGTGAAGGTGAGGTGCTGGTTCCTACCAGACTTGCGCACTGTCCCAGGCGTGTTGCTGCCACCTCCTGCAGGCTGGCCAGGCCCTGGAGAACCTGCTTTCTTAGTCAGAAGGCTGTTGAAAAAGTTTGCCAGCACGCCTTCGCTGGTCTGACCTCCTGTGATGTGGACAAAACCAAAATCAGCAAATACAACCAGCTGATGTACAACGCGGTCACTTTCTCCAAAGTCTTTACCATGCAAATGATCTCAGAGTAAACATTTTTACTTCCACACAGAGAAGGAGTGAGGAGAAAGAAAACAGAAAAATGTTTTTAAAATGACGATGAAAATCAGAGAAAATCAGGAGTGTTTCCTATTCACCATCCCCTCACCTTTTACCCAGAGGTTAAATATTACCAAAACAGGAAGTAAACGATTTCAAAACTACTGTAAAATACTCCACCTGATGATTGAGTCCTTCATCACCCAGCTGGGGTGTGGTTACAGGCTCAAATATATATTTTAAAAAATGCAGAAAAATCAGAGAGGAAAGCAAGGAAGAGAGTGAGACAGGAGGACAGAGCATACGTCCTAAAGACACGGATCTCATACACACCTTTCATGTTGGGATCAATCTTCTTGGTACCTGATTGCATGGGCATGACGTTAGCCACGTTCGCGGCAGCAGAGCGATTGGTTGTCCTCGGGGAGCCGGTGGGAGCTCTGTTTGATGTGTCCTAACACACACATACACACACGCGCACACACAGTCAGGGTACAGTTGCTTGCATAAGTGTTTATATCACTTGAACTTTTCCACATTCTATCACATTACATCATGGCACAATTGATTTACAGCATTTACATTTTCCCACGTTTAAAAGACAAATTTAAAACATTTAACATTTATTTTCTTGAAGAACGACATATAGTAGCGCTTGAGTATCCTTGGGTTTTGCTTTCCATTTTCAGATGATGGATTGAACATTGAGATTCCCTGCTTGAAACTGCTCCACAACTTTATCCTTGACCTGTCTGGTGTGTTCTTTGGGCTTCACGATGCTGTTTCTTCACTAATGTTCTCTAACAAACCTCTGATTCCTTCACAGAACAGCTGTATTTATTCTGAGATTAGATTACACACAGGTGGACTCTATTTAATTAGGCGACTTCTGAAGGCAGTTAGTTTCAATGGATTTTATTTAGGGGTAGCAGAGTATAGGGGGCTAAATACAAATGCATGCCACACTTTTCAGATTTTTATTTGTAAATATTTTTTGAAATCCATGCACCATTTTCCTTCCACTTCACAATTATGCACCACTTTCTTTTGGTCTACCACATAAAAAAACCCAATGAAATACATTTCCATTTGTGGTTGCAATGTGACAAAATGTGAAAAAGTTCGAGGGGTATCAATACTTTTGCAAGCCATTGTAACAGAGATAGCGCAATAAAGCCACAGAAACGCAGAGTGGGAGGAGAGAAAACTCACCACTGGCCGTCCCGTAGTTGCTGTAGGCTGCTTAGACAACAGAGTCTACAAACCAGATCAGAGAGTGAATAGAAAAGCAAAGGAACTAATTCAATTCTAATAAAGCACTAATACAACATTCAATACTAATTCAATTCTAATAAAGCACTAATACAACATTCAATACTAATTCAATTCTAATAAAGCACTAATACAACATTCAATGTCTGACTATCTTAAATATCTTTTGTCTTTTCTGACGTCATATGGATATTCACCCGTGTTTATTCAGCTCTCTTCATCATTACCATTCTAATGCTAGTTTTTTCTAATGTTAGTTGGATGTAGCAATTGTGGTGTTTTGTAAAAAAAATAAAATAAAAAAATTCACTGAATGTTAATTGATTAAGAGGTTCTACAGGCATCACTAGATCGGTTCTACACTGAAACAGTGGTGTTCACTTGTGCTGGATAGTTACATGTGTGTAAATCATATTAGTATGAACTACACAGGAATGGGGTAATCTGACTGGTTGCAATCTGGGGATAATATAAGAAAGCATCTGTTTACTTTGCCCTAAAGAAATAAGCATTAAATATCTTATAAGCATCTTTGGGTTTTTTGACGTGTTTACTGTCACATGTCCGCGTCCTGAGCTGATCAGGGTTGCTGCAGAGCTTATATAATCACAAAAAAACTTCTGTTGACAAAATGTTTGGTTATTAAATGTTTTTTATTTGGTCATTTATAAGAAAGCACATGTTTTAGAGCACGTTGGAGAAAAGATCACTATTTCAGCTTCCCAAACCAGAAAAACACATATTCTTCCGATTTATTTCTCATCAAATAAACAATCAGCAGAGTAATGATATGACCCCCAAAAGGTTGCCATGTTTAGTGTTTTTGGCCATCTGGGTGGAGTGGCTTTCTTACACAATCCTCAGCACGTTTTGTACAATTTTACATGTAAACGAACCTGCAACAACTACATTAGCATCTGTCCTCAGAGCCTGAGCATGGCCTGCACAAGTTGCACATGCCCAGTACAAATTATTAGTAATGTTGGGAATTGGAAATGTACAGCTTGCTCGAGTTAGTGGTGGTCGGGTCGAGCAAGTTATCGAGCCAACTCGAATAATTTATTTATAATCTGAAATCTGGATAGGTTGAATATGTACATTGTCCCCTCACTGTCTTCATTGTCGCTATTGCGCCACCGTTGCTGGTGTTTTAAGAACTTGCTGAGGTGGTTGTTTTGTCCCATAGGTTCCCTGGAACATGATGGCTTTGATTTCTTTTTTTTTTAAATAAATGAATAGGTGCTGACATTTGAAACTTTCATAATGAACAAAAAATCAACACAAACCACAGAACTTCTAATATGGTGGGTTAAACAATCTCACTAGAAACCTGTGTTAAGGAGCATTACCTACAGTGTTGGAGTGTGAACCAGAGTAACTAAATACCATTGTTATGGTAACCATCATTGAGCCTTAACACCCTACACATATCCACCAAATTTACATTTACATTTACAGCATTTGGCAGACGCTCTTATCCAGAGCGACTTACAATTATCATTTTTATACAACTGAGCAATTGAGGGTTAATGGCCTTGCTCAAGGGCCCAAAAGTGGTGATAGTGGGGATTGAACCGCTGACCTTCGGAATAGTAACCCATCTCCTTAACCACTAAGCCACCACTGCCCTGAAGTTTAAGTTTCAGACAGGTGCCTACGACAATTAGAAAGTTACAGCCCAGACAAGGATGGGGACAAGCACATAGGGTGTTCTCATAGCCAGGCCTCAACTAGTTTCAGTTTCAAGTTTATATGTCATATACAGGTAAAGCACAGTAAACATGAAATGGCGGCAAGTGAGCGTTCAGAGCTCCAATGTAGAAACGGAAATGTACGTTTTTGTTGTTTCTCATGAAAATATGCCAAAAATTATGTTTTGAAAAATAGCGACCTGAGCCACAATATTTGCGCTCAATAAATTTGGAAATGCTCAAGTTATTTATCGATAAGTGCCATTTCCAGATGTTGTGATTGGCTAAAATTTTAGTAAGGTTGCCGTGAAATCGGTCTGACTCCCAGTTATGTTGATGTTCTAGGTGGCGTAACTCAGTTAAAATTTAAAAAATATGCGTTTTTCTGGTCTGAGAAGCTGAAATAGTAATCTTTCCTTCAGTGTGTGCTAAACCATGCGTTTACATTTCCTTTAAACATTTCAACAGTGCATGCAGGCGCTCCTCTCTGTCTTGGCAATGACAATGATGTTATGGCAGACCGCCTCCGTTTAATCAGAAACTGATGACTCTCAAGATCTTGATCAGACTGTGAGGGAAAAAAAATCTCACTTCAGGTAGACTGACTGCATTTACCCTCTCTGCTTTTAAACTTGCTCACTAAAGAACAGGGATACACCATGCAGATACACGCCGAGAGGTGGTTGGAAAATAACTAAAAACATTTCCGCGTCGGAGCATAGAGATGTCCGAAAGGGTTACTGCCACATTACCTGCAACTTCAGGAGAAACACCTGGTCATCTTCTGCTTGAACTTCCTTCTCATGCACAAACTGTGAAATGGAATAACAAAATATTTAAGATAAAGTAATCCTTTATTGATCCCCAAAGGGGAAATTCAAACTTCATGTTTCAAATTCAAATTCTATTATTATTAATAAACACAAAATAAAGATTAAACAGGCTTCCCAAAATATAACCACTGCTTATGATGAACAGCACTTTATCATGCAGGGTTTAAAGTATCGTTATAGAACTATATATATATATTAGCTTTCAACTTGATTACACACACAGAGGGTATCAGTGAAGGTCTACCTTTCTAACTGGAGGTTTCACGATTACATCTTCAAAGTTGTCGTCGGCTTTTACGGTCTGGAAGTTTTCATGTAGGATAGCAATCTTTTTCTCGTTGTCCCATCCCGATGGACTGAAAAATCATGCAGACGATGGTGCTTAAAAGGACACGCTTTACACCCAGAAATGGTCATTATTTTTTACAACTCTGGTAAGGTGTTTAACTCTTGTATAGACTTTTATCAGCGTGCAGGAACTTACATGAACACAGAATCCTTCTCTACCACCTGGGCAGGAACATGAAATGGAAAGCCATATAACCTGTGAATGAGGTATTTATATATCAAGTCTATATTTTTATTCTCCTTCATGGATGTATAGAGCAACGCTGCTCCGTCTGGGTTAAACACAGGTCAAGGAAAAAGCAGAACACGGCAACAGACAGCTGCAACTTTCACCATACAATCTGCAGTGTTTAATTATTTTCAGAAACACACTTCTCCAGGTAACGCTGTAAACATCGACACCCATCTTACCTACTGTTACTCGATATAGATCACTCTGTGCATGTGTGCGCGTTAGGAAAAGTTCCATAGTGAAGGATACACTGCAGGCAGAAGCGACGGATGTGCGACTGGATGAAATCTAAGTGCTCATCTCTATAATCATGCTCCTTCTCCAAAGTGCTGATTGCATCACACTGAGGGGTGGAGGTGGGGGGCGAGAGAGCGAAAGAGAGAGAGAGGGAAAACTTTCACAGAGTAAATGACAATGTCCTCTGCCTTCTAGATATCTCAGATAAACCAGTCATACAGTGGATATAAAAAAAGTTTACACACCCCAGTTAAATTATCCCTGCCTAAAATTAGTCAGGCAAAGCAATTTTTGGACCATCAACAATGGCCATGACGAGAAAGCCAGGTATACCAGATGGTTTCAGAGAATTCAGTGAATCAGAAAGATAAGAGCGAAAAAGACAGTCAGAAAGAAAGAGAATTAGAGAAAAGATTTTCATTGGAGTGCATTTTGAGAGATGGAATAGAATGAAAGGTGAGCTGAACTTGATGTTTAACTATGAAGTTGCGGGGTTCCTACTTCACAGGTGTGTTTACAGTCTTGCTTGCAGTCAGCTTGTTTGCAGTCCAGAGTAATAAGGTTGTGATGCAAAAATACTGACTTTATTTTGAATGCGTGATTTTTTTTATCCAAAGTTATTTTTGAGTTAAGAAACCGATTAGTATGCAACATAAACCTGCATTTGATAAATGTACGATGATATAACATCACAACACCCCCCTGGGCCCCATAAAAACTCACAGAACACTGCTGTTATATTCATGAACTGTTTTCAAATCCCAACTTTAACCTTGATTTTGAGCTCCTCCCGCCACAACACTGCACCTTCCGCTTCCGGTTACTAGCAGTTTTTGTATCGATTATTTTTTTTAAATTCACTAATTTGCTGTTTTGCCTTGGGCTTGTTATTAACAAATCTCCAGAAAGACTTTGGAGTAGTCGTCATATCTGCACCAATTTGTGATTCATACGTTGTGTGCTTCTCTGACAGTATTAGCCAAGCGCTTCCATAAAGACCTGAATTTCTCATAATCAGGGCTTTCTACTCATCTTGTTTTCAAAAGAAAAAAATCGGCATATTTCCTACACACAACATGCCTCCCGCCATCTTGCACACATATTATATTATAAAATATAATTGATCACTTGGTCGTTCCGGTGTCAGTGTACTTACTGCTCAAGCTGCTTTCACAACAGACAGAGCAAACGCGCATCTCACATCTGTTTACTGGCTCTAGAGAGAGCAATGCACATTTTGGATCTATCCAATTCAATTCAGTTTTATTTGTATAGTGCTTTTTACAACTGATATTGTCACAAAGCAGCTTTACATAATAAAAGTAATTTAAGGAGGAATTTAAACATTTTTCTACAACCCCCTACACAT
>JBCNYH010000001.1:36832524-36845556 GCA_039654325.1 Tandanus tandanus | reverse complement strand
AGCATGCAAAACATGTGGAACAAGTGAGTGATCGGCGACAAGTGGCGAGCAAGACCGTGTAAATGCGACCACACCTCTTATTTTTTTGTAAGCAGTGTAATGAGTACTGCTCTGATTGGATTTTGCTGTGTTTGTTTCAGGTTGACCGGACTGAGGTGATTCGCAGCAGTATCAGCCCTGTGTTCTCCAAGGTCTTTACAGTAGACTACTACTTTGAAGAGGTCCAGCGTCTGCGCTTCGAACTCCATGACATCAGCAGCACCCATAATGGACTCAAGGAGGCGGACTTCCTTGGTGCCTTGGAGTGCACACTCGGACAGGTGTCTGCTCTCTCTTCTGCAGGCAAATACACTTAGGAGATTGCACTAAGGACAAGTGGAGTTTATTTGATAGGCACCAAAGGGAATTCGGGATATTACATGTGACTTAGAGGGCAGCATGGTGGCATAGTAATTAGCATGTCCACCTTACAGCAAGAAGGGTTCAAGTCCTGGGATCTGTAAGGGTGTTTCTGTGTCAAGTTTCCTCATAGATTTCCTCCGGGTACTCTGGTTTCCTCCCACAGTCTATAGACATGCACATTAGGCTAATTGGCTGTTCCAAATTGCCCCTAGGTGTGCGTGTGAATGGTTGTGTGTATGTTGGCCCTTTGATGGACTGGCAAGCCTTTCAGGGTGTACTCTGCCTTTGACCCGAGCTGGCTGAGAACGACTCCAGCCTCCCCATGATCCTAATAGGATTAAGCGGTATGACAAATGAATAAATGAATACATGTGATTTAGAAGACAATTAAAGGGAAGTAGTGTACATTTGGTGAACATGTCACTTGATAACAATCATCATGGGTGTAAAAAACAAAATTAGTTAAAACAGAGAACAGGGACTGTAAAAATTCTACCAATAACAGGGCTTTTAAAATTAAGCCGGCGACTGGCAGGATTTCCACCTATAGAGTCCTGTGCGACATCTACTTTTCTTTTTCTTTAAAAAAAAAAAAAAATCTGCATATTTCCTACACGAAATGTGCCTCCCGCCATCTCACACATGTATAAGTGGAGCTACCGCACGGCACTTCTGAGCGGAGCTTTTGGAATGTCCTACAGCATATGTCCGGGCATAACCATGGGGGACCCTGTACACGAGTGTGACGTCATTAATGACAAGAGTTTCTCTAGTTGTGAAAGGAAAAATAATATAACTACTTACTTAAAATGTATTCAATTTAATATTATTCATTTCTGTCTTTTCTTTTGACACTTTGTGCAAAGTTACAGCGGTAAGGGTAGAATGTAGGAGCTGTAGGACGCCATGTTCTCTGGAGGTCTTAATTTGTACAACATAGCAGTAACTTGTGGCTAAGCAATGTGCTAGCTTAGCTTACTTGCTAATACTTGTTAAATCCAGCTTTAGCTGTGTTTTCAGCCTTTCTCTATAATGTAGCTGGAATTATTGTGTCAGAAAAATGAAAACAGTGCATACTTAATTCTTTAGAAATGTGTTCTTGTGTCACCCAGAGTTTGTTGGCTTGTGTTGCATAAATAAACTCTGTTGAACAGTGGCTTTGCTTTAGCATGTTGCATAAACATTCTATTCAAACACTAGTACTAATATATCATCTTCATAGTTTCATCCTGGAGAGAACTGGGACATGCATGTGATGAAGACCATCTGTGTTTTTTCCTCCACTACAACCTACAAGTTTCATCCATATATATTATGGAAAAAAAATAAAAATAAAAAACTCCTGTCCCATCCCATGAATCACTCACTCACTCATTTGCCAAACAGCTTTATTCTAGGGTCACAGGGAGGCTGGCACCTATCTCAGTCGACACTGGGTGAACGCGGGGTACACCCTGAACAGCTCACCAGACCATCGCAGGACAAACCCACACACAACCATTCACACTCACACACTTGGAGCAAGCTAGAACAGCCAATTAGCCTAAGTACAGAGACCGGACATAAGTAAATAGATACACAAAGTTTCAGAATGAATATTTGCTGGTTGAAGAAGAGGCTTGCGTCTTGCTACTTGGCCATAATAGCTCATTTAATGAAGATAGCGGAACGGGGAATGGGGATTTTTCTCCACTGCTCTCTTCACGGAGCGAAGGCATCTGCTGATGGTCCAGGTCAACCTGGTCAGGGATCCATGTTGGTCTTACCTTCACTGTTGAGCTTTTTGCAGTTAACAGAGGAATATTCAAATTGTCGGCCATTTGTCGCTGGCTGATGCCACCCTCTGACCGACCCACAATTTGACCTCTCTGAAAATCTGACAATTTAGTGACTTAAATTTAATGAACACTAGTCAGACTGCTGTATAAAGGTGCACAAAGTTGTGCTAAAGCTATGCAAGCATGCCTCGCATTCCAGGAGCTCAAGAATTGTCAGATTTTCAAAGTATTTTCAAGTAATTATGCTCTGATCTGAAATGGATTGAACGCATCGTGGAGGAAGGTGCAGGTTTTTCCGCCCTCCACAATCTCAAACTCACGTCCGCGTTTTAGGTGTCAAACCAATAGTGCAGGCTGAAATAGCGGCTGTCCAACAAGCCAAAGCTGAGCTCAGACCAGACATGAGCAGCTCATGCTGGAATATACAACTAATTCAACCAGACCCACTGGACTTGAGACAATCAAATGACGGGTACTGGTAAAATATACAGAGAAAAAAGCATAAAAACAAAATATAAAAAAAAGAACTTGGATTTGTTTTATTTACATTTTAAGGGAAGGTTCAATGCAATACATTAGCTGAATAAGCATAATTCACAGACACAGACAGTGCAGTGTCACGTGTGTTCGTCAATTTCTCATGATGGATCCTCAATTCAGCATCTGCTTCTGTGTCATTTTTTTAAAATGGTCAAAAGTAATGATAACATCATGAGGACAGAGGCTCCTGCTACTTTTAGTGGTTCTCCTGCTACTCAAAAACATTTTGAAAGCCCTGAATTAACAACATGTGTTCAAACAGTTCCAGGACAGTTCCTGTAGCGAATGAACAAAGCACAGAATGGTCCTGCCAGTGTAGTAGGACTGAGCTGTGCCTCTTGTGAAATGGTGTGCCAAGAAGTTTTACTGTGAAAAAGGACAGTAGAACTTACAGCTGTGTTTAATAGTGAAAGTATGAGCATTTTCACACACACACAATGTGATGAGAACTCACAGGATTGGAGTTAAACTGCTGTGTGTTCAGTTTGTAAAAGTTTATACTGGAGTAATGACAAAAGGTCATGTGATCTGATGAGACCAAATTTACTCTATTCCAGAGTGATGGGCATGCCAGTGTAAGAAGGATGTGCATGAAGCAATTCACTCATCACCAATAGTGGGCATTGTATAAGTCTCTGGAAACCATAATATGATCTGGACTCACTTCAGTTGGACTGGTCAAGGGCCAGCAACATAATGTGGCAATAAATTGAAGTCAGCTGACAACCTGAATCTACTAAATGACCAGGTTCTCACATCAGTGGAGTTTTTCTTCCCTGAGGGTATGGAAATAAAATTCAGGCTCAAATAATGAAAGAGTGGTTGAGGAAACATGAATCATTTTCATGCATCTATTGGCACCCAGGTATCCTGAACTTAACCCCACTGAAAGTGTTTGGGATGTGCTGGAGAAGACTTTATGCTGTGGTTCAACTGTTGAATTTTTTTGTCCAGCCAGTGTAGATTAATAGTGCCAAACTTTCCCATTAGTAGAATCTTAATGAAGCCCTGTGTTCAGCAAACAGGGTTACCAGGACTATAATGGCATATAATGACTGTGCATTGTGGATTTATGCTGCAAATTACAATAGTGCACCTCTGTTAACATATGTCTACTGAAAAGGCTAAAAAAAACCCCATAAAAATAAAATGTTTAATTTATTAATATTTTTGTCTTTAAATGTATTTGGAGTCTCATATCTGGCAGTCCTGTCTACAAGTAACATTAGCACAAATTCTGAGACATTTTAAATTAGTATATACAAAATAACTCTTTAGATTAGTCAGGGCACGGGTTTCTCTGTGCAGATTATTGAGACTCTGTGTTTAGCTGCTGCTGGAGACGAGGGAAAAGGTAGGGTGTTAGTTCTCAGGCAAACAATTCATACCTTCCCACAATAACAGTGGAACAGAATTCAAACAGATGGGGAATAAATTAAAGCTATTAGGCTAGGCAAAACAACAACGACAACAAAATCACTAATGAAAACTGTGAATACATAAAGCCCTAAGTTTCTTTTTTCATATGAGACATTAGCCATTAGCCACATTTGGAGTGTGATGGTCAATTCCAAAACAAGTGAAGATTTTTTTTTTTTTTTTTTGGCAAGTTTTCATTAAAAAAATAAAAATAGTTTGCCTGTCGTATTACCTGTGTCTTATTTGTTTAGGATGCATCTGTTTAGCCTGAATAATATGACTGTTGATTACATCTCTAGAATATGGCATTTAAATCATTCTTATTACAGTATTAAATACATCTTTTGCTTGGATTAAGATTCAAATTAGAGAGTAGAGTAAAAGTAGAATTGTTTTCTGAATCTCATTTCTGCACAGATTGTGTCTCAGAGAAAACTCTCTAAAGCGTTACTGAAACAGGGCAACACAGCGGGCAAGTCTTCTATAACGGTAAGTAAACAAACACATACACACACACACACACACACACACACACACACACACACACACACAAACACAGTGAGTGTCAAACCCTGATATCTTTTCACCAAGCAATTTGCACTCTGATACTATCACAGGTAACAGCAGAGGAATTATCTGGAAATGATGATTATGTGGAGCTTGCTTTTAGTGCCAAAAAGCTTGATGACAAGGTATGAACACTTAACACCTTTATAACACATGAATTTTTAATGAACAAAGAATTTAGCACCAAAAGCCTCTTCCTTATTGTCACAGTTATTGTGAAGAATCAGAAGTTTTGTTGTGCTTTTTGCTGGATCAAATCTATTCCTAATTAAACCCCCAGGTTTATGATTAATTTATGGGGGGCTATTACTTTAAACCTAAGCTTAATGTTTTAATTAATCTATCCTACAGTAGTCTAGTCAAAATAGGCCAAAACTCTAAAAAATTGCAACTAAGAGTTTTTGGTGGTTTTTCATAGTGTTTGTCATAGAGAATAACATAGTATAAAATTGGACAAAATTAGATTACCAGAATAGTCAGAAATCGCATTACCATGGCAATCAATGCTAAATAGCATAATTTTTGTTTAACTTAATTTATTTTGCACATAAAATTGGTATTTGTTTGGGTTAGGTTTCTGTTCTTATGTTATTGTACAAGGGCTACCGTATCGCATCATTTGTGACAGGTTTTTTATGAAGATATTTGAACTCCTTCACTGTCTTCAGATCAGTTTCTCCAGTGCTGATTGAAGGAGGGTGAAAAGTTGATTCAGGAGCTGGTTGGTAAAGTACCTCAGTGTTCCCTAGGCTGATTATCAGGCGAAACAGTCGGGAGGCTTCAGCAAACTTGTTGACAATGAGTTGTAGGTCGGACTCCCTGTAAGCCATACAAGCACAATCATCTGCAGAAATTGCCTCTAAGATAATTTTCTCAGTTGTTTTAGTTTTAGCTTGCAAGCGTCTGAGGTAAAACAGTGATCCATCCATCCTGTATCCCAGGTACATGCCGTGATGTAGGTCTTGGACTGCATGGCTGAGCACACGTGAAAAAGAGGTTGAACAGAATTGGTGCAAGCACACATCCTTGTTTCACACCATTGGAGACAGAGAAGGGGTTTGAATACTCGCCATTGGAGAGGACAACACCAGACATGTCATTATGGAAAAGGCAGACAAGGTTGACAAAATGTTTTGGTCAGCCAAATTTTTATATGATAATCCACAGAGCTTCCCTGTTAACCATGTCGAAAGCTTTGGTCAGGTCTATGAACACAGCACACAGCATAAAGGTCCATGTTCTGCTCAATGCATTTTTCTTGCACTTGGTAAACTTCAAATATCATATCAATAGTGCTGTGACCAGGACTAAAGCCACACTGTGCCTCTGGTAGATTTCTTTCAGCAATGTTAGTATTAAGCCGATTGAGGATGACACAATCTAAAATTTTCCACGCTATAGACCACAGGGAGATGCCCAAATTGTTTCCACAGTCACAAGTACTGCCCTTGTTCTTAAAGATGGAGACAACTGTAGCATCCTTAAACTCTTTGGGCATGTCTTTCTCTTCCCAAATGCTAACTAGAAGGTTGTAAAAGACTTCAAGCACCACTGGTCGGGCCACCTTATAGATTTCAGCAGGTATGCCATCCACTCCTAGGGCTTTGCCAGAGCTTGTCTGGTTAATTGCCATCATGACTTCTTCTAATGATGGAGGAAGATCCAAGTGGTCAACAGTGGGCCTTTGTGGAATCTCATTAAGGGCCTCTGTGTCAACTGTGGCGGGCATGTTCAGCAAATTACTAAATTGCTCTCTCCAGTGATCATTGATTTTACTATTTTCTTTCAGCCGTGTTGAGCCATCTGCAGACTGAAGGGGTGTAATATTGGGCTTGGATGGGCCATAGACTGCCTCAAAGGAGCTAAAGAACATTTTTGAATTCTTGGCATCAGCATGTTGCTGGACTTCATCTGCCTTCCTCTCCAACCATTTATTTTGCATTTTATGAAGCAAGGTCTGTGCCTGCCTCAGAAGGTGATTGAAGTGGTCTTGTTTTGAAGTAGATGACCTGTTATTCTGCCAGTCAGTGAAAGTCTTGTTTCTGCTCTAGAAGTTGAGCAATGGTTTCAACATTCTCATCAAACCAATCTTGTTGGACTTTTCTGTTGGGACCAAGTACAGATTTTTCTGTTTCAGTAACCACCATCTTGAAATGGTCTTACTTTTGAGATGTTTCCAGTTAGTGGTCCATTGGATGTTAAACTGTCATCGAGGCAGGTTGAGAATTTTTTCTGATGCTCAGCATTTTTCAATCTTCCAGTATTGAAAGAAAGTCTACAGATCCTTGGCTTTTTTCTGTGCAAGGTAGTGATATGGAGCATCAGAGTGGTGCTGACAAGCCGGTGGTCTGTCCAGCACTCTGCACCTCACATAGCTCTGGTGATCTTGATATCATGGATGTCACGTCTACAACAGATGACAAAATGTGTCATTGTTTTGATCTAGGGTGCATTCAAGTTGTTCTGTACTTATCAGCCAGTGTAAAGATGCTGTTGGTGATTGTTAAGTCATTCTCTGTGCAGAAACTTAGTGCCATGTTGACCTAAAATGCTATTCCAGCTCTTGTAATCACATCCAGCCATGGCATTGAAATCTCCCAGGAGAAAGAGTTTATCCCTGCAAGGAGTTGACTTCACAAGGTGGTCAAGATCTTCATAAAATTTCTCCTTCACCTCATCTCTGGATGCCAGTGGAAGCATGGGCGTTAATGATGGTAACAAAATGAGATGAATTGAGTGGAAAACAAAGTTTCATTAGACACTCATCTATGCATGTTAGATCAGGAAGCCATTGCAGAATAGCAGTTCTAATTTCAAATCCGACTCTGTGAATTCTCTCTTCATCACTAGACTTTCCCTTCCAGAAAAAAGTATAACCTCCTTTAGGCTCACAAATGGATCCTTCTTCTGCAAGCCTGGTTTCACGTAAATCAGCTATGTCTATGTTGTAACGTGCCGGTTCTCTTGCTATGAGGGCAGTCCTCCTTTCTGGTCTTAGGCTGTTTTCTCTGTCCATTAAGGTACGAACATTCCAAGTACCGAGTATCAGTTTGTTACTTCTTGTTGATTGGTTTCGACCGCAGTATGGGTAAACTGCGGGATACTGGCCAGTTTAGAGGGACAAGCAATGTTTAAGACACCTTTTCTAGTCTTCTCTCCAATTTGGGATGAGCAGTGCTGATCCTGAAGAGACTGCTCAGTCACCTGGATGCTGCCAAACACCTCTGTTGTCCCGTGTCAGAGTTGAGTGACCAAAGTCCACAGGCCGCCTGTGTGCAGGTTTGGAACTGTGACTCCACGTGTTTACCTCCACCTGTCATTTCTCCCCTCCCCCATTGCAACAGGACTTGAAGGAATGAGTTGGTTGAGATTACCGCTTATGATCTCCTCCACTCACGTGAGATAGAGTGGTGGGCGGCAGGTCATACTACACTGAGTCGGAAGCCGTTGGCTAAGAAATAGCTCATCTGCCGTTTTGGTATTTACCCTACCAAGGGTTCCAATACCCAGGTTATTTTACCTCCAACCAGGACCCAGTGTTGGTGTGTACTGGCTCTACTGACTCACATACGGCCTAATGCCTAGTGTCACACCACAATAGCAGTGAGAGCAATGTCATACTTAGACAAGACATTGCACTCCCTGCCCAGACACAAGTAATTTGCTAATTGGTTAAATCATGTGTGTTGGAAACAAGGAAAAAACTAAAATGTACAAGGCAGAGGGTCCTCCAGGACCAGGGTTGGCAACCTCTGTATTAGCATATCACAGAGTGCATCATTTATGAAACTTTGAAAGACAGGGAGTGTTAGAGAGGCCAAGCAGGATGACTGTATATTCATAGTAGCCATTTATAAGCACAGATTATAAGTACAGTGTAAATTCAGCTTGTTACATATCTTGGTCTTTTGAAGCTGTTCTAGTGCAGATGGCACTGTTGGAAGTGAATAGGGGTACTTAAGTGTGATCTTATTTACACCTCGGTAGTTCATACGAGGAGGAGAAACCAATTGAGTCTGAAGAGGTAGAGGGATGAATGTATACCTGCTTCAAAGCTTCTGCCACACACTCCCCCATCACTTGTTTCTCCTTAGGAAACAGGGGTAAATTTTTCCTTATGGAGGTGAAGTACCTTTTTATTGTAAATTTACAATCATGAAGGTGGAGTGAAGGCATCCCACTAGTCTTTTTCTTATAGAACACATCACTTAACTTCTGATATTCATGTGGAATGATTATCTGACTTTGATAGACTGGGCTTTCCACTGACTTAGAGTATGGTTGAAGAGGGAGATGAGCGATATTAGGACTTAGACCCCACAGTGACCATTTGCTTATGTTCAGTCCATTTGTTGAGCCATCCAGGGAATGCCAAGAATGATGTGTTGACCTTTTGAAGTGGGGACTAAAGGTTTGATGCTATGTAATGCATCCACTCAGAGGCTTACATGGGGTGCATAGAGGTAAACAGTCCTATTTCTAATGGATTCCCACATTTAAGGGCCAGGATAGACAATGGTTCTGACATGGACCCCACTTTCAACTTGAGTTGGTCCATAGTTCATTGGTTGGTAAATTTGGCTGCTGGTTCAGAGTCCACAGGGGCTGAAAACACTCTCTTGAGATGTTTTCTACAGTGCTTTTCAGAATTGACATTGTCACAAAGCAGCTTTACATGAATTTACATGAATGAATTTTAACTTGTGATTTTAAACATTTCTCTAGAAACCCGATACATCCCTAATGAGCAAGCCTGTGGCTATGGTGGAAAGAAAAAACTCCTTCAGATAACATTTGCACCTCGAAAAAACATGGGGGGAGGTCCTCTGTATGCTCATTAACAATGTAATGGTTAAAGAATAGAGTTCATCAGTGCTGACTATGATGACATAACTAAAAAGAGAGAACCAGAAGAAAGACAGACATGTGGGCACCCTGTGACATAAGGCAATCAGCCACTCCACTATCGGCAGACCTGAGTGAGCATTGAGAGTGGGGGAGTGACAGCATTCAAACATCCCAGTTTACCAGAACTATATGTTTGAAAAGCCTCTGCTCTTATCCTTCACCTAATAAAAGGCATTTTTCAAAAGACTTGACTAAACAAGTAAGTTTGCAGCCTTGTCCTCAAAAGACAGACTGTGAGTCCCGAAAATTAACTGGAAGGCTGTTCCATAACTGTGATGCTTTGTAGGAGAAAGCACTGCCCCCTGCAGTAGTCTTCATTATTCAAGGTATTAGTAAGAAGCCGGCAGCATGGTGGCGCAGTGGTTAGCTCCTCTGCCTCACAGCAAGAAGGCTTGGGCTCGGGCGGGCTCCGGCGTTTCTGTGTGGAGTTTGCATGTTCTCCCCATGCTTGTGTGGGTTTCCCCCGAGTACTCTGGTTTCCTTCCACAGTCCGAAAGCATGCACAGTAGGCTAATTGGCTGTTCCTAATCCTGTGGGGAGCTGGTGTTGAGGCTGAGAGCTGTGGAAGTGTGGGGTCCTCTCTAACTCTCTCGGTGCGGTCCTTTAAAAAATCTGTAATCAAACAGCAGGGGGCGTGTGGAACTTCCAGTTCCAAAAGTTTCGACTCCAGTCTGTGTGGCGGGATGGTGTTGAATGCAGAGCAGTAGTCAGTGAACAGCCACCTCACATAGCTCCCCTGCTGCTCCAGGTGGGACAGGACAGTGTGGAGGGCTGTTGCGATGGTGTCCTCAGTAGACCTGTTTGTCCTGTACACAAACTGGTGTGGGTCAAAGGTGGAAGAGTGGAAGGATGTAATTTTTCAAACAGTTTTTCAAAACATTTCATCACAACACAGGGTGGCATGGTGGAATGGGACAGGGGCTGGTTGAAGATCCTGGAAAAGACCCCAGCCAGCTCGTCTGTGCAGTCCTTCAAGACACGCCCAGGGACGCCATCAGGCCCTGCAGCCTTCCTTGGGTTTACAACCCACAGTGGAAGCCTCACGTGACACTCCTCCACTGTGAGGGTGATGCTACTATGGGCTGCTGTATGTTGTGTGCTCACCTCAGGTGTCTCTACTTCAAAACGGGCGAAGAAGAGCTTCAACTCCTCTGCCAATGAGATCTGCCCAGTAGTTGGAGATGTGCTGGACTCCGTGCCATGCCCACCTGCTGTTGTTGCTGTCAAGACATTCCTCAAGCCTCCTCTTGTAGTCCGACTTGGCCTTCCAGATGCCTCTTTTCAGGTCTTCACGGGCCACACTATAGAGGGCCCTGACTACAAACCTGAAGGCGATGTTCCTTTTTTTTTAATAACTGCAGGACCTTCCTGGTCATCCAGGGCTTCTGATTGGGGTAGATATTAATAAGTTTGTCCACTGTAATCCACGAAGAGCCGGGGCTCCTCGCTATGTCCTACGAGATGTCATGTGAGTGGAGAAACTCGGCTGTAACCCTCCTCTCACCGCAAACTCTGATCTTAAGAAGAGTGTGCCAGCTATAGATGATGTTGACCTAGCAGAAATTAGATTGGGTGAGAAACAACATACATGCAAATTGCCAAAACAAACACTGAAAAGAAAAGCACTGAAAAGAAAAGCACTGAGCTATCACCATCTGGCCGGAAGCTTCCGCCCTCATCAACATCAGTCATATCAGTGTCTAACTCACTTTCGTTGCTTCTGTATATGGCTCAACGTTGTAAAGCTTTCAGTTATCGAGTTCACTTGCCATGTCAATAACTAAAAGTTACAACTGGCTTGTTTCCAGCAAGTGATGAGGACTGGTCACATGAAAAGCAATCTCTATCTGTGTATAATGGACAGGCTCTATTTCTGCCCAATATGAAAAGTAATTAATAGTTCCACATAGTATTAGAAATAAACCAAGAAAATTTCTGACATTTTCAGTGACCGTATAAAAGGTTTTTATAGCTTTATTATCATGAGTATTTCACATGGTCTTTAAAATCCCCTCAACCTCTTTTTAATGATCTTTATCACTGGCTTTCATGAGTGTAGTTGTTTAGATTGTTTTTTTCCCACACATTTCTGTTTCAGGATTTTTTTAGCAAATCAGATCCATTTCTAGAAATCTTCAGAGTCAACAATGATGGTACTGGATCACTTGTGCACAGAACTGAGGTATGCTTAACAAATACATGTGCATGAAACATTAACAGTTTCATGATACAAAATCGAATGCTAGTTTTTTCCATCAACTTTTCCTCTGTCTTTACAGACCATCATGAATAATCTAAATCCAGTGTGGAAATCATTCAAAGTATCTCTAAACACTCTCTGCAGCGGGGATCTTGACAGAGAGCTGAAGGTAAGATGGTCCTTCATATTCTTTCTGTTTTATTCAGTGCTCTGGGGTCAAGAGGTCAAAAGTTTCAGTTAATGTTCATGTCAAACTTCAGAATGTGTGAGCTCTGTGACTTTAACTGAAATATGGTTGTTGGTGTCAGATGAGCTGCTTTTACAGAAACTGCTTATCTCCTGAGATTTTTGCACATGAGAGTAACACTGAATAGGTGACACTCTGTGGGTGATAACACCTTCAATAGAGAGATCAGAGAAAAATTACCAGACTAGTCTGATCCAACAGGAAGTTGGTAAAAAATTGAAATAATCACTCTTGGTGATTATCACTCTCAAGACACTCTCAGGACACACAACACCATCAGGTTCCACTGCTAACAGCCAAGAAACGGCTGTCATGGGTACAGACTCACCCAAACTGGACATTTACAATTAAGCCTAAACTGAGGCTATTTACTATTCACTTTTAAATAGTTTGCAACTCCTAGTGTTTGATCTGATATTAAAGTAGAGCTTGGGTTAACATCAAAATGCACACCTTATGGCCATTATAAAAGTGATAGATACGGTGAAGTCCAACAGAGACAAGGTTAAAACAGCATGTCATATATCATCAACCGTCATATGTTTCAGAGAAACACAGCTGATACTGCATTGCTTCTTACAGTGGCTTCAGGTTTGTATCAGAGCAGAATGTGTGGCAGAATCCCATAGCAGCAGTCACCTCAGTTCCGCTGCAGGACACGAGCCGACATCTCTCATAGCCTTCTAATTAACCAGCATCACTTACAGCAGTGGCGATCTGACAGTTAACTAAGTGGAAATGACACATCACAACAAGAAACTAGTGACACTAAAAAGCCCTTCAAACCTCTTTTCTGCTGCACTGTTAAACTGATCAGAGGCTGAGCACATTTCACTAAAATATATAAAGTATTTACATTTTGTTTTTATATATATATATATATATATATGTGTCCGGGGCAGCGGTGGCCTGGTGGTAGGGTGCTGGATTACTGATCCCAAGGTTGGGGGTTCAAGCCCCACTATCAGCGG
>JBCNYH010000001.1:36802357-36830352 GCA_039654325.1 Tandanus tandanus | reverse complement strand
TATATATATATATATATCATTCTTATTATTATTTTTTTTATCACCATAAATATTTATAAACATGCTTAAGCAGATTCATATCATAGCAAACCCATGGCACAACTCTAATAATAACTAATAATTTCACATCACAGTGTTTAATAATGCTTTTCAGACCATCTTCTGCAGTGTGAGTATGAAAAAAACAGTACATCAATAAATAATCGAAGCCTAATTCAGTTGATAGGAACCCCTGGAATCACCATACTATAAGGATTTTTACCCTTGATTTTTACTTTGTATCAAGTAAACAATGATATAGACAAAAAATAGAGGAAAAAATAGGGCATCGTCAACAAACAAGCAAAAAATAAGTCACAACTAGTACTTTGTTGCTCCACCTCGAATCTGAATTTTTCGAGTCATAGACTTCACTAATCGAAAACAATGTTCTCCATCAAGTTGCTTCCAACTTTCTCAAACAGCAGTGAACAGATCAGCTTTAAAGGATGGAGTAACATCATGGACCATTTTTTTTCATGTCCACCATAAATTTTCAATCATATTGAGATCTGGACTGTTTCTTGACATGTCATTGAGTTGATCTGCCTTTCTTGACAAAAAGCTTTAACACTCTTTGTTTTGTGGGGACAAGATGCATTTTCTTTCCTGAAAAATTACATTATCATCACCAAACCCATTTTCTATCAATGGAATAAGAAAAGTGTCCAACATGTCACTATACCCCTCTGCACTGATTGTAGAGGTAATGATTACGATCTCCACTGGTCCTTTATCTGACCTGTAACCCCATCTCATAAATGTTTTCTGCAGGCAATATCTTTTATATGTAGAACAGCACCAGATGAAAATTCCACATAATCTCCTTGTCCAATAAAGTGTGATTCAGCACTGAACATCACTTTCATCCAGTCATTATATACACCCCATGACTGCTTTTCTTTACCCGCCTGTAACATTGTTTTCTTCTGTTTATGTGCAAGTGCTACTTTTCCTTTGGCTTTTCTACAGTACATGTAATTTCTTACAGTTCTAACACAAATACTGACTCCTGTTTCTGCTCATTTGTTTCATTGTGCATTTTCTATATTCAAGGCATATTGCTTTGAATTTCCAATCCTGATACTTTGACATCTTCCTTATTTTACCTGTATGTTATTCTTTTATAATCTTCCCATTTTGTTTAGTCTTAGATACAGATTACTGGTAACTACCGGCATCTTCTGCCATACAAGGAATTTTATCATTTTTTCCATTGTTCCATCTGACAACTCTCTTGTTGGGGACATTCATTCATTCGTTAATTTTCTGAGCCGCTTAATCCCAATTAGGGTCTCGGGGAGGGTGGCGCCCATCTCAGCCAACTCTGGGCAAGGGCAGAGCACACCCTGGACAGCTCACCAGGCCATCGCATTTGCTGGTGACATGTTTCCTTTTAATTAGCTGAGTCTAAGTTTGTTCAGGTTTGTAAGCATGAACTTTTAACTGCAGACTAATTTGCATTTTCAGATGTGTGCTTGGATTAGTAATGCCAGTTTCAAGGTGGTTATAGGGTTATTTTTTCCCCCTCAGTATTGCATGATTCCATATTTTTTGATTAATCTGTTAAAATGCCATTAATTGAAATTATTTTATTTCATTTGTTTGAGGTATGCTGCATGAAGCCAAAATGTCCAGCTACTATACAAACATGTTATACTATACAAACATGACTTATGTTATATTTATTTATTTGATACAAAGTAATGTTTCTTCAATACTCTGTGCACTATGCATTGTATGCTATGCAAAATAACCTAATATAGCTATATTATACCTAATATAAATACCTATTATAGCTATATTATAACTATACATTATACTACATGCACTGTACTGAGCACTGAGAACTTTGCCCTCTATATTGACGAAGAGGAGGTAGAAAGAGTTTAGAGGTAGAGAGAGCTTCAAGTCCCTTGGAGTCCACATCTCTGCCAACTTCACTTGGTCTGTAAACATCTCTCACCAGGTGGGGAAGGCACAACAAAGGCTGTACTTCCTCAGAAAGCCCTGAAAAGCCCAACTACCACGACCCCTACTGATAAACTTCTACCGCTCCACCATTAAGAGCCTCCTGACCTACTGCTGTACAGTGTGGTTCAGCAGCTGGACTGCATAGGACAGGAAGGCCCTGCAGCGGGTGGTGAGGGCAGCAGAGCGGGTGATCGGAATAACAATATCCCCCCTCAGTGACATTTACACTGGCAGACTTCAGCAGAAAGCCAGTGGAATTATCAGAGACCCCTCACACCCTGGACACCCCCTTTTCTACCCTCTCCCCTCCGGAAGAAGATACAGTACACTCAAAACAAACAGACGCAAGGACAGCTTTTACCCAGAAGCTGTTAACCCTCTCAGGGTCAAATTAATTTTCTTTCATAGGAAAAATCTAATATTAAGTGAAAATTACCTTATGTGGTTGGACAAAAGGAATATACTGTTATTTTTATATTTATTTTTAATGCTTTCTGCAATGCATTATGGGATGTTGCAAATTGGCAACAATGGTCCATAGAGCACTTCGGCATGGTAAAATAAAACCAAAACAGACAACGATTGAAATGAGGAAAAGCAGTTTATTTTCCTATCTTGCCAATTTGAACTTTAAAAATTTAATTCAAAGTTGCCTGATGCCACAATGGAACAAACTACAAGCTGTCTTTTATGGGATCTACAAATGCTTCCTCAACTAGAATTTTTGCAGGTTAGGGGACATTTTCATTGGACAACCCAGTAGTTTCATCTGATGGATTGGTGTGGAACTACTTATTGCAAATATACAACAAAGTCCTGCAGTGGTACTCATATGTTTAAAACCATGTAATGAAAGTTTGTCTGAAAATTAACTAATTAGTAATTAGGTGTTGCAGATTTGCAACCTCAGCCTGGAGAGGGTTAAATGTGCCACCCCACCACCACCACTACACACACTGACTGAATGATCATCATTCAAACCATCCTCCTGGACAGTGCAATATCACTCCTTTTAGTGCAGTACATGTCATATCTAACATTATATAACATTATGTCACCATGCACCTTATGTACCTCTGTACATATCATGCACCTTTTGACATACCATGCACCATTTGACATATCATGCACCTCTTTGTGTATGTGTGAATATGTGAATATGTGGATTAATGTATATGTCTGTGTTTGTGTGAATATTTGGATATATATCAATATGTGTTTGTATATATAGAATATATGTATGTATATGTGTCTACATGTGTACATATAGGTATGTGTATATATGTGTATGTATGTATGTATATGCACATATAGCTTTTTGTATATACCCTAGTTGTCTTTTGTGCACTTTTATAATTGATGCTAAACAGAGAGCTGCTAAATTGATTTTCATTGTTCATGCAAAAGGTTAACAATAAAGATCTCTTATCTTATCTACAATATATCCTTTTTACTATACAATTTACAACATACTGTACCCTATACACTATACCCTTATTGCTATGCATTATACCATATACACTGTGCCCTATACACTTTACCCTTATCACTATATTTTATACCATATATATTGTGCCCCTCCTGGAAAAAGTCTATCGGTTGGCCTTGAAAAGGTACAGTGGAAGTGGGGAGCTGCTCACGTCAACTGGGGATGTTGTCGGGAGGTGGAAGGAATACTTCGAGGACCTCCACAATCCCACCAACATGCCGTCTGTGGAAGAGGAAGAGCCTGGGAGTTCAGAGGGTGGTCTGCCTATCACTGGGGCCGAGGTCGCCAAGGTAGTTAAAAAGCTCCTCGGTGGCTGGGCTCCAGGGGTGGACGAGATCCGCCCTGAATACCTCAAGACTCTGGATGTAGTAGGACTGTCTTGGTTGACAAGTCTCTACAACATCAGGGTCATCAAGAGCCGTACCTCTGGATTGGCAAACCGGGTAGTAGTTGTTCCCCTTTTTAAAAAAGGGGACCGGAGGGTGTGTTCCAACTATCGTGGAATCACACTCCTCAGCCTCCCCAGGAAAGTCTATTCAGGAGTACTGGAGAGGAGGTTCCGGCCGATGGTTGAACCTCAGATTCAGGAGGAACAATGTGGTTTCCATCCTGGCTGCAGCACTCTCGACCAGCTCTACACTCTACAGGATTCTGTAGGGGCATAGGACTTAGGACATAGGATTTGTGGACTTGGAAAAGGCTTTTGACTGTGTCCTTCGGGCTATCTTGAGGGTGTACTACGGGAATATGGAATACGGACCTGTTGCTACGGGCTGTTCGGTCTCTGTATTGCCAGTGCCAGAGCTTGGTCCGAATTGGTAACAACATGACGAATTTGTTTCCAGTGGGGGTTGGATTCCGCCAAGGCTGCCCTTTGTCACCGGTTCTGTTCATGATTTTTATGGATAGAATTTCTAGGCGCAGTCAAGGTGTTGAGGGGTTCTGGTTTGGTGGCCATAGGATCTCGTCTCTGCTTTTTGCAGATGACATTGTCCTTTTGGCTTCATCGAGCCAGGACCTCCAGCTCTCGCTGGAGCGATTCGCAGCCGAGTGTGAATCGACCGGGATGAGAATCAGCACCTCCAAATCCAAGGCCATGGTTCTCAGCCGGAAAAAGGTGGAATTCACCCTCCAGGTCTGAAATGAGGTCTTGCCCCAAGTGGAGGAGTTCAGGTATCTCAGGGTCTTCTTCACGAGTGAGGGAAGGATGGAGCGGAAGATCGACAGGCAGATCGGTGCAGCCTCTGCTGTACCGGTCCGTCGTGGTGAAGAGGGAGCTGAGCCGGAAGGCAAAGCTTTCAATTTACCAGTTGATTTACATTCTTACCCTCACCTATGGTCACGAGCTTTGGGTAGTGACCGAAAGAACAAGATCGTGAATACAAGCAGCTGAAATGAGCTTCCTTCGCAGGGTGGCAGGGCTCTCCCTTAGAGATAGGGTGAGAAGTTCAATCATCCGGGAGGAGCATGGAGTAGAACCGCTGCTCCTTCGCGTTGAGTGGAGCCAGTTGAGGTGGCTTGGGCATCTGATTAGAATGCCTCCCGAACGCCTCCCTGGTGTGGTGTTTCTGGCATGTCCAACCGGGAAGAGACCTCGGGGCCGACCCAGAACCCGCTGGAGGGACTACGTCTCTCGGCTGGTCTGGGAACACCTCGGTGTCCCCCCGGAAGAGCTGGAGTAAGTGGCTGGGGAGAGGGACGTCTGAACCTCACTGCTTAGGCTGCTGACCCCATGACCCGACCGCAGAAAAAGAGGAAGAAGATGAATGAATGAATATATTGTGCCCCTTCGATGAATGGCCACCTTAAATTGGTGGAGGAGTTTGAGCATCCCCATGATCCTGGGAGTTATGTTGTTGGGGGCATTAGCCCCAGGTAGGGTCTCCCAAGACAAATTGGTCAGAGGGGAGGGGTCAGACAAAGAGCAGCTCAAAGACCTTGTTGAAATGGCATCAAAGACTTAGGACAACCTTGCACAGAAAATTTAAACCAGGGCACCCCCTGGAGCCAGGTCTGGGATGAAGCTCCCCAGCAAGCACCTGATGGCCTCGGTCGGGCATAGTCTGAAAAAGCCACTGAAAGCCTCTACCTCATGGGCTCACCAGCTGCAAGGAAGAAGGTTGAGGTCGGGTGCAGTGTGAGGTGGACAGCAAACGAGGGCAGTGGCATGGGCGTCCCAATGTCTGGCAGTACAAATTGGCTGTAAGGATCTGGAATGTCACCTCACTGTGTAAGGTTCAGGAATGCCAAGAAGATATAATTGGGCTCACCCCCAAGCACAGTGTGACTCTAGAACCATACTCCTGAAGAGAGGCTGGACTTTTTTACTCTGGAGTTGCAAAGGGAAGAGGCGCCTGGCGGGTGTGGGGATACTCACAAGTCCCCAGCTGAGTGCCTTGGTGTTGGAGTTCTCCTGGGTGAGTGAAAGAGTTTCCATTTGCGACTGCAAGTTGCAGGAGGGAAGGTTCTAACTGTTGTTTGTGCTTATACACCAAATGGCAGTTCAGATTACCTGACCTTCTTGGAGTTTCTAGATTGTGTCCTGGAAGGGAGGAATTTGGAGAGGCCACGGTGAAGGACTTTCGGTTGGCTTCAAGGAAGTTCTGAAAACTGTTTGTCATCTCAGAAAGGAAAAGCAGGGCCTGCCCCAGGCCGTGCTTGGTCTGGGTGGTGAACAGCTGACCTCGACTGGGGATATAGTCGAGCTGTGTAAGGAGCACAGTGAGGAACTCCTCAATCTGTCCACCATGTCCTCCACTGAAGAGGCAGAAAGACGTGATAAAGAGGAGGGAGTTAATCAACAGGTGTTTTCAAGGTTATGGTTCATATTCTGTTACTTAATAATTGGATTCCTTTATTGGTTTTTCCTAGTTTATTTTATTATTCTATATTGTTCTTTACTTTTCATTATCTTTTGGGTTTTGTTTTCTTCTTTCTTGTAAATAATTTTGGAGAATTGTACATATTTTGGAGTATGAGGTGTGCACAAAGGCAAGATATCAACGATACATTATTAACAATCAAGAATTGATAGGTATGGGGTGGGATTAAATAAGATTTTTCTTCTTCTCACTCATTTTTGAATATGTTACAGTACATTCATTCATTCATATTCTGAACCGCTTAATCCTAATTGGGGTCGCAGGGAGGCTGGCGCCCATCTCAGCCAACTCTGGGCGAGGGCGGGGTACACCCTGGACAGCTCACCAGGCCATCGCAGTATTATTATTATTATTATCATTGTTATTATTATTATTATTATTATTATTGTCATCATAATCATTATTATTAGTCCTTTTGTTAATTATTTTTATTAATGTTATTAATTTTTCCTTTTGTTGTATGTTTTATTGTTGAATTATTTTGTCATAGTTTCTTTTTGTAAGTACTCTTTCTTGTCTGCTGTTCTTGTTTTGTTATAAACAAAATAAACTTTATTCATTAATTCATTAATTCTGCGGTAATCCCTACCATAACCCATCTCATGCCAAACTTTCCAAACTGGCCATCTTTTCTAGACCTTTCAAAACGAAGGAGCTGTGTGAAGGCATCAATGTTATGAAAAACAATAAAGCAGCTGGTCTTGATGACCTTCTATGTAACCAAATCAAAAATTTAATTCCAAAGGTGTTTCAGTGGATCCTGGATATGCTCAACTCCTGCTTGGAAACCAACAACATACCCAAGCGGTGGAGGAGGGCCAGAGTCATAGCCCTACTAAAACCCAGGAAGGACTAAGCCATTTCGAAGAGCTACAGGCTATTCACACTGCTGTGTCATATATTCAAGCTGTTTGAGTGCCTCCTCCTCAATCACATTACTCCCTTTGTCGAAGGACACCTTATACCCGAACCGGAAGGTTTAGAAGTAAAAAAAAAAATGCTGTTTTCTCCCTAGCACAGCTGATCTGGCAAAATCGTGCTGACCCAAAAGTTTTTTTGGCATGTGAAAAAAAATATGAATTAAACTGACCAACCACTCAGTTTTGTGATCGATCTGATTTTTTTATGCATAGAGGCACCTGCCACCTGGTTATTTTGTTTACGTGACATTGACCTATGGAGTCAGCAGCAGGCGCTCTGTATTTATTTGTGACTTGCAGAATCAGCCATTGAGAATGTGTTTTAGTGTGTGGCCAGTTGCAACACTATATTCTATTGGCTAACTTCGTTTGGGCCAATGATGTGGAGAATAATGTAGACTGCGCACCACCCCCTCTCTCATGGGTAACTGGCTTCAACTTCGGGTCAGAGCAAAAACTACAGAAGTGCTTGATTTGTGTTGTGGATTCGTGTTATTTCTGTGTTAAAATGGTTCATTCTTGTTGTGCTGTTGGCTGTGAAAACTGTGCAGATGGTCACAAAGAAATATCTTTTCACCGGTAAGTGATTATATTCTTTGTAAAACCATAGTCAAGATGATATTTATGGATAATTGTGTAGCATTTCAGGCACAGGCGCTTAATACTATAGACTAGAGTCGGCTTAAGGAAGTACAGCCTGATCTGCACAACACATAGTATAGGGAGAAGTGAGCCAAGGTGACAAGATTCTACAAGAGCTAGCAGAGCAGAGGAAGCTGTCTGAAGATTTGGGTCATTTTAAAAGATACTACCATGATTGTGCTAATAGCATGTAGTGCTTATTTAGCCCTTTAGGGGAAACACAACATTTTTTAGGATTTATTGAGGATGGCTATGAGAGAGAACTCATCACTGAAGCTGTGTACATAGACCTTTCAGCAGCTTATGTCACAGTTAATCTTCGAATACTTAAAATAAAGCTGATCACAATGACCAATACTGTGTCAATGACTGTAATAGCCAAAACATTTTTTCAACATTTTCCAGGTCCCACCCCCTCATTTTGTTCCTTTTATGAAGCATAGTATTTACTCCAAGTTTCATACAAATATATGCATATTTTCTGCTATCTCAATGAGCTAAAATGTTTTCATACAGTAATTATTCAGTAGCTGTTGCATGTGTGTATTAACACTGTATTATATATTGAGATAAAACCTTGTTTAATTCAACTGTTTCATTGCATGAAATAAATCACTGAGTGTGTGCTCTATCCACTTATCTGCTGATGTTGATATTCTTGCTTAGATTTGTTTTTCTTTGGAATAAGCACCCTGGTGTCTTCATTATATTGGTCTGTTATCATTTTAGCAGCCACACCAAAGTCAGTAGTACTGTTAACCTCATACTTCAAGGTGAAAATAAATCACTGTTTATTTATTAGAATCAGAATCAGAATCGGAATACTTTATTGATCCCGGAGGAAATTGTGTATCCCGGAGGAAATTAGGCACATAGGCGTTCAATTGAGTCCTGACCAGTCAAGAAGAACAGAAACAATCACCGCCATGACTTTCCAATCAGTAACAAATCCACTTTCACTGCATTCACTGCATCTGCTGTTGACAACTAATTTACATTGTGAGATTTTCGGTCACTGTTTGTGTTAATCTGTTAGTGTTCAAAAATGATTTGATGAGTTTTGAAGTAACTGCTAGCAACTAATAGTCTTTGATTTTTATGATTTCTGCAATAATCTGAATTTTTATTAAATTTAAAACTATATGATCATATCAGAATTTCACATAACATTACACATATTGTAATAACTTTGGAACTGTTGAGCTGCCAGTAAATATTATTACAACACATCCAAATTTTGTCACATTTTTTCTTTTCACATTATGAACACATTTAGGGGGTGGGAGAGTGAAAACCTGGACAAGATGCAGCTTAGTGCTTTTCTTCTGAAGAACTGGAAAAAGCAAACTGGCAACTCCAATGGTATGGAAAAGGGCTGAAGCATACTGACAAGTCAGTATACCTTGGTGTTAGTTTGGATCATATACTATCCTATAAGAACCACATTGCCAATATAAAGGCAAATATTGGTGCCAGGAATAGCATTCTCAAGAAGCTTGCTAACACCAAATGGGGCACAGATGCCAGTACCATTTGCACAATGGCTTTCACCCTCTGCTTCTCTGAATCAGTACATTATACCATATGCACTGCACCATATACACTTTACCCTTATTACCATATTTTATGCCATATACACTGTACCCAATACACTATGCCCTTATTACTATATTTTATGCCATATGCACTGTACCCTATACAGTATACCCTTACTAATATATTTTATAGTATATACAGTACACTATACCCTATACACTATACTCTATACACTCTTTACATTATCTTGCACATTACCATTAGCAACACTCAACTTAAAATATTACTTGTCAGAAAAGAGGACCCTGTTCCCTCTGAGGGCATTTCAACCCAGGTGTACTTTTGGCCATTGCAGAAGCAAGTGCTGTTTGTTTGTCCTTCAGTGATGAAGATGACCATCTTCATGCAGCATCTTGTTGGTGTGTCCGGAGATGACTTATAAGTCCAGTCCAGGCCAAGAAATTTCTTTGGCAGTGGGGGCAGGACAGCGTCCTTGCAGGCTCATTTGCAATAGAGGTCCTGCTCTCTCGGGCCTTGCAAGCTTCAGGTTTGGCCTTGTCATTCTTGATGCGCTGAGCCTCATATGCTGCAGCTCCCTTGAAGATTGCTCCTCGCCAGACCGAGCAGTCCTGGGCTAGCATCTCTCATGAGTCTCTCATACAGTAAGGTGTAAGACAATGGCTTTGTAGACTTTCAGCTGGGTTGCAAGGTTCTCCCCAGATGTTCCCACACTGAAGAGTGCAGGTGGCTGATAGCCGTGCTAGCATTGGCTATTCTTGCGTCAGTTTATTGTCAATATGGATGCAGTGGGAGAGGGCACTGCCCAGGTAAGTAAATTTGGCCACCACTATCAGTTTCTGTCCACACACATTCACAGTCGATTCGTGATATGGCTTGTTTGGAGCAGTCTGATACATCACTTTGGTCTTTTTTATTCTCATCATAAGTCCAAAGTTGCTGAAGCCGGTGGAAAACAGGTCCATGCATGCATTGCATGCCTGCAGCACTTAAAGTGTTCTGTCATCAGTGAACAGGAAATCACGGAGCTTGTCAGAGTGGACCCTGGTCTTGGCCTGCAAAGGTCACAGATTGAACAGCTTGCCGTCTGTTCTGTATCTAATGTTGATGTCTGGATCAGACTCCTGGAAAGATGAAAATCATGAAAGTACTGAAAATCATGCTGAACAATGTGGGTGCCAGCACACAACCTTGCTTCACTCTGTTTGTAATAGGGAAGGGAGCATCGTTAAGCACAAGGGATCAACATTATGCTCTTTGCAATTCTTTTGCAGCTGTCTGGCAACGACCACTATGTTGACAGTCTCTTTATTCTTCCTGAAGCCACACTGGCTCTCTGGGAGCAGGCCACACTCAAGGTGTTCAATCAGTTGATTGAGGAAGATTCTAGCCAATATCTTCCCAGCAATACAATACAAAGGTGAACAATAGAAATGCCTTTGTAGGACTGTTCCCTGTGTCCACATGATTTCAAATCGCTCTGACAACTCATCCTTCAGCTGAGATTTGACTGTGTTGTATACTTCAGCTGGAATTGCATTGACTCCTGGGGCTTTGACGCTCCACAGCTGCTTGATGGCCTTTGCTACTTTGGCGGCGGTAGGTGGATTGTCCAGGTCATTATTAATTTCGACCTGATGCCTGTTGATCACTTCCTCATTGATGTGTGATGGGCTGTTGAGGACAGCATTAAAGTGTTCAGCCAATCTATCCAAAATTTGGGACTTTTCTGTGAGAAAGGTGGTTCGATCAGCACTGAGAATTGGAGAAGAGCTATCGGGCTGTGGTCCATACACTTTCTTGATGAAGTCATAGAAGCGTCCATGTCGTTTTGGTCAGCATAACACTGAATTTCTCTGCTTTCTCTCAGCCAGGTATTCTCCATTTCATGATGCTTCATCTGGACTGCACTGCGGATTTTGCTTAAGGCAGCTTGCTTAGCTGGTCACTTGTCATTAAAAGGCTTTATAGGGGTTTTGTGTCTCCTCAAGCAGCTTACAGATCTCCACATTTTCATTGAACCAGTCTTCATCCCTGCGCTGACTGGGACTGAGTATCTAGTTTGCAGCTAAGTAGACAGTGTCCCGTAATGAAGCCCAGCTGTCTTTAACATTGTCTGCGATGCTGATGTTCTGTGCACATGATTAAAGTGTATCTGTGAGCTTTTTGCTGAATCTGGGATTATTAAGTCTCTGAATATTCATCCACTTGCTAGCATATTGTTGTCACTGCCTTCACAACTGCCTCTGCTCAATCCACCGGCGCCAGTCTTCATATGCTCTTGGGTAGACAGCCCTGGTTCACAGATCCGTCGGCTACCCTCACCTATTTTAGCCACTCTGCCAAAGCCGTTGCCCGAGGGTTGGGCACTGCTGCATGCAAGCAGCTACTAGTACCCATAGGTGACAGCTGGGTGCCGGTGGGACCAATAGAGGACGAGCCACTCCCAGGAGAGTGTGGCATGCAACGCCTCTAGAGTTACTACTCTTCCCGTGCAAACCAAATAACCCCCAGCAAGTGCTTACAGGTGTCAGCACCAGTCTTCAACTCGGATATTGGTTGTGTGAACCTGGTTACTGTAACCAACTGCGGACAATTTGGGTGATGATTCTGTTCTAGTGATGACCTCTAAACTGCGCGGCAGTAACTGCAGCTAGACGAAAGCGATTCTGAAGGTGTTGATTATGAATATGGTGATAGTGTTGTGGGGTGGTGACATGCGGTCTGGGAGCATGTGGTGGGCTATTGGTGCTGACTGTATCGCTGTACCATCTCCATAGCCTTGAAACTGTGGAAACGTTGACACGTAATGTTCTTTCCCTCTGTTACCTTCTGCTGACAAGCATCCCAATGGCTTGCTTTCGATGATTTTGACACAATCATACCATGATCAAATGTTGCATCAAGACAAAGCCAAATGGTACTTAACTTGGACCTAGTTGTGACTATTTATTGATCTAGTTATAGAGGAATTCATATTTGCTATAATAAAATTTTAATTTTAATTTTAATTAACAGAAATTTTGATGTTGCATTGATTGTTTGAGTCAATGTATACTGTACCCTGTACACTATATACACTTTGCCCTACTCACTATACTTATACTATATGCACTATATACTTTACTCTTATACACTATATCATCTTTCAAGTCAGATTTTTTTCCCTATGTAATCACCTTCACTGATGTTATTTACAATTACAGCATTTGGCAGACACCCTTATCCAGAGTGACTTATATTTATAATTTTTATACAACTGAGCAATTGAGGGTTAAGGGCCTTGCTCAAGGCAACCTCGGGGTACTGGGCTTTGAACCCCTGACCTTCAGATCAGCAATCCAGAACCTTAACCACTAAGCCAGTACTGTCATAGTTATTAAATTATGCATTATTATAAAAAGGGTCTTTGTCTTTTTATCTTCTGTTGTTTCTCTTTTTAGTGTACAGTTTGGGACTGGGACTCTAATGGAAAGCATGATTTCATTGGAGAATTCCAGACTAGCTTCAAAGAGTTAAAGACTGCCATGGATGGAAAACAGGTTGAGACACACACACACACACACACACACACACACACACACACACACACACACACACACACACACACATTTTAAGATTGTTGAATGATTTCTCCAGCAGCTTCCGAGGTTTCTCTGTGTGTTGCTGTTGCAGAAAACGGATAAT
The DNA here is from genome assembly GCA_039654325.1 of Tandanus tandanus. NCBI lineage: Eukaryota > Metazoa > Chordata > Actinopteri > Siluriformes > Plotosidae > Tandanus > Tandanus tandanus. The sequence continues at coordinate 36,817,165 of JBCNYH010000001.1, read as the reverse complement.
GATTTGGCTTTTCTTCTGTGTCACTCCCTGCCAAGTTTTTTCAGATGTATAACATTTTTTGATAACACAGGCAATAGTTTTTAGAGGGGGGGTGACAGAGGGAGGGAGAGAGAGAGAGAGAGAGAGAGAGAGAGAGAGAGAGAGAGAGAGAGAGAGAGAGACAGAGAACAATGCACACACTCGCACTACATAGACGAAATAAATGCTTGGACATCTCATACATTACATTGTGTTTTACAGGTCTATTATTATTCCGAAGATTTGTTTCACACTTGACTTTATATTTTCATTATTTAATTTCAATAATGCTCTAGAAAAATCCATGAAGCCTTACATTTAATGAATTCATTTTTTTAACAAAGCATCCAAGGTCTATTTATTTTCAGCTGAGCTCCACTCCGAGCTCACTATCAATGTCCGCTAGGAAATTTCTAAATGCTCTAACCCTACTCAAACTGTGAGGCCCATAAAAAACTGGACAGTTGGAGAGAGTAACATTGCATTGTCTGATCAATCCTTATTTCCACTACAACATGTGGTCTGAATTTGGCATCAACAGCAAGAATCCATGGAGCCGACAAGCCCTGTGCTTATCACTTCAGGCTGGTAGTGGTTGTGCTGTGATGCTGTGGGGAAGGTGGTCTTTGCACACATTGGACCCCTTAATACCAGTCCAAGATTGTTTTCATTCCACAGCATATCTGAGTACTGTTGCTGACTGTGGTGCATGTCTTCAAGATTTCAATGATTCAGAGTACCAGTGTCATTTTTAAATTACAAATTTTGGAAATATTTTAGAAGTATTTCAAAACAAAGTTGTAAAATTGAACAAAGCTGGTTTTGCGCTGGTTGGTGTGAATGGCTGTATAATCCCTGCTGGATTGCAGGAGGTGTGGGGTGGACAGTAACAAAGTACTGTCCTACTGTAACAAAATACAAAATACTTGAGTCCTGGACTTAAGTACATTTTTCGAGTATCTGTACTTTACTTGAGTATACATTTTTCTGCCAAATTTTTACTTATACTCAACACATTTTAAGACAAGTATTTGTACTGAGACAGGTTCGGAGGTTACTTTTAAACAACACCTTTTTTCACTCATCAAGATCATCCATAAAACTGACCAGTGGATGCTGAAAAAACACACAGTTTACTTTATGGACTTGAGTGGTTGTTTAATGAGATGTGACTTTTGTTGTTATCTTATTTGTATTTTTTCAACCGCAGATTCAGTGGGAATGCATCAATCCGAAGTATCAAATGAAGAAGAAGAATTACAGAAATTCTGGTTTAGTGATCCTGAATCAGTGTAAGGTGAAGAAGCATAAAAATGTGCAAATAGGAAAGCATTGGAAACACATCTCTTTATTCATGAGACAGATATTAATTTTTAACCGAATTTTCAACTTTTTTCTTAAGGTAATAAAGATGCACTCATTTCTGGATTATATAATGGGAGGATGTCAGATCCAGTTTACAGTAAGTAGCTCAGAATGGAGTCTCTCATATCAGCCTGTTGAAACATAAATGAACACAGACATGAAACATGCCATTTTAATAAACAAATCAGTTAAAAAAAAAAGTAAACATGCTCAGTGCACTAGAAGGCAGACCAGGATGGGTGGAGATATCAATGTGCATGGGGGGCAGTGGGAGAAGCTTGTGGAGAAAGACCAACTGAGCAATCCACCAGGTCAGGATGGGGATCTGCCATCTCCCAGTCCACCAGGTCGGGTGGGACTTGCTGAATGCATGCACCATGTATGCTAGCCAACAGAGATGCTCACATTACGCACAAGCGGAAATGTATGCGCTTTTGACATAAGTTCTATGTGAAAATTTATGAAAAGGGGCTCTTTGAAGTTGGGGTAGTAGGTAGTCATTAAATATTGTGTGCTTTAAGTTCTATCCTGGATTTCTTCTATACTAGTACTTTTGTAAAACTTTCTACTTGACTCAGATGGACCTAGTAGCAGAATTTTTAGGTACCAGGACTCTTAGCTGGTTCTGTGAAGGCCTAATCAGCAGTAGTTTCTGTCTTCCTTAAGGTGTGAATTGGGGGCAGGATCCAGAAAGTATATATATTGAAGGTATCCCCTTCAGAACAGATCACTTTCTAAAAACAGGTACTTTAAATAATGTGGCAATTTAATAGTGTACTTGCCTTTGTTGAAGTCGGACTATCAGGTGTACAGTTTTAAAGTAGATTGTAGTCGTGTTCCTTAAACCTATTACTGTTCTCACATCTTTTAGACCCAGTAGATCTTACCCTCAAGCCAGAGGTTGTGCTCTCAGAAACCTTATCTTCCCTCCATTGCTGTCCCAATCTCAAACGAGTGTGACAAGTGGGCTCTGGAACTGTCAATCTGCTGTAAAGAAGGCTGATTTGACCTCTGCCATTGCTTCTCACCATTCTCTTGACTTTCTAGCACTAACTGAGACCTGGATTTCCCCACACAACTCTGCTACACCAGCAGCTCTTTCCTCTGCTTATGCTTTCTCTCATACTCCATGAGTAACTGGGAGAGGCGGTGGCACAGGTCTGCTCCTGTCTTGGAGTTGGTGCATCACACCACTCTCTCTGTCTCATCTCGGAATTGAGAATTTTTTTTATTTTATGCAGTAACAGTTTCCTCTCCAATTAGTCTCCTCTTTATTGTCTCCTCTTTTTTTACTGCCCTCTTGGACCCATATGACACTTTTTAGAGGAAATGGACATGCTCCTCTGTACTTTCCCCACTGACAACACCTCTCTAACCCTTCTGGGAGATTTCAGTCTCCCCTAAGACAAGCTCTCGTCCTCTTGCCTTCTCCCTTTTCTTTATTTCTTTTCTCTAACATTCAACAACTGCTCTCCCACACACAAAGGAGGCAATCTCCTGTATCTTATTTTTAGCTGTCCCTTCCGAGTCACAGGCATTACTGCCTCCCCACTCCACATCTCTGACCCCCATTTGGTTTTCTTTACCATCACCCTACCTATTCTACTTAACACCAGATTTTAGTTTTCTTCCCCCACCCGGCAAAACTTCCACACTGTATCTCCATCTGTTGCTTCCTGCACTTTATCTAATCTTCCTGACACTGTCTTCTTTTCTTCCCTACCATTAGAATCTACTACTGACACTTTCCTCACTTCACTTTCTGCATCTATGGATCTCCTCTGCCATCTATCTACCAAACCCAAGACTTCTTGCCCTGCTCCTTGGCTCTCTGAGGTGCTGCGAAGTAATCGTAGATAAGGAAAATGGAAGAAATCACAACTTGAATCAGATCAGGCTTTCTACCATGCTCTGATATCCACATTTTCATCAGATGTGACTTCCGTTAAGACAGCCTTCTACAAGAAAAAGTTGGATGTTGCTGCACATAATCTACGCAGACTTTAACATCTTTTCATCTTTACTCAATCCACCTCCTCCTCCTGCCACACCCTCCCTGACCACTGAAGAATTTGCCAACTTCTTTGATAGGAAGATTAAACAAATCTGTCAGACATTCACTCCAACCCCAACTCGAATACTACACAGCATAGATTCCACTTCCCCTTCCCTGGCAAGGTTTTTCAATCTCACAACCGAAGAGATCCAGCAAGTCATCTCATCATGCAAACCTACCACCTGTCCACTGGTTCCAATCCCTTCCACAATCCACTAGAACATCTCTCAAGACCTTCTCCCCTTTATCACCACTATCATTAATAACTCCATATAATCTGCTCATGTACCAACAGTGTTCAAAAGAGCCAGGGTTCTATCCATGCTGAAGAAACCCTATTTGGATCCAACTACAGACCGGTATCAATTTTCTATTTCCTTTCTAAAATTCTTGAAGGCACTATTTATAACCAGTGTCTTTCTACCTTTTGCAGAACAACCTCTAAGACCCTAATCAGTCTGGCTTCAAAGCAGCACATTCCACAGAGACTGCACTTTAACTTTAACTACATGCTGCAAGATCATCCAAGATGTCATCAGTCCTCATCCTCCTGGACCTTTCAGCAGCATTTGACATGGTCAACCACAAGACTCTCTTGTCCATCCTCATGAGTCTTGGAAATTGTGGTTCTGCATGGCAATGGCTTGCTTTCTACCTGGAAAGTCACTCATATCAGGTTACATGTAGGGAATCCACATCTGCTTCACACAAACTCTCCACTGGTGTTCCCCAGGGCTCAGTACTAGGTACACTTCTGTTTTTCCTTTATACTAGGTCCCTCGGTTATGTCATATTCTCACATGGGTTCTCATACCACTGCGATGCAGATGACAATCAACTTGTCTTCTCCTTTCCTCCCTCAGACACTGATATTTCTTCCCGGAACTATGCATGTTTGGCAAGCATCATGGATGACAGCTCACCAACTGAAACTTAATCCCAGCAAGACTGAACTGCTGTTCATTTCAACTGACTTATCTCCACATCAAGATCTTGTACTCTCCCTGGACAACTCTTTGATCTCTACTTCGGTCACTGCACAAAGTCTTCTGGTAACCATAGACAATCCCCTGTCCTTCTCCTCTCATATTGTTAATCTTTGACAATCATGTCAATTTCTCCACTTTAACATCCAATGGATTCATCCATTTTTTCCCACTGAGGCCACTCAGATTCAGTTTCTTGTCATCTCAAAGCTAGACTACTGCAACTCACTCCTCGCAGGTCTGCCTTTGAGCGCCATTTGACCTCTGCAACTGATCCAGAATGCAGCTGCATGGCTTGTTTTAAACCTTCCTAAGTTCTCCCACACCATACCACTACTACACTTTCTTAAATTGGCTTCCTGTAGCTGCTCGCATTAGATTCAAAACAATAATGCTTCCCTACAAAACCAAAAATGGACCTGCACCCTCCAACCTCAGAGCACTTATCACACCCCGCTGTGTACCGCATTCTCTATTGAGGGTGCACAATATGGAAACATAACAGAGAAGCAGCCTGGTGTAAGATATACACATGTATTTAAAAGTCAAAGTAATATATCTTTTTTCTTTGTCATTAACCACAGACAAATATTAAATAAATGAATGAAATCATTCATACATTCATTCATTCATTCATTCATTCATCATTCACTCATTCAGTTCATACATTTATTCATACATTTTTTTCTGAATAAAGATGAATGAAATCTTCAATCTTTATTCAGAAAAATGTCCATGGAATATAAAAAAATATTTACTGGTTGCTTACAATAACAATATGGAATAACAATATGAAAAAAATCATGTACACTGAAGATGGAAAGAGGTCTATCTATCTATCTATCTATCTATCTATCTATCTTTCTTTTGTTGTGGCGAAAAGTGTCCATTTCACGACACGAGATATTCATATTCATTTTTCAGGTGTTTATTTAGCCTTTAAGAAAAGAAAAGCATACAATCACACAGAAGAAATTGTTCCAAGAGAAAAACCTCGGACCTGGTCTACCAGCTTGCACTGGCTTATATACAGTGCCCATTCCACTCTGATTGGTCCCTCATGACCTCATATCTCAACATGTCTCAACAAGTCCCTATATGTCTCAACATGTCCAGAGCTGACCTTGAAGCATAGGCATGCTTAGCCTTTAGGAAAAGAAAAGTATACAATCAATCACACAGAAGAAATTGTTCCACGAGAAAAACCTTGGACCTTGAACCAGCTCTGCAATTGGCTTATATAGTGCCCATTCCACTCTGATTGGTCTATCGTCCTCTAGCTTTAGACTCTGATTGGTCCCTCGTGACATCATGTCTCAACTTGGCCTTATTCTGATTGGTCCCTCAAGTTCCTCCTCACGCCCATGACTGATTCCTAGATGCTGAGTGGTCCATCAAGATCCCTCCCTTTATACCCCTAAGTTCACCATATTCTCGGTTCGCCACCAGTAATTTCTGGTACTACACTTGCTGAGATTGTTTACTTTAGGCTTTTTCTAAGAAATGACACTATATGTCAAGTTGACCTGAAGGGTCTGAACTCAACACCCCCTATCACTTAGGACGGACATTTTGTCCCTTTTCAAGGTCCGACATTTTGTTCCAGTGTTCCATGTTCAAGGACAGCCAAGCACTATTCAAACAGAGTGGAATGGCCCGAAGATAAAATAATGAAAATAAAATAATAAAATAACCATACACTCCTCATACAATAGTCACATAAATCATCTAATAATCAAATAGTGCAGTAAATCATACAATTGCTCTTCTACAGGTATAATCATTAACAATTTAAATATATATTTCATTAGAGAGGATTCATATTCATATTTATATTCATGTTAATGCTGTGGATGTCCAGCAATTTGCATAAGATTCATGGAGAACCTATATGACATTATGACATTTCAGACCGGCAGGCCATAGGCCTTCCACAGTTCATGGGTCCAAACCACACAGCGCCCCAGTGGGGCCTGATACCCTGATTTCCTCCACTTTAATATCCATCATTGAAATATGCATTCTGCAAGTCCCGCTCTTGAGCTCATGTATTAGTGGATAGCACCAGTCCCGCCCCTGAACGACTGAATAGCTAGGTCGATGTTTCCTATCTTCAGTTGGGGAAGGCCAGCTACTCAGAAGGCCCAGCAGGCCATGACACACTAGTGTGACCTACAAAAAAAACAACAAGACAAAACAAAACAAAAAATACAAACAAAAAAACCCAGCAAACTATATTGCAGGTATACGTTTTATTTTAAAATGGCAAGAAAACAGAACTAAAATGATACTTAAGGTCTTGGTCAGAAAACAGACGTGGGTCGGGCACTAAATGTTCAGACTTGGGTAGAATTTGTTACTAGTTTTTAATGTGTGTTTGTGTGTGTGTGAGAGAGAGAATATATTTTTCTTATATAAATTTTTTGTAATGAACACACAGATACGTAACCTTTATTTTCAGCCTTGATTTGAAAGTTCTTAAGCCTGAGTTTCTAACTTCTGGTTGATGTGGTGTTTTAAATTAGCTGTAAGCACTTTCATTCAAGGCAGTTGTTTTTATCTGTAGGTGGCAATTGATTTTACTGCCTCAAATGGCGATCCACGTAACAGCTGTTCCCTCCACTACATTCACCCATACCAGCCCAACGAGTACCTCAAGGCCCTAGTGGCTGTGGGTGAGATCTGCCAGGATTACGACAGGTAAAAGATCATTTGCTAATCTACTGAATTACAACAACAGCCAAGAATCCAACTTGTTTGTGCTTGTTATTTGATCAGACAGAAACAATGGAGATATTCACTGAGCCAGATTTGCTTCTGTACCTCAAACATACTGTTTATAATGTGTTGCTCACTTAAATGGATATTATTTTTCACTGAAAACAGTAGTTTATTGTATGGAAATTACATTACAAAGATTAATAAATTAATAAAAAAAAAACCCAGAGCATTATTACTTTCATATCATCTTCTTCCAGATCTATTAACACGGCTCTCAATATTAGTTAGTTATTTTACTGCCCTTCTATATCAAAAAGTATAGATATATTTTTCACCCGTTTTCATCTAAAGGCATTTTTCATTCTTGTAATATTAGCATAACAGCAGGCACACTCCTTTATTACTTATTCAAAGGCAAATATACATTATTCCATTAATGCCGTTTAATATTGGATTACTGTAAAGAAAACTGTCTGCAAATAAATACTTCACAAAACATAATTCAATGGTGTTTTGCCAAATTTTATGAATAATTTTAATTCTTACATTACAAACAGTGAGTAAAAAAATAATCTATAGATGTAATGATTTATGCACTTTTATTAATTTATTATCTCTTTCCCCATCCCCCCCCAAAATCACTGAGTCAGACAACTTTGTTGCTGATAAATTGTGAAAATCTTAGAGCATACACTTCAGTAATAATGTACACATGCTGTACCTTGGCCTCTTAACCACATCATCACATCACTTATCATCACTGTAGCATTCTAGCACTCTGACAATTATATTCGACCCTTACCAATGTCATACATAAACATCCACTCATTTATCAGGCTGTATCTCATTATTTGTCATCTTTAATCAAACCTTCTTTGATTTTAGTGATAAAATGTTTCCAGCATTTGGTTTCGGAGCACAGATCCCACCTGACTTCAAAGTAAGTCACAATAAAAAATCTGTCCTGTGTATGTGACATGACTTTCTCCTAAGCAGTGGTTTCTCCTGGTCAGTGTTTTTTCCTGAGCAGTAGTTTCCTCTGGTCAGTGGTTTTTCCTGATAATGGATTTCTCCTCAATGGTTTTCTCCTGGGGAGTGGCAGTTTTTTTTCCTATAAAGTGGTTTCCTCCAGGGCAGTAGGCTTTCATGCTTAGTGGTTTTCTCCTGGGAAGTGGTTTCTCCTGGCCATTGTTTCTCCCAAGTAGTATTTTTTTTTTAATTCAATTCAGTTCAATTCAGTTCTATTTGTATAGCGCTTTTTACAACTGTCATTGTCGCAAAGCAGCTTTATATAGTAAAAACAAATTGATTTTTATATATTTCTCTGTAAACCCTACATATCCCCTATGAGCAAGCCCACAGTGATGGTGGAAGGAAAAACTCCCTTAGATGACACGAGGAAGAAACCTTGAGTGGAACCAGACTCAAAAGGGAAACCCATCCTTATTTGGGTGAAACCAGATAAAAATACAAGCAACATAGCAGAAACTTCACTATACTTTAACCTGAAGTCTAACTGGTTATCTTATAACTGTAATGGTAATTGTAGTCCTAAATAATTTTAGTAAAAGAGTTTTCCTACATTGTGTTTTTTTCTTTGTAATATTTTAGTACTCTGCTGAGTAGTGGTTTCTCCTGGGAAGTGTTTTGCTTTGATCAGTAGTTTCTTTTGGGTACTGGTTTCTCCTGGTCATTGGTTCCTTCTGGTCACTGGTTTCTCATGGGTTGTGGTTTTCTCCTGGGTATTGGTTTCTTTTGGCTAATGGTTTACTCCTGGGTGGTGGTTTCTCCAGCTCAGTCATTTTTCCTGATCAACCATTTTTCCTTGTCAGTGTTTTTTCCCTGAATAATGGTTTCTCTTGGTCAGTGGTTTTCTCCTGGGTAGTGGTTTTATCCTGGGTAGAGGTTTCTCCTGGAAAAGGGTTTCTCATGGTCAGTGGTTTTTCCTGGGTATTTGTTTTTTCCTGGTCAGGGATTTCTTCTGGATACTGGGTTCTTCTGGATAGTGGTTATTAGTTCAATTACCAGCATTAGCTCTGCTTGGCCCTTGAGCAAGACCCACAACAGCTTAGCTGAATAAATGAGATAAATATATCTTACACAATTTCTGCTTTTGAAATACCAGGAATATAAAATATAATTTTACAGTAATCTGTTTCATACTGATTGAGTAATTTAATTTATTACATGAGCTTTTTGTGTCCAGTCATTACACCATCACTGCTACGAATGTGTTACTGTATTGAGTTGATATGCCAGTCTGTACAGATTACATTATCCCAGGTTAAGCCATGATCTTAAAAAAGATTAAGAATAACCAGTAAGTGGTTTTATTTCCAAACACATTTCTCTGACTGAAAGTTACCATGTCAAGTCCTAAGACAAGCCAGAGGAAACAGAAGGTGAAATGTGTCGACGGCGGAAGCATCTTCGCCACTTGCCTTATTTATTTAGGGCCCAAATGCTGAGCCAGAAATGGGGACTAGAACGCAGACAGGGGGGAAAAACGCAAACAAGGATGCCGGGAGAGAGAACCGGCCTTGCCTAAAATAGCAGGTAACAGCGGAAGTACCCGCTCTCTCAACAGAAACCTTTTATTCTTTTTATCTTTTATATTCTTTTCTTTTTCTTTCTTTTTCTTCTTTCTTTTCACATTAACAAAACATAAACAGAGCACCTGGTCACATAAAACCCAGGGAAAGAAATAGTGTATACCGGCTGTGAGATGTGTGGCTTCACACATACAAAGACCCAGCGCCTTCTAAACGGTGCTGGCTTCTTAAATAGGCTTGTGCCTAATGGTTAATTGCCAGCAGGTGCGGCTCCCCCCACCCCCCTACCGGAGGGAAGGGTGTTGGTGGTGTGCCGCCCTCTGCTGGTTGGTGAGGGAACAGCAGGCCTGGAGTCCAGCTGTCTCCTCACAGGACCCCCCCTCCTAGGAACGGCCCCTGACGTTCCCAACCTTGCGGCCGGTCCTGCTTGAAGGCCCGGATGGGGTCGGGGTCCAAAATATGCTGTGCTGGGACCCACGAGTGCTCCTCTGGGCCGTAACCCTCCCAGTCCACTAAATATTGGGTGGTTCCCCTAACCTGCCGTAAGTCCAGAATGCGCCAGACGGTGTAGGCTGGGGAGCCGTCCACCATCCGGGGCGCGGCGGGGAAGCGTGTATAATAGGGGCAAGGGTGCTAGTTAGAACTGGCCTCAAACGGGACACGTGGAACATAGGGTTGATCCGCATCGAGGAGGGAAGTAGGAGATGGTAAGTCACAGGATTGACCCGTCTCACTATCTTAAATGGCCCCACATACCTAGGGGCCACTTTGCGGGACTTAACCTGGAGGGGCAAGTCCTGTGTGGCGAGCCAAACTCTCTGCCCAGAGCAGAAGGAGGGCCCTAGTCTCCGCCTATGGTCAGCCGCTGCCTTTTGGCGGGAAACGGCTTTCTGGAGAGCTGAACGCACCTTCTCCCAAGCCCAACGGCAGTGCTGAACAAATTGTTCTGCCACTGGGACCCCAACCTCTACCTCTTGCTCAGAGAACAGGGGCGGGGCATACCCAAACTGGCACTCAAACGGGGACATCCCCAGTGAGGCACGCCAGAGGGTGTTATGGGCATACTCTGCCCAGAAGAGGTGATCCGACCAAGAGGAAGGATTGGAGGAGGCCAGGCACCTGAGACTTCTCTCAAGGTCCTGGTTGACGCGTTCTGTCTGACCGTTTGACTAGGGGTAGTAGCCAGAAGAGAGGCTTGCCGAGGCCCCCATCAAATGGCAAAAGGCTCTCCAGAAACGACTGGTGAATTGCGGACCCCGGTCCGAGACCATGTCAACCGGCATACCATGGACTCGGGCCACTTGGCGGAAGAGTAGGTCAGCTGTCTCCTTGGCTGAAGGCAGTTTGGGCAGTGCAATGAATTTGCAGGCTTTGGAGAATTGGTCGACCACAACTAAGATCACGGTGTTGCCCCTGGAAGGAGGTAGACATGTGATGAAGTCCAACGCCAGGTGGGAATAGGAACGTGATGGCATGGGTAGAGGGTGGAGCAGACCTGCGGGTTTAGCCCTGGGTTCTTTATTACAGGCACACACCCTACAGGCAGCCACAAAATCATGTACGTCCTTGCCCATTCGGGGCCACCAGAAGCACCGCCGCAGAAACTCCAGGGTGCGGCTCACACCTGGGTGAGCTGAAAAGGGGCTGTATACCCCCGCTGGAGTATTTTGGGTTGTACAGTAGTTGGTACGTAGAGTAGGCCCGGGGGGCCCCCACCTGGGTCTGGCTCCTTCTGTTGGTTGCACTCAACCATCTTAACTATGTCCCAGCGAAGCGGGGCTAGGATCCAAGAGGGGGGAAGGATAGGCTCCAGCTCCCAGTTTACGGGAGGAAGTGCCCACTGACGGGAGAGGGCATCGGGCTTAGTGTTCTTCGATCCCGGTCGATAAGACAGCACAAAGTCGAACCGGGTGAAGAACAAGGCCCACCTGGCCTGGCGCAGATTAAGATGCTTGGCTTGTTGGAGATAAGCCAAGTTCTTATGATCCGTCCAGACCAGGAATTGATGTTGAGCTCCCTCCAACCAGAGCCTCCACTCCTCTAGGGCTAGCTTCACGGCTAGGAGCTCCCGGTCTCCAACATCGTAGTTACACTCTGTAGGAGTGAGGCGGTGTGAGTAGAATGCACAAGGGTGGAGCTTGTTGTCCTGTCCAGAGCGTTGAGACAGCACTGCCCCTACCCACACATCCGAGGCATCTACCTCCACTATGAATGGAAGTTAAGAATCGGGAAGCTGGATCACTGGGGCAGTGGCTAAGTGGTCCTTTAGCTCATCAAAGGCCCTCTGGGCTTGAGATGTCCATTGGAAGTGCCCTGAGGTTCTTCTTTGTCAGGGCAGTAAGTGGCACTGCGATGGTGCTAAAGTTCCGCACAAATCGGTGGAAGAAATTGGCAAAGCCCAGAAAGCTCTGAACGAGCCGAAGCAATGTGGGGCGTGGACAGGCTGTTACCGCTCTAATTTTTCCTGGGTCCATGCTCAGCTGTCCCTTGGACACCACAAATCCAAGGAAGGTGACCGATTGAGCATGGAAGACGGGTTTCTCCAGCTTAACAAACAGGTGGTTCTTCAGGAGCAGCTGGAGAACCTGTCTAACATGGGCTACGTGTTCATCTGCAGTTTTACTATAGATAAGAATGTCATCTAGGTAGACGAACACGTAACGGCCCAGGGTTTCCCTCAGGACCTCATTGGTGAACCGTTGAAAGACAGCAGGGGCATTCATCAGGCCGAAAGGCATAACCAAATACTATAATTAATAATGCCCTGATGGGGTGATGAATGCTGTCTTTCATTCATCGTCTTCACGAACCCTGATAAGGTTGTATGCACTGCGCAGGTCCAGTTTGGTAAAAACGGAGGCCTGCTGCAATGCCTCGAAGGCTGAGGCCATCAGGGGCAGAGGGTAATGGTCCTTAATGGTGACCTTATTCAGACCCCGGTAGTCGATACTGGGCCGGAGACCCCGTCCTTCTTCCCCACGAAAAAGAACCCAGCCCCTGCTGGGGAGGTGGATGGCCATATGAAGCCCAGTGCCAGTGCCTCCCGGATGTACTCATCCATTGTCTGGCACTCAGGACCTGATAGGGAAAACAGCCGACCCCTGGGTGGGCTGGTACCAAGCAGGAGGTTTATGGCACAGTCAAATGGCCTATGTACTGGCAGGAGCTGGGACTTCTGCTTACTAAAGACCTCCCTGAGGTCCCAGTACATGGATGGGACCTTGGAGAGGTCTGGCAAGTGGGTGGTAAGAGAGTGGTCTTTGGTTGGGGTCTCTGGGAACCCTAGGCAGAGCTGTTGGCACTGGGGGCCCCACGCCATGACGGATCGACTGAGCCAGTCCATCTGAGGGTTGTGGCGTTGCAGCCAGGGGAACCCCAGTATTAGCGGCAAACCTGGGGCCTGGAGCATATACAGTGTAATACGCTCGCTGTGTTGGCCTATATGGAGCTCCAGGGGGCCTGCCTGCTGCGTAATACCTCCCTGGGCCAGGGAACGGCCATCTATGGCTGAAATTGGAAGAGGGTGGTCCAGGGAAGTCACTGGCAGCTTTAATTTACTGGCCACGGTGGCATCAGTAAAGTTGCCTGCCACTCCGAGTCCACACAAGCCTGAAGATGTTCCTCCAGGTCGGGTCCCCATATAAGCGACGCGGTGAGGAACAGTCCAGGGGTTTGGGGAGTGTGGGAAGGGTCCAACACAGGTCCCCGATCCCGTGCCGGACCTAGGCTTTTCCTGGCAACTTGGGACAAACGGTCCGATGGTGGCCCGTGTGACTGCAATACAGGCAGCGACCCTCCCGTATGCGTGCCTCACGCTCCTGCCGGGAGAGCTGGGCATGCCCAAGTTGCATCGGCTGCTCCACATCTAACGGGGGTCCAGTGTTCACACTGAGCAGACCGGAGCCAGACATAACTGCCCTGGGTGCCCTCTCCTGCTCCCTGGTCCTCCGGCGCTCCCAGAGCCGGTTGTCCAATTTAAGGGACCGATCAATTATTTCCTCCAAGGAGGTTGCCGGGTCGCGAGGAGCTAGCTCATCTTTAAGCTCCTCGCTAAGGCCCTGGGAGTAAGTGGCCAGGAGAGCAGCTGAATTCCAGCCACTCTCGTCAGCTAGAGTGTGGAATTCAACTGCATAATCTGCCACCGGGCGTTGGTCCTGACAGATGCGCAGCAGTCTGGTGTTGGAATTATTGGCGCAGATTAAGTGGTCGAAGGCCTTACGGAGGGCCTGGGTAAACCCTGCTAAGGAGTGGCAAACCTCAGCCTGGTTCTCCCAAATGGGTGTGGCCCAGGTTAATGCCTGCCCAGTGAGCAGGTCTATGATGTAAGCTATCTTGGATCTCTCCGTAGGTAAACTCGAGAGTTGCTGTTCAAAAATTAGGGAGCACCGAAGAAGGAACCCACGACACCGCTACCTATCCCCGTCAAACCTCTCGGGTGGAGATAGGGGGGGCTCAGAATGAGGGAACGGATTGTGGGTAGGGAAGGTTGCTGTGGCCGGGTTAAGCTAGGGCCTATGCCCACTGGGGGCATGACCAGAGCCTGCAAGGTCTCAGTGATTTGACTCAACTTCGCTGTTATCTGTTGCAGTGCTAGTTCATGCCGCCCAATGGCAGCTTCTGGTTAGCCAAGGCGTTTCTGACCGTCTCGTCCCCATTTGGCCCAGCTGGGTCCATCCTGGCTGGGTCTTTCTGTAACGTGTCGACGGCTGAAGCATTGTCGCCACTTGCCTTATTTATTTAGGGCCCAAATGCTGAGCCAGGAATGGGGACTAGAACGCAGACAGGGGGAAAAAACGCAAACAAGGATGCCGGGAGAGAGAACCGGCCTTGCCTAAAATAGCAGGTAACAGCGGGATTACCTGCTCTCTCAACAGAAACCTTTTATTCTTTTTATCTTTTATATTCTTTTCTTTTTCTTCTTTCTTTTCACATTAACAAAACATAAACAGAGCACCTGGTCACATAAAACCTAGGGAAAGAAATACCGTATACCGGCTGTGAGATGTGTGGCTTCACACATACAAAGATTCCAGATTCCAGAGCCGAGGAGCAGCAGAGGAAAAGGCTCGATCCCCCATTGTGTGGAGTTTAGTCCTGGGAGTGCAAAGGC
>JBCNYH010000001.1:36784988-36795919 GCA_039654325.1 Tandanus tandanus | reverse complement strand
ATCCTGACGGGAAGTATCACAGCCTGGTTTGGGAACAGCACCAAACAGGACAGGCAAGCTCTCCAGAGGGTGGTGCGGTCAGCAGAGCGTACCATCCGTATCGAGCTTCCTGACCTGGACACTATATACAGCAAGCGGTGCTGGACCAAGGCCAGCAAGATAACAAAGGACCTCAGCCATCCCAACAATGGACTCTTCTCTCTGTTACGGTCAGGGAAACGTTTCCGTTCCTTAAAAGCAAACACTAAGCGAATGAGGAGGAACTTCTTCCCGCAGGCCATTCGGGCCCTGAACCAGAACACTGGTACCTGGACTTTGTAGACTCTACCCCACACATAAACATTACATTCTACCTCAGCTTATGGTTGCACCCAGTCACTTGTCACTTTATACTTGTCACTTTACAATTACAGACACTTGACACTTTACATACAGTGTTACTGTAAAATTGCCACTGCATTTATATTTGCATTTATATTTCATCTTATTGCATTTATTCTGCATTCATACCTCATTTTATATATATTTCTATATTTTGATTTTTATTTTATATATTTTTTTTTATTTTATTTTATTTTATTTTTTATATTTTACATTTTTATATTTATATTGACTTTAACTATAAAGCCCTTTAAATAGTTAATAGTTATTGTTATGGTTCTTTTCTTCTTGATATTGATAGTTTTTATTCTTCAATTTTTAGGACAGTCGTAACAAGCATTTCACTACATGTTGTACTGTGTATGATTTTGTACGTGACAAATAAAAAAAAATGTAAAAATTGAAATTGAGTCCTTTTGGGTATCATGTGACTCATCTGAATAGGTCGACTTCAGTTGAGTTGAGGTCGAGTAGATCGAGTTGAGTTCGAAAATAGGTTGAGATACAGGTCGAGTAGAGGTCTACCTAACTTGGCCGAGCCGAGTCGAGAGTTAAATCGAACTAAGGTCCTTCTAGGTTGTTATGAGGTCGTTATAAGGTCGACTCAGGTCGAGATAAGCCCCTGGGTTGTGACAGTTCGAGTAGTTTGCGAGATCGAGTTGGTCGAGTTCCTGATGTCGGCAATGGGACCGCACCTTTAGGTAGATAGTACATATAAAAGTAACATTCACATGAATTCTAGAACTTGATGTTCTTCCTTACATAGTGAAGGACTATAGATATGGACATAGTCCATCCTGGTACCATCTTTTCCACATGAAAGTGATGCACATGCACCTCACTGTTCATATGATGTAAAAGAAAATATAATTAATCAGACCAGTCCACCTTCTTCCATTGCTCCATGGTCAAGTTTTAATACTCATATTCCCATTGTAAACACTTTCAGTGATGGACAGGTGACATGCATGTGCACTCTGACTGCTCTGCAGGTATGCTGCCTCATACACAGTGATCTGTAATTCATTCATTCATTCATTTTCTGAACCGCTTAATCCTAATTAGGGTTGCAGGGAGGCTGTGGCCCATCTCAGCCGACTCTGGGCGCAGGCAGAGTACACCCTGGACAGCTCGCCAGGCCATCGCAGGGCAGAAACTGACGGCTATGCAGCCTACTCTTGACGAAAATCAGCAATGGTTCTTTTCATGCCTCTCACCATAGGCAGTGAGAGACATGGCTGGCCTTTGATAACCCAGTTAACTGCACTGGGGGGACAGCAGTGACAACCCGTTGATAGTGGGGCTTGAACCCCCAACCTTGGGATCAGTAATCCAGCACCCTACCACCGGGCCACCACTGCCCCGTGATCTGTAATATGCTGTGTTTTATGATTCCTTTCCTATCATCTCCGGCATCCACTTTTTCTGTTTGTGCACTTTTGTGGGATCAGACCACACAGGCTACCCTTTACTCTCCATGCATGACAGTGAACCCACAGTGCCCTTCAGTGCCCATGTTCCTGGTTAACCGTTTATCCTTCCTTGTACTGTCTTTGGTAGGTACTCACCACTGTAAGAACCCTAATCCTGCAAAACCTGTGGTTTTGGAATTTAATATACCTAGTTTTCTAGCCATGATACATGAAGAGTTCATACGCAAAAGCCAACAAGCAACATTCAGACAAAAATAGAACCACTCCTACCAGCAGACAGGTTACAGTGCCATCTATCAATGTTGCACATTCATTTTTACATAAAAGCCAACAACTCAAATGATAATCACAATGAAAATAAAGGTTTTACTTCAAAAACCGACAACTGCTGGTCCCATTTTACTGCAACTAGCGACAACTCCATTTCAGCCAATCACGTGCCCGAATGTGATGACATCTACCAACAGATCTCAATGTGATGACAATCCATGAGCGTTTTCTTTAGCAGAATCATGATCAAGTGACTTATGCACTGTATTATCTTGTGTTTGTTTATGATTTTTCTTAAAAAAAAAACAACCCAAATTTGCAACTCTGGTATGTGGTAGCTTGTACCATCAAGAAACTTTATCATCATCATCATCTTCTTCTTCTTCAGCTTAATCCGGGGTCGGGTCCAGAGGTCCAGACATCCCTCTCCCCAGCCACTTCCTCCTGCTCTTCCGGGGGGACGCCAAGGCGTTCCCAGACAAGCCGAGAGACATAGTCCCTCCAGCGTGTTCTGGGTTGACCCCGGGGTCTCTTTCCAGTTAGACATGCCAGAAACACCACACCAGGGAGGCATTCAGGAAGCATTCTAATCAGATGCCCAAGCCACCTCAACTGGCCACTCTCAATGTGGAGGAGCAGCGGTTCTACTCCAGGCTCCTCCCGGATGGCTATGCTTCTCACCCTACCTCTAAGGGAGAGCCCCGCCACCCTACGAAGGAAGCTCATTTCAGCCGCCTGTATCCACAATCTTGCTCTTTCGGTCACTACCCAAAGCTCGTGACCATAGGTGAGAGTTGGAATGTAGATCGACTGGTAAATTGAGAGCTTTGCCTTTCGGCTCAGCTCCTTCTTCACAACGATGGACCAGTACAAGCCCTGCTTTACAGAAGAGGCTGCACCAATCTGCCTGTCGATCTCCCATTCCATTCTTCCCTCACTCGAAAAGAAGACCCCGAGATACTTAAACTCCTCCACTTGGGGCAGGACTTCGTTCCAGACCCGGAGGGTGCATTCCACCCTTTTCCGGCTGAGAACCATGGCCTCGGACTTGGAGGTGCTCATTCTCATCCCAGCCGCTTTGCACTCAGCTGCAAATTGCTCCAATGAAAGCTGGAGGTCCCGTCTTGATGAAGCCAAAAGGACAACATCATCTGCAAAAAGCCGAGATGGAACCCCTCAACGCCTCGGCTGCTCCTAGAAATTCTGTCCATAAAGATTATGAACAGAACCAGTGACAAAGGACAGCCTTGGCGGACTCCAACCCTTACCGGAAACGAATTCGACCTGTTGTTACCAATGTGGACCAAGCTCTGGCTCCGGTGGTACAGAGACCTAATGGCCCGTAGCAACGGGTCCGGTACACCGTACTCCTGGAGCACACCCCACAAGATAGACCGAGGGACACGGTCAAAAGCCTTCTCTAAATCCACAAACACATGTGGACAGATTGGGCAAACTCCCATGCCCCCTCCAAGATCCTGTAGAGTGTATAGAGCTGGTCGAGAGTGCTGCGGCCCGGTACCTGTCTGCTGCCTCGGGAGTCCCACAGGCCAAAAAGACCTGATAGGCCTCCTTCTTCAGCTGGACGTCACCGCAGGTGTCCACCACCGGGTTCGGGGGTTACCACCACGACAGGCACCAATGACCTTCCGGCCACAGCTATGGGCTGCCACCTCAATAACGGAGGCACAAAATATGGCCCATTTGGATTCCATGTCCCCTGCCTCCTTTGGGATGTGGTTGTAGCTCTGCCAGAGGTGGGAGTTAAAGGCTCTTCTGACAGGAGACTCCGACAAAGGTTCCCAGGAGACCCTAACTACACGCTTGGGCCTGCCAGGTCTGGAGGGTGGCCTCCCCCGCTATCGGAGCCAGCTCACCACCAGGTGGTGATTGATTGATAGCTCAGCTCCTCTCTTCGCCCAAGTGACCAGAACATGTGGCCGCAAATCTGATGACGCGACTACAAAGTCAATCATCGAACTGCGGCCTTGGGTGTCCTGGTGCCAAGTGCACTTATGGACACCCTTATGTTCGAACATGGTGTTCATGATGGACAAACCGTGACGAGCACAGAAGTCCAACAACGAAACACCATTCTGGTTTAGATTGGAGAGGCCGTACCTACCAATCACACCCTTTCAGGTCTCTAACACACCCCCTAACGACTCCAAAAAGGGTGGGTACTCTGAACTGTCATTAGGTGCATAAGCACAAACCACAGTCACGACCCGTCCCCCCACCCGGAGGTGGAGGAAAGCTACCCTTTCATCAACCGGGGAGAACCCCAACATGTGGGCACCGAGCCGGAGGCAACAAGGATGCCCACACTGGCTCGCCGCCTCTCCCCATGAGCAACTCCAGAATGGAATAAGGTCCAGGCTCTCTCGAGATGGGTGGTTCCAGAGCCCAAGCTATGTGTAGAGGTGAGTCTGACTATATCTAGTCGGTATCTCTCAACCTCAGACTCCTTCCCCACCAGAGAGGTGACATTCCTTGTTTCAAGAGCCAGCGTCAGTAGCCGAGGATCGGTCTGACAGAGCCCATGACTTCGGCTGCCACCCAACTCACAATGCACCCGACCCCTATAGCCCTTCCCACAGGTGGTGGGTCCTTTTCAGTCTAGGCCCCAGCCGGGCTCCATGGGCAGAAGCCTGACCCCGGTAGCCCACGTCCGGGCAAGGGAAACCGAGTACTTGATTTTCTATCCATAAGGGTCTTTTGAACCGCGCTTAGTGTGGACCTTCACCTAGGACCTGTTTGCCTTGGGTGACCCTACCAGGGGCATAATGCCCCCGACAACATAGCTCCTAGGATCATTAGAACACGCAAACCCCTCCACCACCAGTTGGTGGCGATTCAAGGAGGGGTACTTTAATCAGACTAAAAAATATCATTTGATATGTTCATTATTTATGACATATGCGAGAGGCATAGGTTATTCTTTCTGTCATTTCAGTAATTTTTGTGGGAGTGATATTTTTGTGAGACCAAAGGGAAGCGATGACATCAGATTCTGCCAATTTTTTCAAATTAGTCTACTAATTACTTAATTTATATTAACCCAGAATACCCTAGTTTAGAATTACTAGGTTTGACCTGGAATCCACAAAGAAAAAATATATTTTACAAAATTCATAAAAATGGAGTAGTCTGCTTTTACAAAACTCTTCACATCAACTTCCAGAACTGACTGTTCACTTCCTGTAAAATACATCCCACCTCAATGACCGATACCACTGTCATGAGATAACCACTGTTATTCACTTTAAAGTTATAGTTCACATTTTAAAGTTATGGTTGATCAGTATATATGTAACAGTGATCCTATGATCCATTGCATAACTATCATACAGTAGATACTTGCATTAGGCACAAATACTGACCGGTTAGAATTAGTAAAGAAACTCTAAGGGAAAGTAATACAGTAATGGCTGTATGAATTAAATTAAATTACCGTAAATGTCTCATTTATGGAATTTCTCAGAAAGGTATCTAGGTGATTCATTCCTGGTGGGTACCTTGATTCATAGAACCAAATTACATTCAGTGGTGCTAGAAAGTTTGTGAAACGTTTCTAAAGACTTCCCACACTGAAAGTAGATAAAGAGAACAAACCATTACACTTGGTCATCTATTTATTTAGGAAAATAATCTAATATAACATATCCGTGAGTGGCAAACGTAAGTGGACCTTTGCTTTCAGACCTCCTTGTGCTGTAATAACTGTAACTAAATGTTTGTGGTAATTGTTTATCAGTCTTGGAGGGATTTTAGTCCACTCCTCTGTATAGAACAGCTTCAACTTTGGAATGTTGGTGGATTTCCCTTTATGAACTTCTCCCACATTTTTACTAGACTAAAATCCGAACTTTGACTTGGCAATTGCAAAACATTACATTTATTCATTTTAAGCCATTTGTTGGTAGAATGACTTATTTCTTTGGGGACATTGTTCTTAAAGGCACAAGCTTTTATCAGATTTATGCAGAAATATAGAAAATTCTAAAGGGTTCACAAACTTTTAAGCCCCACTTATGAAACTGGAATCTTCTTTTTCTTAGGTATTCAAGGTGTTATAGAGGCTTATCAGAACTGTCTGCCTAAGATCCAACTCTATGGCCCCACTAACATTGCACCAATCATCCAGAAAGTGGCCAACTCTGCTTCTGAGGAGATGCACACCAAGGAGGCCATGGTGCGTCTTCTTATCTTATCTTGTCTTGTCTTATCTTATATTATCTTATCTTATCTTATCTTATCTTATCTTACATCAGCTCAGACAGACATTTCTTACCTCACAGAGGAAGTCGGCTTTAATTTAATATTTTTGTATCTACTATAACTTATTATAGTGGTTAGCAAGACTGCCTCACAGCAAGAAGGTCCTGGCTTCAAGTTCTGGAATTTTTGTTTGGGGGGGGCTTCCTCCCACAGTCCAAAGAAATGACCTTTAGGATAACTGGCTGTTCCAAATTGTCCCTTTGTGTGAGTGTGAATGGTTGTGTGTGTTGGCCCTGCGATGGACTGGCGAGCTGTTCAGGGCATACTCCTCCTTCGCATGCATCACGCAACCCTAAAAGGATTAAACAGTTCGGCGAATTAATTAGTTAATATTACAGAATAACATTCAACTGAATTACATTCATTTGCCGACCAGCTTCTAGGGTTGCAGTGCTACTACGGTCACAACAGGCTCTAGGCAAAGACAGGGCAGGTTCACCCTAAACATCTCAGCAGTCCATCACAGGGCCAATACACATTCACACTCACACCTAGGGGCAATTTGGAACAGCTAATTAGACTAATGTGGATGTCTTTGGACTGTGGGAGGAAACCAGAGTGCCAGTAGGAAACTCATGCAAGCATGGGGAGAAACTCCACAAAGAAACCAAAGAAGCCAAGCCTGTGACCTTGTAGCAGTGAGACGGACAACACTATAGGTGTTGCCCTGTATAGGATTTTTTCTGGTCATCCATTTCTCTGCTGCATTTCTATTCATAAACCTTCCAGTGCTTATTAGTTTTGTCCCCATGTAAACTGACGGGATAAAAGTAAGTTGGGAATCGATGGACAACACAAACCTAAAATATTGTAAGTTGGTAAATAAGTGGTTTATACTCCCTTATGGAACATATTAAACAGGTTCCACTTCGTCAAGGATAAGTTGCTTGTGTGTTGACCCACTACCTCCTTTTTTCTCAACAGGAGTATTTCATTCTGCTGATCCTGACAGATGGTGTAATAACTGACATGGCTGACACACGAGAGGCCATTGTTCATGCCTCTCACCTCCCCATGTCTGTTATTATCGTGGGTATAGGCAATGCTGACTTCAGTGACATGCAAATGCTGGACGGTGATGACGGCATTTTGCGCTCTCCCAAAGGAGAACCCGTACTCCGAGACATTGTTCAGTTTGTGCCCTTCCATAACTTCAAACATGTGAGTATAGCAAACTAAATTACCTTTAAATTACCTGACTGAGGGAAATTAGTCAATGGTAGACACAAAGTAAAGTAAAACTAATGACAGGGCAAGACAGTCTTAAGGGTGGAGTAGTCTTTTACATATAACCTGGAAAATATGTATAATGTAATAAAATATAATTGTTTAAGCCAGGTCCTCAGAACTAGTGTATCATGTGGCTGTGCAGCTAACAGTGCTAAAAATGTTAACAGTGGTAGTGACAGTCAGCTGAACAGAAAAATCATGAAAGGATTAAAAGGACCTTAAAGGCCCTCTTAATCATTCTTGCATCAGCAACTGTTTTAACTTTTAAAACACTTGCAAGGCCACGTGGGCAAAAGTACAGTTCAGGCTCAACCCACCATCAGACTGCCCACACATGGAGATATGGGACTTAGATGACTGCTCTGGTAGAAAGACCGCTGAATCAACTGCACAATAAATTACTGAGGATAAGTAAAATATAATGTTCATAAATCACCAGCTCCCCAGGGTATTATACGGATTAAGCTAGGCTCCTGAAACTGATATAAACTAGCCTTTAACTTAATTATTATAAACAACATGTGAAATTGTTGTTTTATGTCTGAAAGATGATTGTGGATGTCTTCAACTTTGTCCAGCAGTAAGACATCACATGGAATTGAATAGGTGAATCTAAGATGACAGGTGATTTTCGGTTTTGAGGACATGGACAGTTCTGTAGCAAAAGCAAGTCTTGTTTTGTAAAGATTTATTTTACAGTATGTGGCTCATTATGAAAGCCAAGCTAGTCTTTTATCTAGTTAATTAGCTACTCTATATAATTTTAGCATAGCTAGATGTCATAATATTGACGTAAAGTAAAATTGGCGTTTGATCATTTATTTTGCTGCAGTGGATATAAACAGTCTACAAACCCTGTTAAAATACCTGTTGAAAAAGAGGCCAAGATAAATCGTTTCAGGACTTTTTCTAAGACCGGAAAATCAACTGAAAACTTAGCAAATATTTTGAAGGGAAAATGGTCAACTTTTTTGTGGTGTCTCATAAAAACCTGGCATTTTAACAGGGCTGTGTAGACACTGTAGGTTGGCCAGTTACTCCAATTTTATACAAACTAAAGATGAGTGAAACAAATTAGCACTTCTCCATTCATAGGAGTGAATTTCCTGCATGTTGAACACTCCTGCAAACTCCTGAAATTCCTGATTGTAAACTATCCAGTTTGGTGGAAATTTGTGTCAAGTTTGTGTTCTTGGCAGACAGGAGTAAAACATAATGTGCTCTTCTGCTGCTATAGCCCATCCACCTGTAAGTAAGCAGTCCCACCTTGCCGGACAGCAGTCTGTGTAGCTACTTTAGGCTGTCAAAATACCCTGGAGAATGTACATCATCATCTGTTTCAGACCCAGTGAAACCCCTTATTCTGAAGTCGTCAGTTTTGTCCTGTGGACCTGTCACACATTCATTATTCGTGAGTTCCCATGCATTCATGGTCAGTAATCGTCTGCTGAACATGCAGTCTATGTTCCTCACAACTCCATTCCACCCATTGCACGTTAGATAGAAGTCCGGCCATGTGTCAGGTTCACCGGACATCAACAGAAGTGAACTGACAAGTACAAGACAAGGAATGCATGAGTTTGCTCGGTGGAGTTCGTTTCAAGTTTTGTGCATGCCAGAATGAACAGACCTCGCCTGACAAGGAACACATTCACGAAATGAGAAACGGACGAGAAATGCTTGTGAACGAAGTCAGTTGGATTGAAAATGTTGCTCTTCATTAGATGTCTGTTTACTCAATTTGGCAAGGTGTGACTGCCCCCTAAAGAGTGCTTATAATGCCATCCACCATTATTGGCTCTGCTTTTCATGAAACTTATTCACCAAGGGGTGCCAATAACAGTATATAAAGTATCTAACCTCAAACAAATAATACTTAACCTTATTCTATATTAATTATTTTTTTTATATGAATAATTTTCCAGACATGACTAAACCAGTGTTGGAGACCTGTAATAATATTTGTGACTTTTATTGGGGTTAATATAATAAACTGTAGGGTTGTGTGTCTGAAGTGACTCTCATGCATTATTGTAGAAATTAGATTGATGTAATTAATATTACTCCCTGTTGATCCAATCAGAACCTGGCACATGGAACACACTGTTGAATTTATATTTTTGCTCTCACTTACAGTGCCGTGTTCTCTCAGAGAATATTGTGGTGTGTTAAATTGAATGTGGCATGTCATTTAAGGCAGAACAACCACACCACGGCATTTCCTGAACACAAACGTGTTTAGACAGGCGATCAGTGCCCCCGGTTTGTCCAAACCTATTTGTCACCAGCGACTGTGTACTGAATACAAAACATACTCACAAGTCTTACAATTGTTTGTGTTTCTACTTTTTATACCCTTTTGGTTTGTTTTCTTCTCTTTGTGACTTTTTCCCTGACTTTGAAAGATGTATTACAGTTCAGGAGCATTAAAATGCCGAACCAGCAGCATTCTGACATTCTATTAATGGAATGGTGTACAGGCACAATACAAGCCTGGTGGATTCAGGTCAACGTGTACAGTTTCACACAGTTTATAAATACTACAGAACTCTTGAGTTGAGAAGCTCGATGTTGACCTGAATTGCATGTTGTTGTAAAAGACTTGAGAGTGTATATGTGTGTGGGGTTTTTCTGTGTTGGTTAATTCCGAGTGCAGGTAAATGTATTTTTAACATCGTCCCACTGTGTGTCCTGTCTCAGTCTTCCTGTTCTGCAGGCATAGTGAAATGAGAGTGACACCTATCCTCTTTCACCTTCTTCAGAACAATGTTGAGTCTGACATTTCACTTCTTCATGCTTCTCTTCACTTTCACAGGCTTCTCCTGCAGCACTAGCGAAAAGTGTGCTGGCTGAGGTGCCCAATCAGGTAGTGGATTACTACAACAACAAAGGGATCAAGCCCAAGTGTATGTCAGACTTCGAGTCTTCCAGAGCTTTCAGTCCCTAAACACACTGCTGATTATTATTATTATTATTACTATTAAACCATAGTTTTAAAAAAGTGTAATAACTGTTAAAATTGTTGTGTCAATTTCTTTTTAGAATTTAGGATCATTTATTTGTTTTATGTATTTATATTTAAATTCAACCAGAAGCACATCTTAGCTAAATGGAATATAATTAATAAGTGCTAATATTTTTTAGTTGTACATGATTAATTTATTATTATTATTATTATTATTATTATTATTATTATTATTATTATTCATTCATTCATTCATCTTCTTCCGCTTCTTCCGGGGTCGCGTCGCGGGGGCATCAGCCTAAGCAGTGAGGTCCAGACGTCCCTCTCCCCAGCCACTTCCTCCAGCTCTTCCGGGGGGACGCCAAGGCGTT
>JBCNYH010000001.1:36762738-36775475 GCA_039654325.1 Tandanus tandanus | reverse complement strand
GTATAATTTTGAGTGTGACTCCAAATCCAGACCTCCATGGGTTAATAAATTTGATTTCCATTGATAATTTTTGTGTGTTTGTTGTCAGCACATTCAACTATGTAAAGAACAAAGTATTTAATAAGAATATTTCATTCACTCAGATCTAGGATGTGTTATTTTAGTGTTCCCTTTATTTTTTTGAGCAGTATATTTTGTTGGAACGCCTCTAGCCTTGATTATAGTATGCAGTTGGCATGGCATCGTTTCCACAAACTTAAACAATATCTCAGCTCATTTTCTGTACTGCTTTATCCGTTATTAGGGTCACAGGGAAGCTGGAGCGTATCTCAGTCGATTCTAGGTGACGGTGGGGTACACCCTGAACAGGAATTCACTGTTTTCCTTTCTCCAAACATAACGCTTCTCATTCAAACCAAAAAGTTCTATTTTGGTCTCATCCGTCCACATGACATTTTTCCAATAGTCTTCCGGTTTGTCCATGTGATCTTTAGCGAACTGCAGATGAGCAGAAATGTTCTTTTGGAGAGCATTGACTTTCTCCTTGCAACCCTGCCATGCACTGCACTGTTGTTCAGTGTTCTCCTGATGGTGGACTCATGAACATTAACATTAGCCAATGCAAGAAAGGCCTTCAGTTGCTTAGAAGTTACCCTGGGGTCCTTTGTAACCTTGCTGACCATTACATGCCTTTCTCTTGGAGTGGTCTTAGTTGGTTGACCAGTTGGTCTTAGTTGTGGAGGGTAACAATGATCTTAAATTTCCTTCATTTGTACACAATCTGTCTTACTGTGGATTGGTGGAGTCTTTAGAGATGGTTTTGTAACCTTTTCCAGCCTGATGAGCCTCAACAACCCTTTGAGGTACTTAGAAATCATCTTTGTTGGTGCCATGATACATTTCCACAAACATGTGTTGGCACTTTGATAGATCCATGTTCTTTAAACCACCAGGATGCCCACACACTCCTCCCATTGATTGAAAACACCTGACTCCAATTTCACCTTCAAATTACCTAATCCTAGAGGTTCCCATACTTTTGCCACTTACAGATATGTAATATTGGATCATTTTCCTCAATAAATAAGTGACTAAGTAAAATATGTTTGTCTCATTTATTAGCTACTGCTCACAGAGTGGCTCGGGAGCAATAGAAATGGGTTACGTCCATTCGTCTGTCTGTTTGTCTGTCCGTCACACTTTAGTTTCTGGACATTTACTTGCCGCACACTGAATCTGGGGCTCTCAAAATTGGTATGCTGGCTCACTACTATGAGTGCTAGGCTCAGTTTGTGTGTGACTAACCTTGACCTACTTTTCAAGGTCACAAGGCAAAATTGTATATTAGGTTTCCGGACACTTCCAAGGCTTTCAGCCTACTATGCTTATTCTATATTGGCATATTATGAAATGGGCAGGAGCGTCTGGACCCCTGTGGTCTATTTTTTTTAACTGGGTTCTCTTTATCTACTTTTAGGATTTGTGTGAAAATCTGAATGTTTTAGGTCATATTTATGCAGAAATGTATAAATTTCTTAAGGGTTCACAAACTTCCAAGCACCACTGTAATTATATACACTGACAGGTACAAATATTAAATGTCACTGTTCATGTAGATACAACAAATAATGACAGTAAATCCCTTATTTGTCTTCTAGTGGTGGTGTTCTTCACTGTATGAGGACTATCAAGACATCTACATGGTGGGATGAGCATCTGACTGCAGATAATGTGGAGTTTATGAAGAGGGAAGTGACAGAGGAGTACAGGGAGCTCACAGCCGCCAAACTCAACCCTCTGAAGGATGAACCTTGGCCTCGGCATGAGTGGGACGAGCGTAAGTCACACATTTCAGCTTCATCTTATGGTTGTTCGAGAGAGTTTTCTTATATCATAGTCTGAGCCCTGGATGTGTCTTTACAGGGAGTCGAAGGGTTGGACTTGTGGCCATTAAGTTGGGAATGATGCCGGTGTGGACCAAATCCGGAGACAGACACGTCGTGTCCATGCTACAGGTATGCAACTCTATCTCATCTGGTTTCTGTAACACCTGAAAGATGGCACTGGGATTTGGCTCATTATCTTAAATCCAGTCTTGGTGTTACTCAGAGTTCACACAATAAAACAACAGAAAACTTTTAGTTAAATCACGTTTGTTTTCACCTGGGAAAAAAAATTGTAGTTATTTTAAAAAAATATATTCGCTATATGTCTCAAATTATTCTATTCTTCTGTTTATAATCCTCTTAGATTAATTCGTCCAATATGCCATCCCTGTTGCAGTGTGGCAAACGGACATTCGCCCGTTCGCCAAATGCGAGTGAAACTCCTCACGGGCGAGTTTATTTGATATCCACTGGTCCGTATTGGCAAGTAGCAAATGCTGGACTTGTGGTGTGAACCCACGACTCTTGAATCCATTAAAAGTGAAAAACGATGTTGTTATATGCCCAAACATGGGCGCCGTCATTATTGCTGCCGCCCAGCTGTATTGCACATATGTACTGTTGGGGTCTGTGTGGAGATTTATGTCATCTCATTTCCGAGCAGGTCGGGGTTCATAATACTCAATGAAGGCGTTGTTCTGATTCCCAACTTTCCACTCGGACTTGTAGTGTCAGCATAGGTTTCATTAAGAGTAGGTGGCCGGCGGAATCCCCGTCTACTCAAAAACTAGCGCCGGGTACTTTTTTCTTAAACTTATTTTACATCATATATGAGTTACATTATTAGACCTGTTGTTATTGATGTTCCGGAGCACTCACGAGGGATGCAGCACAACTTAATGAGCAGTTAGTTGTTCAGGCATTTTCATAAATGTTTCCGCCTATTTGATTTATATTACCACGGTACATTATGTATTATAGAACCAGTTATAAACACAGTATATTGAATGTGGAGCTGTGTACAGTTAGCAAATGTATTTTGTTGTGTCTAGCTCATGTGAACAGGTGCGCTGAGGAGTTTTCCGATGCTAACAGCTACTTTGCCAGCTAGCCGTCATAGAGTTGCATCCCTTGGTTAAGCTGAGCAAGGTATTTAGTAGGGATGTGAATCGAACAACAACTCACGATTCAATTCGATTCCGATTTTTGGGGTCACGAATCGATTCTTGATTCAAACCGATGTTTGATTCATAACCATTACAAACAAAGGTAGCCAATTTCACGAGTAACTACATTCTGCGCACGAGAAACCCATCCTTTTTTTTCTTCCCCGTGTCCCTTTAGGGGCTCCGTACAAGCTCCGTCTTACCCGGAAATTATAAAATCCGAAGTGCAAGCATTTGCATTCAGCGAAGACGGCGCTGGCTGTATTTCTTTTTCCTCATCCATGTCAATGCTAGGCTAAAAGCTAGTTCTGTACCCGGCACTCACCGGAACAATTCACTACGGAGGCCGTGTGTGGACAAACGGTACGCGCTGTGAGTAAGGTTGGAAGCTATATGGAATTCTATATGGTGTTGAAGGTTTAAGCTATGTGCTAATATATTCACAACTGCATAGTTTTTGGGTGAAATAGTGAAAGTATTGTGCTGTAAATCCATCTCTTTGTTGACATAGAGTGGTGCTTGAAAGTTTGTGAACCCTTAAGAATTTTATACATTTCTGCATAAATTCGACCGAAAACAACATATTTTCACACAAGTCCTAAAAGTAGATAAAGAGAACCCAGTTAAATAAATGAGACAAAAATATTTTACTTGGTCATTTATTTATTGAGGGAAATGATCCAATGTTACATATCTGTGAGTGGCAAAAATATGTGAACCTCTAGGATTAGGAGGCAATTTGAAGGTGAAATTAGTGTCAGGTGTTTTCAATCAATGGGATGACGATCAGGTGTGAGTGGACACCCTGTTTAATTTAAAGTACACGGATCTATCAAAGTGTCAACACATGTTTGTGGAAGAGTATCATGGCACCAACAAAGGAGATTTCTGAGTACATCAGAACTAAGATCACTCCAAGAGTGTTGGATTTTTAAACATATATCGCCCAGAGCATAAATAGTTCTGCTTGTATCTAACCACACCACTTCCTGCTAAATTTTAAGATACGGTTTTCTGTTTATTAAAGAGTAACACTGAAAACAAAGGCTGGGCTGGGGGAGGTGGAACAGTGTGGCAAACTCATGGAAATTGCTACTGGTCTGTACAAATTTCAACTGGTCCTTAAATGTACATGCATTTTCGGTGACAAAAAATTTGGCACCACTGTTAGCCACTATAAACAAAAGTATAAAATATGAAATAGTGAAATATGGACAAAATTTTAAAGTTCCTTTAAGAAATTAGCATATACGCTATGGTACAGGCAACCTCAATCTGAATGCTTGCAGTTTATCGTAGACTTCATCTTCAGCCAGCATGTAATCATCAAAATCATCTTCAAAGCCTTCGTCCTTATTACCACACCCCTCAATCTCATCCCTCCAGTCAAAGTCACCAGTTCCTTCTTCCTCTGCATTATTCTTTAATATAACTCCACATTGTTTGAAAAAATGACCTCATACAAGAGAAAGCCCATGCAAAAAAAAAATCTGCATAAAATACACATACTGATAGTATAACTCCGAGTGGAAAGTTTGGAATCAGAACAATGCCTTCATTTTGTATTATAATCCCCAACCTGCTCGGAAACGAGATGACATGAATCTCCATATGAACCCCCAACAGAGAAAACATATGCGCAGTACAGCTGCACGGCAGCAATAATAACGGCGTCCATGTTTGGGCATGTAACAGCATTGTTTTTCACTTTTTACGTATTCTACAGTCGCAGGTCCTCACCAGAAGTCCAGCATTTGCTACTCGCCAGTATGGGCCAGCGGATATTAGGTAAACTCTGCCGTTAGGCGTTTCACTCGCATTTGGTAAGCGGGCGAGTGTCCATTTGCCACACTGTGGACTCTGTCCACCTCTGATTGAGAGGACATTAATCATGTTATTGTGTTTTTTTTTATTTTTTTAAACAATAAAATTTCATAACACAGAAAAGTACAAAACAGTCGACTATACATCAGCAGGGGCCTTGCTAAGTTGAGGATAAATTTAACCTCTAGGTGGTATTTTCATCAATTTATTTAACCTATAAATGCTTATTTTTATATAAAAAAATTATTATAAGGTAATACTACTCATGAAGCAGTTTAGTACATTCAAGGCACAGTAAAGATCATGAATACATGGCCATGTTTGATTGTGAAGACTTATTCACATCCTCTACCTCTTCATGAGTCATCACTGGAACAGAAATGGGAAGGTCTTCATCTCAAGCATCTTGAACACTGATGATGGTTTATTTATACAGTGTGCTGTTTATAGAAACACCTGCAGTGTGAATGAACTTTATACTGACTGCTGCATGATACTGAGGTATTTATTATAAATAAAGACAAGGTGTGTGTGTTTGTGTGTGTTTCAGGTGCTGGACTGCCATGTCATTAAGCACATACCTAAAGATGAGTATGACGGAAAGTCAGCTGTTATGGTTGTAGGCGCTAAAAACGTCTCACCCTTTCATGTGAGTAATTTTTTTTCTTTCTCAAACATGAACATTCTCTGCAGCTACGAGACTGTCCTGAGACAAACACTTAATTCCTCCTCAATATTCACATGCTTGACTTCTGTGGAAGAGGAGTTGATGTAATGGGCTGAAGCAATAGCCTGTGTGGAGAGGCTGGTTAATGAGAAGTCAAGTGCTCGTATTTGGGAATTACTTGGTGTGAGTGTGTGGGGTGGAGGTCACCTTGCTGAGGGTTTGTGTTGCACAGAATCAGAAGAAGCCATTCGGTTTGCTGTTGTTTTCTGCTCTCTCTATCCTGCCTGTCCTACCTCTTTCTCTCTCTGGATTGATTGGGTTTATTTGGATAAGTTTATGTCAGTGATATAGCCATCCCTGTACAATGTCGTGATAGCACTGATGGATGGATGGTGAATACATAGAGGAGGATCTTTTCATATTTCAGTTTGTTAATGAAGAAACACAGTAATAAAATTTTTTCTGGATGATTTTAGAAATGTAGAACAACTCTGAGGGTGAAGGCATAGCAAATATTTGTCACTTTGTGAGTTTGTGAATGATGAATAAGTGACCTGATTCTGTGGGGTAACTACACTCTGTTTCCTCATTCAGAGGGCAGTGGAGAACCTGGAGATGTTCCACAATGCTGGAGTCCCCCCAAAACAAAAAGTGACAATGTTCCGTGTGACAGAAAACGCTGTCATCAAGCCAGGTAATAATAATTGCCTGTGGAGGTATTTCTGTGCTGCAGTGGGTTTAGGTTTTGTTGTTTTTCCTTCGCCCATATAGGGGTGGTGCCTGTTGGGTTCTCCAGAATATTTATCATTATTCTTCTTTTCTGTTTGTTTAGGCACACCCCTGTATGCCGCACACTTTCGTCCAGGACAGTATGTGGATGTGACAGCCAAAACGTATGAGTTTTTCACACACACGCATACACACCATAGGCCTTGCAGTTATGCATGTGTGTGGGTGTCCACTATTTTAGACTTAAGTAAATCTAAAATTTGTTATGGGTTAAAAAACCTCTAAGTCTAGCCTTGAGATGACAAGGGACTGAACAGGTATCTGAGTGGCCTTAGTAGAACGAAAAAGATGAATCCTTCGAAAGTTAAAGAGGAGAAATCAACATGATCGAGAACGTTTAGTGATAAGAGAAGGACAGGCGATTGTCCATGGTTACCCCAAGGCTTCTAGCAGTGACTGAAAAAGAGAAAACAGAGTTGTCTAGGGAGATTGCAAGACCTTGATGTGGGAATGAGTCAGATGGGATGAACAGCAATTCAGTCTTGCTGGGATTAAGCTTCAGTTGGTGAACTGTCATCCATGATGAGATACTTGCCAAACAAGTAGAGTGTCTGAGGGAGGAAAAGAGAGGACAAGTTGAGTGTCGTCTGCATAGCAAGGGTATGAGAACCCATGTGAGGATATGACATCACCGAGGGACCCAGTATAAAGGGATAACAGAAGTGGACCAGGTACTGAGGAATGCCTGTGGAGATTCTGCACGGAGCAGATGTGGATCCCTCTATGTAACCTGATATTAGCGACCTTCCATGTAGGAAACAAGCCATTGCACTGCTGAACCACAAATTCCAAGACTCCTGAGGATGGACAAGAGAATCTTGTGGTTGACCATGCCAAATGCTGCTGAAAGGTCCAGGAGGATGAGGACTGATGACATCTTGGCTGATCTTGCAGCATGTAGCTTCTATGTGACAACCAAAAGTGCAGTCTCTGTGGAATGTGCTGCTTTGAAGCCAGATTGATTAGGGTCTAAGAGGTTATTCTGCAAAAGGTGGAAAGACATTTGGTTATAAATAGTGCATTCAAGAATTTTAGAAAGGAAAGAGAAAAGTGGTCCCGGACTGTAGTTGCTGATGTCTGATGGATCCAGAGAGGGTTTCTTCAAGATGGGTAGAACCCTGGTTCTTTTGAACGCTGTTGGTACATGACCAGATGATATGGAGTTATTAATGATAGTGGTGGTAAAGGGGAGGTCTTGAAAGATGGTCTGGAGAATGTTGGGATTGGATCCAGTAGTATAGGAGTTGGGGTATTAGTGAATGTCTGACTGATTTGTTTAATCTTCGTATCGAAGAAGTCTGCAGTCTTCAGCGGTCAGGGAGGATTGGGCAGGAGGAGCAGGTGGATTAAGTAAGGATGTTAAGATGATGTGGAGTTTGCGTGGATCTGGTGCAGCAGTGTCCAACTTTTAGTAGTTATTTCTTGTTCTTCAGCAACTTTTTGTAATGTCTATGCATGAGGATTATATTGCAGAACTGCCACATGATTGAAGGAATGTGTGAGAAATGTTACAGTTGTATATGATGTATAGCATTAAATTACAGTTTAATTTTCTTTGTATATGTAAACTGTATTTAAAAAAAAAAAATAAAATAAAAAAATAGTGCCCTCCAACAAAAAAAAAAACTAGTCATCTTACCAAATATAATACAATATTAACATTTTATCATTTTTATACATTATAATAATTTTCGTTCTTATACGAAAAGGAGTAGGAAGAAATGAAGAGTTTGAGTTCAAAAACAGATGTGCCATTGTTTTAATTATGAGAAAAACTATTTTTTAAGTAGCTTTACAAAAAAAAAAAAAACTTTTTCCAGTAGCTTTTAAAAACTTTTTTTCAGTAGCTTTAAAATTAAGCTACTGAAAAGTTGTTTTTCTCATAATTAACACAATGGCACTTATGTTTTTTAACTCTTCAAATGCACACTTATTAAATCCCACCCCTTCTCCATAAGACATGACATATTAACATCTGCTTCACTGTTGACAGATCATCAATTAACATCAAATTAAATTATCAATAAAGCTATTTTACATTCACACATTAATATGCTGTGCAACACAACCAGCAATATAATTGCTGACTATCCTGTACAGCACAAAGTAATCCATGCCTACATATGACCAGCATTATAATAGCTGATTATATGGAGGCATGGAATCACAACTGGTCAACAAAAGACTTTTATTCCTCTTGTTTGTAATTCATAAGAATTTTATTTTATACCTCTTTTTAAACTGTTTAATATCTGGGCATTGCTTTGGCTTCACATTCAAACTGTTCCACAATTTCGCTCCACACATGGAAACACAAATACTGGTTGTACACACCTTAACAGACCTCTTAAATTTAAAAAGTGATGTTATATAAAAATCTCCAATTCATGTGATATACTTGAATTTGTACAGAATTGGAAAAGGTTTCCAGGGAGTGATGAAGCGCTGGGGATTCAAAGGTCAGCCAGCTTCTCATGGCCAAACCAAAACCCACAGGAGACCGGGTTCACTGGGACCAGGGGGGGTGAGTGTCTTGCCCTTGTTCGTGTCTGTATGTGTGCAGGGACTACTGTATAGTCTCATGGATGGATGAATTGGCCGCTTGTTTCCTTGTAGGATCCTGCCAAAGTTTTTAAAGGAAAGAAGATGCCAGGCAGAATGGGGAATATTTATGACACAACCTTAGGCCTTAAGGTGCTCATACTCATTCACAACATTTACATTCATTCATAGTCTTTTTGCCTCTGTCATTATGTTGTAAATGATATAAACTGGTTCAGGTTCTATACACAACTTCTTTTACAGTTACTGGATCATCAACCCTAATATTGTACCACTCACAATCATAAACCTCTGTGTGTGTCTGTGCGTTCATGTGTGTGTGCCTGTGCCTGAGTGTGTGTCCGTGTGTATCCTTGTCTCCACGCTTGTGTGTGTGTCGCTGCCTCTGTGCATGTCTGTATACACGTCTGTGTGTGTTTCTCTCTTGGTCAGGTATGGAGAGTGAACACCACAAATAATATCTTGTATGTGAACGGCTCTGTTCCTGGCCACCGAAACTGCTTGGTGAAGGTAAAGTCAATATTCTGCTTGTTAGAATTAAAGGTATAATGAATCATGTCTTGAAACAGCTTGTTGTTCTGGGTTTATATTTATCAGGTTGCATCAGTTTGTTTTGTGTGCTTTTGGATTTTGTCCCTATAACGTGAGGCTCTTTCTAGGATTTTATGTGAAATTACATGTCTGTTGGATTTCTTATTGCACTTTCTTGTAACCACATTTTGTCAGGTACGTGATACTATTCTGCCTCGACACACAGCGAAGAACAAGAACCCTCCATTTCCTACGTACTTCACTGACGGAGACGAGGAGCTCCCTGAGGACCTGTATGCAGAAGACATGTTTCAGTTTGGAGAACCTCTTCATGAATGAAGTCTACAATTTCACTTTCATTCCCTTAACCTTCAATATGTGTACGGAGTGTGTTACTGCTGGACCGAGATGAAAGTGTGAATAATACAGTGCACACTTTGAAGCAGCAGGGCATGAGAGTATCGCTTATTAAACAGGACTGAAGATGCTGTAGATACTGGCTGCTCTTTGTGTATCTGAACAGTAAAATCCATTTGATACAATTTTTGTGGGATTTCTTTCCCTTTTTTTTTTTTTTTTTTTTTTACATTCACAAAATTTATGCAGAAAAAAAATCAAAATAAAAAAAACAGCATACTATATATATATATATTTTAATAGAATTGTATATTAATACAAACCACCGTGTGTGTGTATACACATTTGCACAGTGGAAAAATAATTGTTTGATCCTCTGCTGATTTTGTAAGTTTGCCCACTTATAAAGTAATGACAGTTCTATAATTTTTATGGTAGGCTTATTTTAACAATATAAAATCCAGAAAAAACATACAATATAAAGGTTATAAATTAATTTGCATGTGACTGAGTTCACAGATCATCTCCAAATGCTTATGGTTTGGACGCTGCCGATTAGTAACTCTCCGCAGATTTTATATAGCACTAAGGTCTTGAGATGGGCAAAGCCATTCTATGACAAAGGGAAATTAAACCCAAAAGTAAAGAAGCTTACCTACATCATATGTCTTGTTATTACAAGATTCTTCATGAAGGTGTGTATTTCTCGGACAGAGTGAAGGGCAGCGAAGGAGAAAAAATGCTGACAACGGCTGACATTTGCTTCACTGTTAGTGAATAGAGTAAATCATACCATTAATCTTGCATGAGGACAGGTGTCTTAGAGGAGCAGTGTGTTTGAGAATAATGTTTAAAGAACACATGCTATCTTCCCTAAATTCATGCAAGCTTTCTTCATTAAAATAATTTCTTTTCCACCTCTATTATTAATTAATTTATTCATTCTCTTTGTAAACCATTTAATCCTACTTAGGGTCACAGGGAGGCTGGTGCCCATTTCAGCCGACTCTGGGCGGGGTATTCCCTGGACAGCTCGCCAGGACATCACAGACCGCTATTATTTCCCTGTAGAATTAGAGTCCTGTATAATTATCTTTTGAGTGGAGCTTCATAGGCATGGAAGATGACTTGAATGGAGTCCGGTGTCTGTGCAACCACAAGAAATCAACAAAGTGATGACTTAAAAAAAATATATATTTATTATTAATAAAGAAGCAGAAACCCAAAAAGTAGAGAGACTCATACACCACCTTGCACAGAATATAAAACTTGCACAGAATAAAAAACACAATCTAACAGGTAGAACAACTTTCATATAGCAAAACAACAAAAATTTTAATAGGAACACATTATCACGAAACGTACAAGTCAGGTGATACAAATGGAAATCAGCGAGTGATAGGCAGTTAAGAGAAAACTCAATGTTAACCTTTCCTGCTTTCGCTTCAGACTGTAGTTGGGAAATGCTGGGAATATTTTTTTATTTCCTCCAGGTCTGAAGTTGATTCAGCTCTTAAAGGAGCCACACTACTCATAACACCAGCCTCAAATTGGATAACTTTAAATGTGTTAAACAGCGTTCCTAAAAGATTGGACATGCTTAAAAACCTCATACTGTACTTGCATATTGTCAGGTAATTCATATAGTTTGACACTATGCATGCTATTTTACATTATGGTCATGATAGCTGTAGTGCAGTTGATTGAAAATTTATATTTATTTATTACTTCCACAAAAGTTTCAAGAACCTTGGTGGAAATGTAAACAATGACAAAAATTACATAACATAATAATCATGAAGATTAAATAGAAGGAATTCACAGCTTTGGCTATCTGCTAATACTGATACTTTGTTTAACTTGAATTTAACTTGTTGAATTTATAAATAATTAAGTATACAGTTATGTTTCAAAAATAAGTACATCCCATAGAAATTAAAGTACACCCTTACATTTATTACACCATCAACTCAATAAAATTAGAATCAGGTGTTCCACATTAGGTGCCATGGATTAGAACACCCTGCAGGGGGAACTTTTTTTTTTTATACATTTTTTAAAATTCATTTTCTGAACCCCTTAATCCTACTATGGTTGTGGCAGAGGCTAGAGCCTATCTCAGCTGACTATGGGAGAAGGTGGGGTACACCCCAAACAGCTTGCCAATCCATCACCAATGACCAACAAACATACACACTCACACACAGGGGCAATTTGGAACAGGCAATTAGCCTAACATGCATGTCTTTGTACTGTGGGAGGAAACCAGAGTACCTTAAGGAAATCCACAAGAACACTGAGCCTAGGACTCAGGACCTTCTTTCTGTGAAGCGGACATTCTAATCACTACTCCGCGCCATCCTTCTGTAATTCTTATTCTATCGTATTCATTGATCTTAAATCTGTAGCTATAATAGATAGAGCCTATCATAGCCAACACTGTATGAAGGTGGGGTACACCCTGAACAGCTCACCAGATCATCACAGGGCCAAAACACACAACCATTCACACTTACACTTAGAGGCAATTTGGAACAGCCAATCAGCCTAAGGTGCATGTTTTTGTAATGCAAGCACAGAGAGAACAAGCATACTGCACACAGAACAATCCAGGATCCTCTTGCTGTGAGGCAGTTGTTCTAACCACTACACCACCATGCCACCCAAGTTTCAGTTTCGGATTTTGTTAGCTTTAATTTTATCTTAAGCACTTCTTTACCTTTCCATACATTCAGACACTCACCTCACCACTGATTTTACTAACTTACATGCTGTGACTTCAATGTGTTTGAGCTAACCATAGTTATACAGGTGAAACTCGAAAAATTTTAATATTGTGCAAAAGTTCATTTATTTCAGTAATTCAACTTAAAAGGCAAAACTAATATATTATATAGACTCATTACATGCAAAGTGAAATATTTCAAGCCTTTGTTATAATTTTGATGATTATGG
>JBCNYH010000001.1:36668468-36684182 GCA_039654325.1 Tandanus tandanus | reverse complement strand
TTTCTCGTGCGCACGAGAAACCTATCCTTTTTTTTTACCATGTCCCTTTTCTCGTGCGCATGTGAAACTTTCTCGTGCGCACGAGAAACCTAACCTTTTTTTTTTTTTTAACCCATGTTCCTTTAGGAGCTCCGTAGAAAACCTACCCCTCGGCTGGTTTTTTTACAGTCCAGGGGTCTCATTGATAAAACTAAGTAGGATTCTTAATAAAAGTGTTCTTGTGCTAAAAACCCAAAATTTGCTTGTGCCCAAAAATATTTGGATTCATAAAACCCTGTGTACCCACCCCTGTACAAAGCAATCTTAACTTTAAAAAACACAAAGTTCCTGCGCGCCGGTAGTGGATAATATGATGGTGAGACAGAGGTGATTAAATATATACAAAGAATTTTTAATCCATATTTCATTTAGATTTTAGAAGAAGGTTTTTATAAAACTATTTCTTACTCCTAGTACAAAAAAGGCTGTTGAATTAAATCATGATAATGTGGATCTAACGTATGATACGGCGCAAAATTAAATGTGCGAAGGACATCAATAATTATAATCGTTGTTCTCACACTACATTTCTACACTCTGACTTCAGTTCACCACCACACTGTCTGTGTCGCCAATTTCCCTTTTTTCCACAATATTCGTATATGGCGCATAGTTCAGAGTTTTTATAGATCACAAGCTTTGTGTGGAAAGTGACATACGCAACGTTTATAAATGGTGTGTTGACTACGTGTACCTGACTTTGAGACTGTTGGAAAAATCTCAATGAGAAAATGAGTCCTTTATGAAGCTGTCAGGCTGTCATTCCCTGATGTTGCAGTGACTGTTAAACATTATTCGCTTTGTTAGGGCGTGCAGGCTTTCCCCAGCCGAGGGTTGGGTGTCCTGGAGGCCATGGGGCTATAGCCAGGCTCAGAACCTCGTCTGGGCCGTATCTGTGGGAGAACTTTCCCCTGCCTGGAATGTCCTGGAGATATTTTGGGGGATTTTGGGAGCTTATAGAGGAAGACATTATAGTGAAGTGGTGGACTTGTCTCAGGGAGGGTCTTCACTTCATTAGGGAGGAGCAGCTCCAAATCGATGGTCACACCACTCTACAGATGAGAACACAAAATAAAAAGAAACAAAAAACCCACCAAGCACATGGACTACATTTAATACAAACACACACACATTATAAAAAAATAATATTCTGTATGCATAAAGATTTGTGAACATAAAAGCACCAAACACAAAATTAAAGATAAAACATGGAGTAGCAATTTATTCGAGTGACAGACATGAGAAATTAGGGATGGATGAAATTTATGGTGTCGGGGACACCGCATGATACCCCAACACATAATTTGGTTATGCCTATTTTGATCAGCCTTAAATGTTCCTTAATAATTTCTTGACCCTCCTCCCAACAGCACAGAAGGACATGACTAATGATTGGTTAGGATTATTCTTGTACTGTTGTCAGTCTCTTAACCAAGACCCACCAAGAATGTATGGCCCTATGATCACTATCAATAAAGTAAACTTTCATCCTGGGGTTAGAGGGAAGAGTCAGTGCTAATCAGAAGATTTTATCCTGAAGTAATCTTGAACAATCCATGGGGATGATAAAAACAAAAATTACATAAATCAGGAGCGACAGTCTGTTTTTACAAGAAAAGTTCAACAGTATTAAGTTTCAGACTTTACATGCTGAAGCTGTTTTTTGTTGTTGTTTTTTTCTTTAATTTGTCACCTTTGCGTGTTCCTGTGTGTATATGCGTCATAATGTGTGATCAGTGATATTGAAATCAGACCCGTATCCAGGGTTTTAATCCAGTGCAGTAGTGAGTGTGGAGATTTGGAGTCTGCAACAACAGTGGCTGGTAGAATGCTAGGAGCACAGAGATTTTAGCTGATTGAGTTAATAGGTGTGAGCTTGTCTTGTGAGAGAGAACACCTGAACTGGAGATTCTGCATGGCACATCAACATGAAATCATTCACTTGTAAGATGTGAAAATGTGCTTACAGGAACATGGGGTATAACATGGCCAGGGTACATTTAACCCAGCCTCGGTAAGTGCAGCAACAGCCCAGATCTACATTGAAGCCATGCACAAGACCCAGAAGATGAGACAGTAGGAGAGATGGAGAAAGAAGTATACAAAGCAATTGGGGAGGTATGGTTCACGAATACACTGGGACCAGTTCAGTACTGTCAAAAATCTTTATTCCAGCAAACTTGGATTTCATCATAAGCCAAATACTAGTTCTAAACAAACAAACAAAAAAAAGCATAAAATTTGAATCTTAAGTACACTAAAAAGATTCGCAATAACAATGAAAAATAAAATATTGTACTTTTTAAAGTAGCACTACATTAATCATACATGGGTGTACTCACTCAGACTAAAGAACATTAAAACTCTGCTCTTAAACACACTACAATCTTCCTTTTCTCTACAGGTTTAAAATTTTTAGACAGAAGAACACCAATGCATGCCAACTCCAAATAGGACAGAGAGGAGAGCAGAAAGGGTGTGACCGACAGCAGCCGGGCTTAAAGGTGAACTTATACGCTGAGAGGCGAATGCAATGCATAGCATGACAGAGAGCGAGCATGCGAGTGAGGAGGAGAAGGAAAGTGAGAACACCACTGCAGCTTGGGTGCTTCTGTGTGCATAAAGCAGGATGAAACATAAACCAGCTCAAGTGGGTGTATTTGAGAGAAAAAAAAGTACCGTTTCAGTGGATATTAAACACTTTACACCACCAGCATGGCAGCTGAAACAATTATCACAACATTTCATACTGCATTTGAAATTAATTAGAATTTGCTTTGAATTTCACACCGCTGCTTTGAGTTACACAAATCCGAAGCCAAATTTGTGTCTGGATCAAGTGATATTCTGCTGTTTGCATAACAGAGAGCTGCAGTGTGTCTCAATTCACTCACGTCTGTTAGTATACTTCCATGTACTATAATATGTACATTACACAGCACTTACAGTAAATAATGATCACCACGTTTTTATGTGACTGTCACATAAATCTTTTTTTTTATTCAACTCTTAAGAATTAATGCATTTTCAGTTTCATAAACCTAACTGCACAGCCATTTCACATGATGTGAAAAATACACCACCTTCAGCGGCAACCCATGCCCACGTTCAAATGGCTAAAATACGTTACATATAAAAAACTGTTACAGTCAAAATGGTGTTCATTAGTAGTATAATATGTGCAGTATTTTGACCATTTGGAGTACACTGTCCAGGTACTCTTAATGCACTGCATGTTGCCATACTTCTGAGTGTGAACCAGTACACTGAAAGTATCCAGTAAGTAGACTGAGACACAATGCTAGTCCCTCTGTAAAATAAATGGAGGTAAACATTTCTCCTACAGCAGCTGCCAGTCGTTTCATTTAAAAGTATATAGTGTTAACATATTCCTTTAATTCAATCATTAATCTTATCCAATCATATCCTGGGGATGTGGCTGATCCAGAGTGTGAAACTGGAACACACCCTGGATGAGACACCAACCCAAGTGTCGAAAGGCTTCAACTGTGGCCAAAGCTGTAAGACAATGCTAGCCACTATGACATTTTGGTGCCATCTGTATTATAACCTCCCTCGATGTTTTCAAAAGTGCGGTTTGTATGTCAGTCTGTCTGTTGGCAACCTTCTGTTCAGAATAACCCTGATTTTTTTTTTATGAGGGGTAGGTGATCACCTAAGGATTTTCCTGTTAAATTTTGATAAGAATCCATGCACTGATCACATCACAAAAAATATAAACATTTAAAAACCCTCTCTCTTATGGCAGAATGATGACATAGTGATTAGCACGTCCACCTCATAGCAAGAAGGTCCTGGGTTCAGGTCACGGGCTCGGTGAGGGCATCTCTGCATGGAATTTGTATATTCTCCCTGTGCTTGCATGGGTTTTCTGGGTACTCTGGTTTCTTTCAGCAGTCCAAAGACATGCACGTTAGGTTAACTGGCTGTTCCAAATTGCCCCTAGTTGTGAGTGTATTGGCCCTGAGATGGACTGGCGAGCTGTTCAGGGTGAACCCACCTTCCCCCAGAGCCATCTGAGAAATATTGTGAACGGTTCCAGCCTCCACACGACCCTAGTAGGATTAAGTGGTTCGGCAAATGAATAAGTGACCTATTCCTTATAAGATGTGAAATTAAAGTCCCCGTGTTAAGATTTTTCACTGGTATTTTGTGGATTCGAGGAGATAGCTTGACATGAGAACTTAAAAAAATCATAACCCTGTTAAACCACATCCATTATTTTTTTGGAAATTTGGTAGTACAGCAGGTGAAGCAGGGGTGCTGTGTGTTTAGATTTTATGGCTTGGGGAGGTTTGCACTCTCTGACTACTTTGTAATAGCTGGAAATTCTGAGTAACTGCCATTAGCTTATGCATGTATTGTTTTACTGGCTTATACATGTACTATTACATCAACAATCTATCAGCAGCTAGCTAGTTAAGCTAAGACAACTCCATTATTGAAAAATAATCTATAGCCAGAGTTTCCAGGTGGAGATTGGTAAGTGAGGACTGTAATATACATATCTAAGGCTATAAGACCAATGTATTATCCCCATGCACTGTTTCCACTACAGTGTCAGCCTGTGGATGCATCCTGCTACTACATTATGTTCTTCAGAGAGTTTACCTCTTCTGGATCGTCAGTGCTGATTGTGGTGTTCTCCTGTTTAGGAGTCAGAGTGTTCTGGATATTCAGAGACTCCTCCTCTTTAACAGGGCTTTTAAATGCTTCCTCTGGCTTGCCGTTGTCATTCTGGAGGCAGGACACACACACACACACACACACACACACACAAAAGCAATATAACATTAACACCAAGAATATCGATTCGCGGCACGGTGGTTAGATGAAAGATTTTTTGGAAATGTGTTAGTACAGCAGGCGAGGGGAGGGGGGGGGACAACACTCTGATTGGCTAATCTATTACTAGGATATCAACTCACATACTGTGACTTCAACATCAGAGAGAAAAAAAAAAAAAAGACTAATGACTCATTTTAAGCTAAAGTACTTCATGAAAAACATATTTTTAATTTTTAAGAATTACACAGGGTTTTTTTTTTTTTTACCAAACACAACATTTTTAGAGACTAGAAGGGCCAGTAATGCAAGCTTCCGCTAGTTCCTTTAGCCAAACAGAAGTGCCGCAATTCCATCAAATTTCCCTGTGTTTTAAAAGTAAAACAGAAAATAACGACTGAGTACAGTGTGTGTTTGTGGAGGAGGGCTTTATTTGCAACTTTATTGCTTTTAAGCCTTAATTGCATGACAAAAGGAAATGTGTATCAGAGTAGATTTTTTAAAAGCTGAAATAATTCTTAATGTACACTGGTGTGTTGGAGTTTCTTCAGAAATACGATTCATATGCCACTGAACTGACTTTACACTAGCTGTGTGGGATTGGATGAACATGAACATGAAACCCACAGCTCTAAAAGAAGTCCTAATGGAACTCCCTCTACTAGTGCACAGGGTCTTATTAAAATTTTACTGTAAATTTTGTTAATTGCTAGAGTTTTACCCCTCACAGTCGAATAAGATGCTTTAATGCATTCTCAATTATAAATAAATATAATATTATATATCTTGAGATAAAATATCCTTTTTATATTATTATAGTATTAATCCAAGGCCACATCTGAACCTGGTCATGAATGTGAGACACGTGAGATTTGTTTGCCTTCTAGTGCTACCTCACCTGAACTGTGATCTGTATTGAATTATTAAAATGTTATTTATTTATGACAAATCTTTCTTTTAAATAATCTGGATGATTCATACATATATGAATTTAATTATATCCCCTGACTTTGCACTGATTTTGCTCATTCATTCACCAAACCTCTTAATCCTTAATCCTAAGGTCACGGGGAGCCTGGTGCCTACCTAACCTGACTTTATGTAAAAGGCAGGGTACACCCTGAACAGCTCTCCAATCCATTGCAGGGCCAACACACAAACAGCAAATTATCCTGTGCATGTATTTGGACTGTTGGAAAAAACTGGAGTACCTAGAGTAAACCCACACGTGCACAAGGAAAACTCCACACAGAAACACCCTCGCTGAGTCCAGTCCCGAACCCAGGACCTTTTTGCTGTGAGGCGGAAGTGCTAATCTGTACGCCTCCATTCTGCCCCTAAAACATTTTAAGGTAGTTAAAGATAAGAAGTGTCAAGGTGGAAACTTGTACTGTATCTACGAGGTTGGACGTCCCAATATGCACTGGTGTATTGAGAAAGTGGAAACTGCATAACACCACCAGAGTACTTTCACTATCTCGACCAGCGCTACCTGGATATGCATTACTAATTCATTTTCATTAATGATCTAACATTCTAACATACC
Source organism: Tandanus tandanus (assembly GCA_039654325.1). Lineage (NCBI taxonomy): Eukaryota > Metazoa > Chordata > Actinopteri > Siluriformes > Plotosidae > Tandanus > Tandanus tandanus. Next base: position 36,677,791 of record JBCNYH010000001.1, on the reverse strand, counting down.
CGAACATACATGTAATGTAAGGTTGTACCTTGACATTCACTATCAAGACCCAGACTACAAGTGTCAAATTCAAGGCCCACGCCAACTCATTGTATGTGGCCCGCTGGTGGTTTCTAAGAATATGATTATTGTACATTCTTTGCATCAATCCTTACTATGAAATCTAATTCATTATTCATCCACTAGATGGCAGCCACCTATTTCAAGTAAACTGCTAGTTATTTATGACTCAGGAAAGATTGCATTCTAGCTCGCGCTGTTAGGCATTATCAGAAAAGGTAAGTGAGAAAAGGAAAAGAGGACAAATGCCTAAACAAATCATTTTGCCTGCAGATTTCATGGTTGCCGTTTTTTAATAGATGGTCAGTGATTATTTGGCCCTTGATGACCTAGAAATTCAGTGATGTGGCCCTCAGTGAAAATGAGTTTGATACCCCTGACCCAGACCATCATTCCTTGGACATTTATTACTTTGGCAAGTTCTACCTGTAGTCCAGTCCATTATGTTGTCAAATTAGTTTCGTTCATGTTCTGAATAACAGAAACGCGAGAGACTCAGAATTAAACTGTAGCTTCAGATTAGCACCCAAGACTGATTCGGTTTGAAAGTCAGGAGAAATATTCTCTTTTCTACTCTCCTGAAGTGCTGTGATAAAGAGAATGTACTGCAGGACTTTTACAGCTATATATGACGTATCCGAGATGAATATCGCTACCCCTGTAGCTATCACAAATTCACAACTTATACTGGAGAGAGCAGCAGACAGAGAGCCATAAAGAAACCCCTGGTGTTATGGATGTTAGGGAAATACACAGAAAAGAGGTTCTGTGATGGTTTTATCAAAGATCATCAAGCTACAGCAGGTTATCTTACCTTACTGCAGGACGCTTCAGTGGGTTTACACTCCCACGAGTATTTGTTCATGGTTTTCTATGGGATGAGTGGGTGAGAATTGGTCAGATCAGTAAAACACCAGTTTTTATCAGGATTTGTGTATGCTGCAGTCTAGACTTGTTTATCATCTTACAATTCATGCACAGAAGTAAATCAAAGTGTAGATGGAGCTGAGTGATACGATATGAGTTCTTTGACAAAGAAAATAACAAACCAGTAATTATTATGTAATTATTAATTTCGGTGTGAAATTAAATCTATCTATCTATCTATCTATCTATCTATCTATCTATCTATCTATCTATCTATCTATCCATCTATCCATCTATCCATCTATCTTGCTGCACTGCAGAGGAGAGCCAACAGAACTCTGAGGTTTTATACAAGTTGCACAAGACACTTACTGACACAAATATAATTACAAAGAGGAACAGGTAGTTTATTTCCAAAGAGACAAGAAAAAAGATTACAAATACTCATGGAAAGAGAGAAGAGCAGTACTAACATACACATGCATAAAGTACCAGACAAGGAAGGAGAGGAAAGGAGAAATTACCTGACAGATAACGTTATCATAGAATGCCAAAGCATGAGGAGGGTTAGATGGAGAGCCAGACTCATTCCTTACATTTGCCTGTGATCCATCAGCAATGGTGGACAGAGAGAAATTATCAACGGGCTGCTCTGACTGGGGCCTGGACTTACTGAGAAAGAGAGAGAGAGAGAGAGAGAGAGAGAGAGAGAGAGAGAAGGGGTAATGGAAAAAGAGATGGAGAGATACGAAGAGAGAGATCAAGGGGGAGTGAGAGAGGAAGAAGGGGGTGGAAAGTGAGATGTAGAAGGGGAGAGGGAGAGGGGATGTGGAGGGAGATGCAGAGAGAGAGAGATGGAGGGAGAGATATGGAGAGAGAATAAGAAAGGGAGAGGGGTGGAAGGAGAGAGGGAGGGGGGATTGTGAAAGAGAGAGAGATGGAGAGATACAGAGGGAAAAGGAAAGATGCAGGGGAGAGAGATGGAGAGGGAGGGGATGAGAGAGACATGGAGAGAGAGAGAGAGATGGAATACAGAGAAAGGAGGTAGCACGAGAGAGATTCAGACAGAGAGATAAAGAGAACGGGAGAGAGAAAGAAAAAAATACAGTGAAGGGGGAGAGATAGAGAGAATAAATAAGTTGATGAATATTGTGGAATGTTGTTTGATGCATTTTCTCTGTCACAGTTTTCCTCCCCATATTTGTCTCTCCTCTCCTCTCCATCTGCTCTCTCAACTGTAGTTAAATGATTTCGGCTGCACAGCTGTATGTAGGTCACACTTATCCACACACACACACACACACACACACACACACACACACACACACACACACACGGGTCTGTTTTGCTTTTACAGTATCCTGACTGACTCTTTGTTTTCACTACTGCATTTTAAAAATTGTGTGTGTGTGCATGTGTACGTGTGTGTGTGTGTTGGGGGGGATTGCTAACCTGCGTTTTCGCAGTTGTCGGTTTTCAGTCGTCAGTACATGGAGTCGTTTGGAGAAAAACACGATTACCATAAAGAGGACGAGCAGCGTGACCGAAATACTGCTTACCACAACACACATCACTTGAAACTCTGTGATAACTGACTCACATCTGGTCCCTTTGTTCCACATGTAGTCCTGTATGTTACACCTACACAAGAACAGTGAGCAGGGTTAAAATCAGAATCAGCATCGTCGACAAAGTTTGTGTACACAAACAAGGAATTTGTCTCTGGTTTAAGTTCGCTACAGTACAGTACAGGACACTGTACACAGTACAGGAAACATTAAAGTAAATATAAACTGTAAGGAATATGTACAAGGTACAAAGTGACATGATAAGAGATCACACGATTAATAATAACATCAACAACAATAATGATAATAATAGTGTGTGTGTGTGTGTGTGTGTGTGTGTGTGTGTGTTAAATAATGTATTAGAGGCCAATCAATAGCAAACAGATGACCTAAATAAGAGCAGATGCAGTTCTCTCAATAAGGATGCGCTGATTAACTGTTCATTCAGTTTGTGTCTTTACTGTTCAGCACTGAAACACATCCAAGTCTCACACGCTTAACTCCTTAAGCAGTCCCACCTTTTTTGCACAGGTTTTGTGCAGATGAAAAACTTGGAACAGGCTCCACTAGTCAAAGGCATCTGCTGGTTGTACGGTTGTTGTGCGCTGGCTGTGTTTTGTCTGGATCTCGTGCATTCAACGTCCTGTACTTGTCAGTTCGCATCCATTGATGCCCGGGTCCCTTACTTGTGGCCAGACTGCTACCTGACATGCCACGGGTGAAGGGACCTAGACCACATACTCAGCAATTACTGACAAGGAATGCATGGGAACTGATAATAGGAACTGTGTAACGGGGGTCAACGGGACAAAATGGACGACTTTATGTTCATTACAGTATAACCACCGTAAATGTAATGGGTCTTCACCGGGTCTGAAACGGACAGCGATGTACTTCCTCCAGGGTATTGTGAGTGCCTGGGATGATCAACTGAGATGATTTTCACCACCGGATAATTTTCATTTCACAAAGTTTCTATCCATCGGACATCCGACACTATCCTGCAAGGTTTGACTGCTTCCTTAGCAGTACACTAAAAATACACGAAAACATGCAAGATGCTGTTGTGACATCAATATTGCATAAAAAAGCCCCTCATGCTGTATTCATGTCTCACTCAGAGAATTCTAATCCAAAACCCTCTATAGACATGTTCTGAGGATCAGTATGGTATCGTATAGAAGAGGAACAGCAGCAGAAAGACACTGAGTCACAAAAATGTCCCTCTGTCTCTTATCACAGTGGAGTGGCTGATTGCCTCATGTTACAGGGTGCCCTCATTTCTGTCTTTTCCCTGGTTCTCTCTTTTTAGTTATGCTGTCATAGTCAGTCATGCCAGAGTCCCTGCTTGCACTCAGCACTAATAAACTCTCTTCTTCAATCATTAAAATGTTATGAGCATACCTAACAACCTCTCTCTCTCTCTCTCTCTCTCTCTCTCTCTCTCTGTATTTTGTAGAGGTACACATGCTACTTCTGAGATACCAGGGATCCTTATCCTTCTGCTTTCTGAATCCTGCAATCCGTCCTGATATGCTACTACTGGTTGGAGATCTAATCTAAGAAGCCCCTAGCTCTAGCTGATGATGATCCATATAGACCTAGATGTCCACTTAGAGCCTGTGAAGATGACTTTTCACTACTGGTGATATAAACTCTTTTACTAAAATGATTTAGGACTACAATTATCATTACAGTTACTAGACTTCATGTTGAACTATAGTGAAGTTTCTGCTACATGATTTGTATTTTTATCTGGTTTCACCCAAATCAGGATGGATTTCCCTTTTGAATTTAGTTCCTCTTAAGTTTTCTTCTGAGGGAGTTTTTCCTTGCCAATGTCGCAGCCTTGCTTATTGGGGATGTGTAGGCTAAAGCTATTTTGCAACAATGTCAATTGTAAAAATTGCTGTACAAATAAAACTGAATTAAATTGAATTGAATTGAATCGATTTATAACAGGAATGTTTAGTGCAACGTCAGGACCGGAGCCTTTAGGCAGTGCCTAAAAAAAAAATATATATATATATATATATATATATGACTCATCCCCCAGTGCAGCTAACTGGGTTATCAAAGACCAGCCATGTCTCTCACTGTCTATGGTGAGAGGCATGTAAAAGAACCATTGGTGACTTTCGTAAAGAGTAGGCTGCATTGCTGTCAGAGTGTATCTGTCCTGTGATAGCCTGGCAAGCTGTCCAGGGTGTACACTGCCCTCGCCCAGAGTCGGCTGAGATGGGTACCAGCCTTACCGCAACCCTAATTAGGATTAAGTGGTTCAGAAAATTAATGAATGAATGAAATTTACTCACCCACTCACTGATTGACTATCTCTTTCTGTTGGGTGGGCTTAGCCAGTTCACCAGCAAAGGCTAGGAATCAACAGCAACCCTGGGCCCTCTGACGGGTATCTTCAGACTGTCAAGCAGACTGTTGTAAATAATCCCCATTGTAAAGCAACTGATGTTGCAGAGAAACGCCTAGTGAGTCGAATGACTGTGACGAATCTCCATTAACTTGGCTACTATGTCTTGGTTGACACGTCTCTGCAACATCGCGTGGTCATCGGGGGCCCTACCTCTGGATTGGCAAACCAAGGTGGTAGTTCCCCTTTTTAAAAAGGGGGACCAGAGGGTGTGTTCCAACTATCATGGAATCACACTCTTCAGCCTACCCGGGAAAGTCTATTCAAGGGTACTGGAGAGGAGGATCCGACCGATGCTCAAACCTAGGATTCAGTAGGAACAATGTGGTTTTCGTCCCGGCCGCAGCACTCTCGACCAGCTCTACACACTCTACAGGATACTGGAGGGGGCATGGGAGTTTGCCCAATCTGTCCACATGTGTTTTGTGGACTTGGAGAAGGCTTTCAATGTGTCCCTCGGGCTATCTTGTGGGGTGTGCTCCAGGAATATGGTGTACCGGACCTGTTGCTATGGGCCATTCAGTCTCTCTCCAAAAGTTTTATTCTTGTTTATTCATTAGTTTAGTAGAGACATCCAGCTCTTTGCATTGTGTCGTATTTTCTCCAATGTTGATGTGTTCCATTATGTACGTAATGCCTTGGAAATTATTTTGTACCTGTCTCCTGACTGATACCTTTCAACAATAAGGTTGCATTCATGATTTGTAAACTCTTTTTTACACGACCAAATTATTTTAATTTACTTACTAACTGATTGGCCGAACCATTTAAACCTATTAGGTCATGGTGAGGCAGGAGCCTATCTCAGCTGACACTGGGCGAAGGCAGGGTACACCCTGAACAGTTCTTCAGACCATCACAGGGCTCACACACTACCATTCATACTCACACCTAGGGGCAATTTGGAACAGCCAATTGCATGTCTTTGCACTGTGGTACAAAAACATATTAGATTCCAAACATCACTTCCCTACTTGTCGGTTAAGAGGAAAGCAGATTTCAAAAGAGACCATGTTCAGACAAGCTGACTTTTGCTGCATAAATAAAAAGCAAGTTATGGGGCTACTTTTAAAAGCAAAGTGTCATCACACTAAAGACTGACTTTGTATAATTTACTACTGTATCTGCTCTTTAAAGTGGCACAAGATTTAGTATAGTATTGTATATGAGTTTCTCAGAGAATGTCAGATTGGCCCAACAGATCCATATGTAATTCTTCACCAAACATATAAGGAACAAAAATTAAAAGTGTTGACTCTTACCTGCAAAATGCTCCAATTCCTTCCACCACATAACATTGGCCCCCATTAAAACAGTAAGTGGTGTACACATCGCAAGGTGACTGGCAGGTGCCATTTCTGTGAACGAATCCCAGGAGGCAACCATCGTTGTCCACCCTATCTGCATCGCCTGAAGGTCTGGAAAGAGCATACCCTCCAGACGCACCATCCTCAGGGGTCAAAGATTGGGAGTTAGCAGGATTCTTCTTACCCAGCTGAATATTTCCTTCATCCATATCTACACGTATGGAGCTGTCATCATCTGCATAGCTCTCGGTGGTGGAGTATTCCGGTGACAGATAGTCCCACCAAGAGGTGGGATCTCCACCCTGAAACTCCTGAGGTGGGATTTCAATCTGGTAGTGTTGATCAGGTTCAGAAAAGCTCACTTTAACAATAGGGCTGGAATCATCAGGCTCACTGAGGAATAACGACTGCTCATGAGAAGAAGAATGGCTTTCAAGATTCAGAACGCTTCCATCAGGCTGTAGAATTTTTCTATACCAGTGAGGGTCAAGATCGTCAGTGTTTTCATCTTTGAAGTCCAGTTGGGCTTTACTGTGAGACTTGGTGGGTAGACCTGCAGCCATGCCAGCTACAGCCATGTCAGTCTGGTGCTCCTGTTCAGCTAAGTAGGGCCTGACATGAGGCCTGTTTTCACCCAGTCCACTGCTTCCAGGTTCCTCTGTTGCATGTAGTTTATGGACATGGATTTGGGATGAGGAAATCGGTGAAACTTTACCAGGAAGAGCAGATTTAAGCCCTACCACATTAGTGGCATCTTTAGAGGAGTTGAATTGTGTAGCATTGGATGCTAGTGAGCTGCCTATAAAACAAAACACATCAAATTACATAACGTGTTTAAACCATTGTGTCCATGTAACCAGCACACACAGTACAAACAAGAATGGAATATCACATCAGCACTCCTTCTGTCTGTTGGTATCTGTGTCTTTTACTATGTGAGCACTAGCACATGCCACTAATATGAAAAATCTCCTCATTGAGGGGAATATAGTACCTTGCTTAAGAAATCCTCCTTTTTTTGTACTGATTTTGCTCATTCATTCATTCACCAGAGTCACGGTGAGGCTGGAGCCTATCTCAGTCAAGTTTGGGTGAAAGCGGGGTACACCCTGAACAGCTCGCCAATCTACTGCCGGGCCACCACACACATCCATTCATTCCTTTGGAGTGATTCCTTCTCTAAAGCAGCTTGTGGTTGCATTATGAGGAGTTCTGATTTACTAACATGTGGAGCAAGATTACAGGCTTCAGAGTCTAAAAAGTGGACAGCAGTGTTGAGGGAATACAGGCAAGCACACACACACACACACACACACACACACACACACACACACACACACACACACCAGGAAGCCCATCAGATACACAACAGCCAAATTGATTTTTTTTATTCCCTGTGTCCTGTCATCCATGTTGGGGCAGTTTAATGCCAATATCCTATCATGTCCTACTAACAGATAACACATGCACACACTCGTGCCTCTCAGCTGATATCTCACACCAGGTTGTGTCAGTTCCATCTGCAGTGTGTGTGTATATGGTATACACACTACACATGCATACTACTAGAGGTGCCTGATACAGACAGTGCAAAAATCACAGCAAATGAAAATGACATTGTCTAATTAAAAAAAAATAAATATTTGCAAAATATCCAATAATAAAACTCATAAATATCAAGCTGGAATTGTAAGATTAGGAGAGATTCAGAGCACAGTATATATCTGAGATTAACATTTATCCATAGACACAGGGTGTGTTCTATTTTTTTTTTTTTATAATTTTTTTTAATGAAAACTATTGTTATACTTATTAATTGTTTTGTTGTTGTTGTTGTTGTTGTTGTTGTTGGTTTGTTTTTTGCTATACTGTATTAATCCCGCAATGGAAATTATTGCCTCTGCATTTAAACTATCCTAAGTAAGCACACACACTTGGAGCAGTGGGCTGTCACACACATTGGGGTGCCCGGAGAGCAGTTATGGGTTAGGTGCCTTGCTCAAGGGCACTACAGCCATGAAGGTGGAGGAAGGGAAGGTGCAGCTCACTTTCCCACCACCACACATTTTATATATATATATATATATATATATTTTTTTTTTTTTTTGTTTATTTTTTGTTTGTTTGTTTGTTTTTGTGAAAGAGATATTCAATGAGCCTATTCCACTCTATTCATTCTACAGCACTCTATTCCTCTATTCTAGAGTAATGCAAAAATGCTTCAAGGAATTTGTAGTCTAGTTCAGTCTCTCTCTCTCTCTCTCTCTCTCACACACACACACACACACACACACACACACACACACACTGGTTGCCAAGGAGCATTATAAAGTGCCTCCCGTCTGAAAGGCCGTGTGGAACAGAGCCTGTCCTGTCCGCGTCTCTTTGTTTCATGTCTCACTTATTTGTGTGGTTCCCACCATCTCGTCTCCAACTGCAGTGCAAATGAGGATTAGCACTCGTGATACTTTTCATGAGATCTCTCACTTCTGTTTTGCTAAATCTAATTTTAATAGAAAATTCATAATAATAATAATAATAATAATAATAATAATAATAATTATAATAATACATCGTATGCCATTTCATTGTTGTGCAACCTGAAAGATATTACTCTGAGAAAGTATGTGTGTGTGTGTGTGTTTAGATTGAGGGAGTTTTTACTAATCACACTGAAATACTTGACACCGGAAGATGAAATCTGTGTCTCATCTCTATACTGAATGGCCCTGAGGCCCTGAGAGGGAGTTCTGTTCTCTGTTTAGTAAGCACGGCAGGATGCTGCAAGTGAGTGCCAAAGAAAGAGGGGATGTAGGGAGGGATTTTTTGAGGGGTGAAGACCACATTTCGAATAAAATTCTACTGTCCACTGTGCCTGTGGTAAACTGACTACTGAATACAAAACAAAATTCAATGCTGGTTTTTATACCCTAGACATTTCTTTCTCCCATACGGTTTTCTTCTGGCTAGAAAATAAAAGCACTGAAATTTTTTTTTTTAACTTGCACAGGAACACTGGACACCTGCAGTGAGGGGGGCTGTCAAGCTGAAGAAGGAGGCCTATCAGGTCCTTTTGGCCTGTGGGACTCCCGA
>JBCNYH010000001.1:36583969-36598477 GCA_039654325.1 Tandanus tandanus | reverse complement strand
CCAGAGTCGGCTGAGATGGGCGCCAGCCTCCCCGCGACCCTAATTAGGAATAAGCGGTTCAGAAAATGAATGAATATTAATAATGCAAATTTGTTATTAATAATCAGTAATTTTTATAAGTTTGTGTTTTTGAGGTTTCTCAGCTAAGAGCTGATCCCTTTGTACTTGAAACGCCACTCGGAACTCCGAGACCCTCCCCTGCACCTCAGAACTGCAGGTTAAGGTAAGCTGCACACACCTGACCACACTGAGGGACGTGGTCTGCGTCAACACGTTCTACGTTATGTTACTGACTGTTGGTTATTCTCAGGAAGAGGTTAGCAGAGGCCTCTGCCCACTCACCCCAAACTCCACTCAGTCCTACTTCATATGCTGCTCGGGTTTGTCCGTTCCTGCGACAGCGTCGTCACAGGATGATCCGCCTGGACGGTTGTCCTGCACTTGCATCAAAGGTAATTGAAACCAGTCAAGATTGCTTTAAAATTCCAAGAACCACCCAGTTAGGAGGATACTGGAAAGTCAGAGATTACATGGCAAGGTATTTGATTTTGATTTTGATTTTTAATATGCTTTCAGCTGTGAGTTTGCAATGGGGGCATTTAGTTTTGTATTAGGTTTGATTGTTGTTTTCCTGATCGAGCTTGGCCATCCTGCTAGAAACAAACCCTCTATTAGTTTACTGTGTTTTCACCGAGTTCCACTTAAAGTGCAGATTCAGTCTCTAATCATAGGTTCAGCTGGCACAGATTAAATAGACAGTGCGTCAGGTACAGGATTGCTCTTAAACACTTGGTGTTGGTCCACACTGTACTTGTGTAGGTTGGACATTTAGCTGACTTTCTCCATCTTTATGTTGGGATCTTGTGGATGCTCTCACATGGATATCTTCAACCTTACATTAGTGGCTAGTCTCACCTGGATACTGCAGATCTGTACTGAAGTTTCTATTTCACCATCTCCTCTAGTTTGTTCATTATGGAACTTAATCTACACTACATGGACAAAATTATGTGCATCCCTGTGGATCTTCTTCAACCTGCTCCCACAACGCTGGCAACGCTGTGCACTGTAACACTTTCACTGGAACCAAAGTTATGTTCAGACTTTCAGTCCTAATCCTTTTGTTGCATGTCCAAGCTGAATTCAATCTTCTTGAATGACTGTCCACATTACAGTCATGGCCGAAAGTGTTGGCACCCCAGAAATTTTTCCAGAAAATGTACCCCTGGAAATTTCTCACAGAAAAATTGTTGCAATTACAAATGTTTATTTCCTTTACGTGCTTTGGAACAACACAAAAATGGAGAGAGAAAAAAGCCAAATTTGACATAATTTCACACAAAACTTAAAAAAAAAATTTTTTTAATAATAATAATTAGTTACACCATCAACTTAATATTCGGTTGCACTCCCTTTGGAAAAAATAACTGAAACCAATCACTTCCTATAATCATCAACAAGCTTTTTTTCACCTCTCAACTGGAATTTTGGATCACTCTTCTTTTGCAAACTGCACCAGGTCTCTCAGATTTGAAGGTTGCCTTCTCCCAACAGCAATTTTGAGATCTCTCCAGAGGTGTTCAATCGGATTTGGACTCATTGCTGGCCACTTTAGAACTCTCCAGCGCTTTGTCTTCAACTATTTTTGGGTTCCCGTTTAGGTATCTTTGGGGTCATTGTCCCGTTGGAACACCCATGACCTCTGATGCAGACCCAGCTTTCTGACACTGTGCCCCAAAATCTTTTGGTAGTCTTCAAATTTCATGATGCCTTGGACACAGTCATGGCACCCAGTGCCAGAGGCAGCAAAAGAACCCAAAACATCTTTGAACCTCCACCATGTTTGACTGTAGGTACCGTGTTCTCTTCTTTGTAGGCCTCATTCTGTTACAGTTCCGTTACATTCTACAACAGTAGAATGATGTGATTTACCAAAAAGCTCTACCTTGGTCTCATCTGTCCATAAGACTTTCTCCTAGAAGGATTTTGGCAAACTCCAGTGTGGCTTTTTTTATGTCTCTGTGTCAGCAGTGGGGTTCTCCTGGGTTTCCTTTCATAGCGTTTGATTTCATTCAGATGTCGACGGATAGTTCGAGCTGACACTGTTGCACCCTGAGTCCGCCGGACAGCTTGAATTTGTTTGGAAGTTGATTGGGGCTGTTTATCCACCATTCGGACTATCCTGCGTTGAATTCTCTGCGTGATCCAATCTGATCTGAGTGACAATTCTCATTTCAGTCACTTGTCACTGTCATTTACATTGTTTGCTATAGTAATGTCATTGAGCCCATAAGTATTTGCCAGGAAAAAACTAAACAGAGGGTAATGAAATGGGCCACATAGCACCGTGGAACAGTTTAACAGCACATAGCACTCGGTGCAGGTCAACCGCATACAAATAGGGATTGAAATAAATTGTAAAAATTGCATTGTGCAATTTTTACACATGTTCAGATTCAAATCAGATATGCACATAAATCAGACTTGCACCGGCAGTCTGAAAATAGCCTAAGTGACCCAAATCTGTTCCAGCATGACAGTGCCCCAGTGCATGTCCTGCACAGAGCCCTGACCTCAACCCAGCTGAATACCTTTGGGATAAGCTGGAACACTGACTGCAGCAGAAAGCTGAACACCAGGAAATAAATCTGCAATGGGATGGTCAACAATTTTTTTCTGAAAAAGTTAATTGTCAGAAACATTATATAAACTAGAGAGGAGCACTCATAGAGTGTAAGGTACCTCCACCAGGCACGAATGGATTATTATAACTTTGTAAAATCATATGAAAAATAGTGGGCGTCTAATGAACTAATAGACATTTTTTTCAGGATTTCGGAATTTTTTTTAACCTGAATTGAGTCATGGCTGGTGATTTATTTATTTATTTTTTTCTCTCAACATTGGACACGCTTCAAAATTCTTGCAATGTTCCTAGTCCGAATAAACTTTAATATTTGGATATTCAATTAAATTCAGGTTTATTTGTATAGTGCTTTTAATAATTGATATTGTCTCATAGTAACAAAGTACAAAGTACTTTACATAGTAAAAACAAATTTGATAAAGAATTTAAACATTTCCCTATAAACCCTACACATCCCCAATAAACAAGGAAAGGAAAAACTCCCCCAGTTTACACAAGAAAGAAACCTGTGAGGAACCACTCAAAAGGGAAACCCATCCTCATTTGGGTGAAACCAAATTAAAATACAAACCATGTTGCAGAAACTTCACTATAGTTTAACATGAAGTGTAGTTGGTTATCTTATAACTGTAATGGTAATTCTAGCCCTAAATCATTTCAGTAAAAGAGAGTATCACCAGAAGTGAAAAGTCATCTTCACAGTTTCTGAGTGTATATTTAGGTCCATATGGATCATTATTAGCAGGAGCGAGGGGCTTCTAAGATGAGAACTCCTACCAGTAGTAGCACATCAGGACAGATCACAGAATTCAAAAAGCAGAAGGATTAGGAAAGCTGTTCCATAACTGTGGGGCTTTGTAAGAGAAAGCTCTGCCCCCTGCAGTAGTCTTCATTATACGAGTTATCACTAAGCAGCCTGCATCTTTTGATCTAAGTGGGCTTGCTGGATCATAAACAACAAGAAGCTGATAATGTGGCACAAGACCACAGTGCTTTATAGGATAAAAGTAGTATTTTATATTCAATGCAAAATTTAATTGGGAGCCAGTGCAGTGCAGATAAGATAGGGGTGATGTGCTAATATCTTCTGGCTCTAGTAAGGACTCTTGCCGTGTGATCCGAGTACAAGTACTTGTGTCTTATCAGAATTGAATAAGAGGAAGTTAGTAAGCATCCAGTGTTTAATGTCGTTTACACATATCTCAACTTTATGAAGGTGGTGTCTCTCACCTGGCTTTGCTGAGCTATACAACTGTGTGTCATCGGCATAACAGTGGAAGCCAATACCATGTTCACGAATAATATTACTCAAAGCGAGCAAGTATAGAGAAAAAAGCAGTGGGCCTAGAACAGAACTTTATGGAACACTAACATTAGAACGTACAGAGAAATCACTATTTCCATCTACAAACTGATAACGGTCAATTAAATGAAGTCTAAACTAGGAGAGGGCCACTCCCTTAACTCCAACAACATTGTTCTTATTTATCAAGGATACTCATATTATCAATAGTGTCAAAGGCTTCACTGAGGTCACGTAACACATGCAGGGAGACACAGCCTTGATCAGAGGCCATTTTTAGGTTATTTATCACCTTAACGAGTGCGGTCTCTGTGCTATGATGCCTAAATCCTGACACATACAGTTCATGAATGTTATTCCTAAATAGATATGAACATAACTGCTGCGCTACAGCTTTTTCTAAGATCTTGGAGATAAAAGGGAAGCTTGATATTGGTCTATAGTTGGACAGCTGACATGGGTCGAGGTCAGGTTTTTTAACCAGAGGTTTGATAACTGCTAGTTTAAAGGATTTAGGTACATAACCAGTGCTAAGGGATGAATTAATTACATTTAATAAAGGCTTGACCACTTCTACTAGTATCTGTTTAAAGAAACATGTAGGTACTGGTTTTAGCACACAGGCTGATGATTTTGACGAGAAAATTAATGAGATTAGTTCTGTCTTTTGAAGGGAGCTAAAACACTCTAGTTGCTGATCTGATAGTGGTATATTGTTATTTACCGATTTAGTTACTGAGATCAGCATCACACAACTCAAGAACCTGTGATGTCCTGTTTGTGTATTAATAGGCAGTGACTTTGACTTGTTGCTGCAAGCCTCCTGCGGTGTGTGTGTTGTGTGGTTCTCCTCGCCCACCAGCTGAAAAGAAGTCCACATGGATGTGTCCAAAAATGCTGGATCAGCATTTTCACCCTGTTCTCTCCATGCCTTCAGGTATCTTCACCACACAAGTCACAATTATTGCACTGCTTATGTACCTTATTCCATATTCAGTTCTTAAGTTCAAGTCTTGATAAACATTACTTTCTGATCACTGTGAAATGTCTGCTAATTAAGTCATGGAAATAGATTTTTTTTTTTTCTTGTAAAGGACCCCGAGGGATTGATGATGATAATTATGATGCTTCTGTCAGTAAGATACTCTAAAAGACAGGAGTCCAGATCATGTTCATTTAAGATAAAGTAAAGTACAATTAGACGAGACTCTCAAGTACTGTCAGTAAATGATGTGCTGAGATAAAATGTTAGTGTAACAAGATCTGAAGTTGTAGATATATGGGGTTTTATACATTTGAAAAATATAACATCACTGAAAAAAGGATACCAGAAACTAAATACTGAGTGCTGAACCATGGCATGATGAACTATGGAGTATTGAAGAATGGCAAGCTGAAGCGTGATGTGCTGAATCAAATACTGAAGTGTGGCGTGCTGAACCATGCCATGCTGAACCAAAGCTTATTGAAGCCTAGCATGCAGAAGTGTGACATGCTGAACAATGGAATACTGAAGTGAGGTGTGCTGAAGCGTGGCGTGCTGCTAAAGCATGGCGTGCTGAAGCGTGGCGTGCTGCTGAAGTATGGCGTGCTGCTGAAGTGTGACATGTGGAAACGTGACGTGCTGAAGTGTGGCCTGCTGAAGCATGGCGTGCTGCTGAAGTGTTTCATGAGGAAGCGTGGCATCGCATGCTGAAGCGTGGCATGCTGAAGCGTGGCATGCTGAAGCATGGCATGCTAAAGCATGGCATGCTGTTGCATTTCGTGCTGCTGAAGTGTGGCGTGCTGAAGCATGGCGTGCTGAAGCGTGGTATGTGGAAACATGGCGTGCTGAAGCATGGCATGTGGAAGTGTGGCGTGCTGAAGCATGGCATGTGGAAGCGTGGCGTGCTGAAGCATGGCATGTGGAAGCGTGGCGTGCTGAAGCATGGCATGTGGAAGCGTGGCGTGCTGAAGCGTGGCATTTGGAAGTGTGGCGTGCTGAAGCGTGTCATGTGGAAGCGTGGTATGCTGAAGCCGTGCTGATCCATGTAGTACTAAGCCATGGTGAGTTATCGAGACAGTACCAGGCTGTTCACTTTTTGTATTATTTGGTTCTTTGAGTCTCACGGATGTTTTTTTTTTTTTTTTGCAGACTTTTCTTCTGTGGTACATTGTGTGACACCCCTGCTGTCCGGACTTCAGTCCCACGGTGCTGTGAGGTGTATGAGGGAATCAACTTCATCATGCATGAGGAGGCGGGGTCAGGAACAGCAAAAGGCTGGGCGAGGCAGGAGAAGACTTATATGTGCCCGCCAACCAAGTGCATTGCCTCAGCTCTTTAATACTTCTGGTAAAAACATTCGAAAAATGTAAATTCTGATGGAAACAGCCTGTTTGATTTTACTAACAGTTGGGCCAAAGTGGTAAACTTGTAAGCACTGAGACAGAATAAATTCACACAGTTAACATTTCTACAGTCCGGTACGATAGAACTCCTAAAACAGCAAGTTAAAAATGTTATATCTCTGATTTCTTTCACAGTTAGATTGAAGTTGGCTCTTATTGTGCCAAGTAAAGATGAGCAAGCTAAATTCAGACAGATGACGACAAACAGCCGTGACTTGTTGAGCAACATCGTGATAAAAGCTGAGGCTGAACGTGTGATGTGAGGAACCATCAATGTGTTATTTAAAGGTTGAGGATTGTGAATTAAGACACATGTCTTTTCCCCTTCAATAGTGTGGGGTCCACAATTTAAATCAACCTGTCTATAAGTACTGCTAGAGCGCCAAGAAAATTCCTTGGATAATTTTAGTGTATTTGAACATTAAATCAAGGTTCTTAGAGTGTTTATATGTGAAGAAAACTTGCACAGTGTAGGAGATTTCTGTATTGCGGGTCTGTAAGATCTTTATCTTCTAAGTTCTGGATCCACACTTTTCCCAGATGGTTCTTACTGCAGGAGTCCGAGGGGTGTGGTCAGCCCAGGCCTCCTTTCACAGCAAGGAGCAGATCTTTCCAATCTCCCTGCTCTCCCTATGCCCACAGGCACACCCATGCAGGTAAATCTCAGCGGGGTCTCCAAAAGTCCGAGTTCACTATGACCATGGTTCTCAAGGGGAACTGCATTAAAAAGTCAGGGTGGAAATGACAAGATTCTATTTTTAAAGTTAAATTTAGTACAGAGTTTATATTAGGTTGTTTAAAATAAAATGAAAGGAAATCCTTCCAAACTCTCCTGTTACAATAAAAATATGTATATTTTCTTCATCAGGTAGTTTTTAATTAAATTTTTAAGTTGCAGTCTGCTAAAATGCCTTCGATAGTTTGTATTAACCTGTATGTAAAGGCTGCCATTTGAAGTCCGTTTCATGCTTACAAGAGTGTGAAATTACAAGAATAGGACGTGGAGGTGTCGATTAAAATAAGGCAAGACGCCAGTAATAATAAAAGTATACAGGTAATAAAACAGCAAATCGGCAATAAACTTGTAAACTGCTGAATAAAATAAAACTCAGCACATCTGCACATAACACTACATTACATTTACATACATTACACAGGCATTGCCTTGTTTACAGGAATGCTTGGTGTATATCCCAGTACATTTATTTGCACAGCACTTTCACATTTACATTTATGGCATTTGGCAGACGCCCTTATCCATAACGACTTACATTATTTCCTTTATACAACTGAGCAGTTGAGGGTTAGGGGTCTTGCTCAAGGGCCCAACAGTGGCAGCTTAGAAGTAATGGGACTGTCATTCCTGACCTTCCGACCAGTAACCCAGAGCCTTAACCACTGAGCCACCACTGTCCCTTTTTTGCAACTTTCCCATGTCAGATGAAGCCAGACTTTGGAGCCTTATTTATAACTGTTTATACTTTCTCGTACATACAGTACAGTGATGTGAAACATGCAGTCATGGTGAATTGGGATAGAATCGTATCATTAGTTTGTTGTTGTTGTTGTAGCCATTGCGGAGGAGGAGAGGTGAGAGTTCCTTCGATATTGATAATTTGGTAATGCCTCTGGGCCTGGCTGGACTGGGAGCACGAGTGCAGAAGCTACAGTATAAAGAGATCATCACTCCCAGGTATACACATTCAGTTTCATTTATTTAGATACAATGACTTGCAAAAGAAGAAAGTTATGAATTATATGAACTATTTATTATGTAGCCTGAGAAAAGTAGTGAATAGCAAGACACCCCAAAATCAAACAGGTGTAGGCCTGAAAACAAACTTTAATCCCTGTAATGGGCATGGAGAAGAAGGAGAGGAGGAGGTTTTAACAATTTATTATTTTAAACAATAAAATGCAAAAATGAAGCAAGCAATGGGAATGTATTTTACTCAATAGTGTAATATTTACTGATAATTTGAACCGGAAGGAATAGAGAGTGAGACAGAATATTTGTTAGTAAAAAGAGTGATGTGAGGAGAGCGATGAATTAAGTGGCAAAAATAAAAGGAGAAAGATTTGAGGATATATTTGTTAATATTTAATTTAAAATCATTGTAGTTTAATCAGCTTCTTTATTAAAAGGTAAATGACCAGCGCTTCATTCGCATCAGGAGGTTGCAGGATGAGTTTTTTTTAACCTGGTTATTACGGTAAAAGAGTTAGTCTAAGGGGGAAACCCAGGCATCCCTCTCCTCAGCGATACTCTCCAGCTCCTCCTGGGGGATCCTGAAGCATTCCCAGGCCAGATGGGATTTATAATCCCTCTAGTGATTTCTGGATCTGCCCCAGGCCTCCTCCCAGTTGGGCGAGCCTGGAAAACCTCTAACGGGAGGTGACCAGGAGGTATTCTAATCAGAGGCCTGAACCACCTCAGCTGACTCCTTTTGATGTGGAGGACCACCGGCTCTACCCCAAGCTCATCCCAGATGTCTCCTCACCCCATCTCTAGGTTAGAGATAAGGAAACTTATTTCAGCCGATTGTACTCGCAATCTCATTCTTTCGGTCCCAAAGTTAGCACGGTCAAAATACCTGAAACCGGAACTCTCACCCTTTCTTTATTTCATAGACAAAAACGTTGGTTATTTTAACAATTACTAAACTCTGGAAATACCTGCAAGCTCTCAGTTCTTTAGAAATCTAGTTACCTTTCTAGTCCCACTCTATACAGAAATGCACAACCTTTAAACTGGACAGGTAGGGGTATAGGAAGGCGAAGTGAGGATTAAGATTTCTCTGAAGCAGTTCCAGAGTACATTGACTGAGGTGTGGATGGAAGGAAAACAAGCTGTGTTCTGAAAAGTTTCCACATGTTATTTATGGTGAAAAACACAAGTTAACATCTCTACAGTGAAATTTGGTGGTGGCAGCATTATGATCTGTTTGGGTGCTTTTCCTGGGCTTATTGTTGAAATTGAATGAATGGATATAGTAAAATGCAGGAGGATATTAGAAGAAACCCTCTTCAATCTGATGAGATGCTTCATTTTTCAGCAGGCATGATTCCAAACACAAAACCAAATCAATTCAGGAGCAGTCAAGAACAAAAACGGTTCAAAGTCCAGATCTGAATCCCGAAATCTGGGGCTGTGTTTGAAAAAAATCCCAGATGAACAAGTGAAAATCCCACACAGTGTGCAGAGCTGTGAGGAACTTCACTGACCCTGAAACACTTGCACCACAAGGAGATTCTACCAAGTACTAGTGCCACTGAAAAGGGGCAAATACTTATGCAAGCAGAAATTTACAGTTTTTATTTCTGTAAGTTTTGCGGATAAATAACAGACAGTATAATATTCCCAACATCTCTAGAGTCTGACAGTTTGAATCCCAATGATGTCGCATCAGTGGTCAGCGGTTCGAGAGAGCAAAGTCAGCTTTAATAACCATTCATGGACATCTCTATGTGAGAGGGGGAGAGAGAGAGAGAGAGAGAGAAAGAGAGAGATAGACACAGTCAGACAGAGAGACAGATTAAGAGAGGGAGAGAGACAGGCGGAGACTGACAGTGAGAGAGAGACAGATTAAGACAGGGAGAGAGACAGGCAGAGACTGACAGTGAGAGAGAGAGACAGTAAGTCAGATGGATAGAGAGAGAAAGGGAGAGACAAACGCAGTCAGACAAAGAGTGATGAGGACACAGAGACAGATGGAAAGAGAGATAGACAGACAGAGAGAGAAAAACAGAGACAGATGAAGACAGAGGGAAATAGAGAGAGAGAGACAGACTGGGAGAGAGAGAAAGAGAGACGGACAAAGTCAGAGGGACAGAAATGAAGACAGAGGGAAACAGAGAGAGAGAGAGAGACTGGGAGAGAGAGAGAGACGGACACAGTCATATAGAGAGACAGATGAAGACAGGGAGAGAGAAAAACAAAGGGAGACAGACAGAGATGTAGACAGATAGAGAGACAGACGGAGAGAAGGAGAAACAGAGACAGACAGACGGGGAGAGAGAGACAAACAGAGAGAAAATCAGATCAAGTGAAGAGTTAATACTTCATGCTGAGTGTGTTACACCATCGTGCGATATAATAACTGCAGCAATCAGAAGATGCATAGTGCCTGACTTTACAGACTATACCTGTGTGTGTCGTGTCTGTGTAGCTGGAGAGAGCTTGACTCTGTCTGTGGAGTCTCAAAGAAGTGTGTATGCTCAACTGATCAGTGTGATAAGCACTCAAACGCACCACAGCAGCACAGCGGAGCAGAACCAGAACATAAAGGCGAGGTGAGTAAGCGAATCTCCACCTCCACCTGCCATCAGACGGGATAATTTTTTTTGTGGGGTATAATTTACATACTTGATGTGTGCAGAGGATAAATGGATGAGTCCTTTTTTTGTCTGAATGTAGGTGGAGGATCTGTCTGATGCTGTTTTTTTGAAGCGGCATGTCGTATGGGAGAGCAGAGAGAGAAGTCGCTGGGGGAGCTGGGCCCGAAGGCGCCACCGGGGCAGGTGATCATCATGTCCTTAAAGACTTTTTCACAATAAACGATTTGCATAATGTTATTCAAGTTTGCTAACAAAGTGTTAAGTAAACAGAATTGCCAAAAAAAGGAAACAATAAAAAAATTAGTGTTTCTAATACTAGTATTACAAAATACTTGCCCCATTTATTGAAATGTTTTTTCCAAAATGCAATAAAAAAAATCTTTAATTAATTAATGTGAATCTTTATTCATCTGAAAACATACACAAAAAGATTTTCAGTGTTTACTGATAAACTTAATTTTATTTTGTAAAGATGAATAAAGTTAGAATGTGATGCCCGAAACACGCTCAACAAAAATTGAAGCGTGTTTCTCATCGTGTTACATCACCTTTCCTTTTATTTACACTTTTAAATAATTTGGGAAACTGAAGATGATAATTATTGCTGTTTTGCAATTGGATTTTTTTTTTGTCCATCCTTGTTTGATACAAGACTTCAGCTGCACAGTAGTCTCTGGTCTCTTCTTTTCTTCATGACACAGTTCATTACAATACCTACAGTATATATTACAATAGGAGACCGAACAACCATATTGATCTCGACCATATTATTGTAGCTTGTGCAGAATGAGGCCTGGCATTGTTCTGCTATAATAATCCCGATACACATCAACTGTACATTCACACACAAAAACCCCACCTATGCCGTGGGTATTGATGCACCCCATACCATCACAAAATGTCTGTTTTTCCTGAAAACAAGCTGAAATGTGGACCACCGGTTCAACTGTCTTTCAGTCCATCTGCGATGAGCTCAAGACCAGAGAACACTTTCTTTTTGCATGGAATTGATTGTATGACTTCCTCCTTTTGTAATACAGTTTCAGGTTGTATTTTTGAATGCAGTAGCAGAGGTGGCATTGGTTTTCTGAAGTACTTGCATGCCCTGTGACTATTCCTCACAGTAGAATGACGGTTCGACGGTTTTTCGAACATCAGGCACATTCATGAGTGGTTTTCGACCTTACCCTTTACACATTGAGATGATTCTCTGAATCATATCACAGTATAATGTACTGTAGATGCTGAAAGATTGAAATTCTCTGTTGTCTTGTGTTTAGAAACGTTCTTGTGTTTAGAAACGTTAATTTAAACTGGTGAACAATTCTAACAGTTCTGCTTCTTTATACCCAATCATGAACCTGCTACTAATGACTTAAGGACTGCTGCATGATTATTCTGTAATTTTTTTATTAATTTAAATCATCATATTCTTTATTAATATAACTTTATTTATATTTACAAAATGCACTTAAGTTGGTCAGTAAAAAGTTTAGTTGTGTTGCATTTTAAAAATATTCCAAATGTGGGACTGTTATGTACCAGGTCCTCCTCCTCTTCTTATGGAGATGGGAAGAGCTGCAGGGTTTCGGAACAGACGTCATGCTCTTCAGAGCCCAGGCAGGGTAAGAATTCACCGTGCAGCCCCTTCTGCTCTGCAGCCGATGATCCCTTCTACCAGATGGACGATGAACAGCAGGTGCGTATTGGTGCCTCTGCATGCCTGAGTGAGTACTTAATGTTCCACTGAACTTCCTCAGTGTTGTTACCATGGTGATGATAAAACCAGTGAGTGCATTGCTGACTTCATGGGGGGAAATCTACTACCAGATGCCTGTGCTATGAAGTGGGATTACTGTCTTATCTGGGTAGATTCAGGAGTTACTTTGTGATGTCTGGAGGAACTTCTGGGTTAATTGGCGCTATGAAAGCTGAGTGGGTTTTCCGCAAGTTGTTGCCATGGCGATTTACACTACATCCCAACTATGGTCGGAGAAGGTTATGTTCTTGGGTAACTCTGTGTTCTCTTTATTAATTCCACCCATTCACTTACTTTCTCCAATAGATATTATCCAGTAGGGAAAAAAAGGTGCACATTTGGACACTGATGATGTTCTTTATGTAAAATAGAGATTCTTATCTGATAAAATTTGTTGTCTTTGCTGGTGTTTGTGGCTGGACATCTCTAATTCCACTCGCTGGAGTAATGCTTTTAATAATCACGATTATAATATGAATACATCTGATGATACTGTCCATGTAGTCTAACAAGTACCAGAATAAAGGGCACTAAAATCATAAAGATCAAATTATTTCTGTATTAGATACATGACAGAAACCTGAAAAAATCTACATGATACTTTAATCGTCACAAAAAAATAATTAATCAGCCTGAAATACATGTTATTTAGCTTAAAATTATATACACAAATTGCTGTATAAAATATTATATTGTGGTGCTTCCTGGGGGGTAGCCGTAGCCTTATGGTTAGAAAAGTGTCTTTGGGACCGAAAGGTTCGATTCCAGAACCAGCAAGAAAAATGTGTGGCAGCGGGGGAGTGAGCTGCACCTTCTCTTCTTCCACATTCATGGCTGAAGTGCCCTTGAGCATGGCACCTAACCCCCAACTGCTCTCGAGGCGCCTCCAATGTGTGTGGCAGCTTACTGCTCCAAGTGTGTGTGCGCACACTGTTTGTGTGTGTGCTCACTTTGAATAGGTTAAATGCAGAGGCAATAATATTCCGTATTTGATTAATACAGTATAGCAAAATCTAAATTTTAAAAAAGCATTTATTTTTAGTAAAGAAACAGCCATAATTGAACTTACTGTCTTTTTAGTGGTATTCCAAAAATTATTTCGCCTCAAGTAAAAAAACACTGACTAAACAAAAGCATTTTCTGTGAAAATCAAGAGCACTCAGTACTGACAGCAGCGGTGCACATGCATTGGGTTGCCTGTGTGGGCACATGAGCACGGACGTGACAACAAAATCAAGCTCATGGCTTTACGACATTTACATAAGTACGGAGCTCATCATAAATTATAAATATATTATAAATTCACTCTCTCAAGTAATTTTCATTTCGTTTAGTGAATAATGGGTCAGTTTCAGAAAGGTAGCCCATGTGTCAGCTCTTATTAAATGTTTCTGTTTTCACATATTAGAATATTCCTTCATTCATTCATCTTCTTCCTCTTGTTCCGGGGTCGGGTCGCAGGGGCAGCAGCCTAAGCAGTGAGGTCCAGTCGTCCCTCTGCCCGAAACACCACACCAGGGAGGCGTTCGGGAGGCATTCTAATCAGATGCCCGAGCCACCTCAAATGGCTCCTCTCAACGCGAAGGAGCAGCGGTTCTACCTCCTGGATGACAGAACTTCTCACCCTATATATAAGGGAGAGCCCTGATACCCTGCGAAGGAAGCTCATTTCAGCAGCTTGTATTCGCGATCTTGTTCTTTCTGTTACTACCCAAAGCTTGTGACCATAGGTGAGGGTAGGAACGTACACTTGGGGCAGGACCTCATTCCAGACCTGGAGGGTGCATTTCACCCTTTTCCGGCTGAGAACCATGGCCTCGGTAGTTTCACACTCAGCTGCGAATCTCTCCAGGGAGAGCTGAAGGTCCTGGCTCGATGAAGCCAAAAGGACAACGTCATCTGAAAAAAGCAGAGATCCTATGGTGACCAAACCAGAACCCCTGAACACCTTGACTGCGCCTAGAAATTCTATCCATAAATATTATGAATAGAACTTGTGACAAAGGGCAGCCTTGGCGGAGTCCAACCCCCACTGGAAACGAATTCGACATGTTGTTACCAATGCGGACCAAG
>JBCNYH010000001.1:36534118-36544534 GCA_039654325.1 Tandanus tandanus | reverse complement strand
GTGGGTGGGGGGGGAGGGGGGGGGGGGTTTTTTTTTTTTTTTTTTTTTTTTTTTTTTTTTTTTTTTTTTTTTTTTTTTGCTGCACCAAGCTGCTCTTTTCATTGCCTTCTCACACCGGTTGTTGTAACTGCATCATGTACATCTGCACAAGTACACATGTGCAGATGTACATGATGCAGTCACACCGGTTGTTGTAACTGCATCATGTACATCTGCACATGTGTACTTGCCTGTCGTAACACCTAGCTACTGTTTCAAATCCAGCAATCTACACAGTGCGTGCACGTACAAATGTCTAGCGCTCGGAAGTGATGTCGACATGTAGCTCTCATGGTTTTGCACGTTTTGGTTTGTGGAGTTTCTTGTAAGTAGGCGATATTTTTCCCATTTTGCCGCCCACAGAGGATCTCAGATGGGTAGGCCTAATGCGGGAACTGGCCATTGGCCACAGAAGTGTGAAAGTATTTTCAGGGCAACCTCCTTTTTGAATGGCATGGAAAATGTTGTGACAAAATGTGTCACTGATCCGTTTAAAGCAATAGTTTCAACAGAATACATAATATGAGAAGTGTACATGTACGCCATCAGCTCAGGATGAACATTAAACTTGTGTTGTTGGGAGAGGATATGTGTGCCCTGTGCAAAACCTCAAGTTTAATAGCTTTAACTCTATTACAATCTCTTAGGGTTTTTGCCCTCTCCCAAGCATCATTACATTCACTTTCTGTAATCTCTACATTGAGTTCCTTTTCCCATGTTTTCCTTAGATGAGAGGTGCTTATAATACCAAACCCTTTAAGTGTGGTACAGAAAGAACTTATGGAGTTGCCCAACTGCAACAAAAAAAAAAAAAGGCAGCCTCTCTGTGTCAGAAATTTTTGGATTGGCTAGGATAGTAGTGTCCCTCTTAACGTAGTCTCTTATCTGTAAGTAACTGAAAAAGTCCTGTTTTTGAACACTATGTTTTATTATATATGATTATATAACACTGTTATATAATGATTGACTAAAAGGAATGAAACTGGATCCATCTAGCAAATCGCACAAATTAATAAGCCCTTGTCCAAACCTGGAAACCACTGTCTATCAACCCTGGTAGAAAATCTGGGTTAACTCAGATTGGGGTGAAATATAGTTCTCTAATAATCCGCCATGCATTGACAGAGCATACTGTAATTTGATTATTATAGACAGGCTTCAGAGATTTAAGCATTTTAATAATATGTTTCTTAAGGGAAATTTGGACATGGAGCTTTCTATAGCCATAGTGGCCTTATTACTTACCCAATCAGTTATAATGTGAGGTAAGCATTCAGTTGATATTTCCGA
Organism: Tandanus tandanus; assembly: GCA_039654325.1. Classification (NCBI taxonomy): domain Eukaryota; kingdom Metazoa; phylum Chordata; class Actinopteri; order Siluriformes; family Plotosidae; genus Tandanus; species Tandanus tandanus. The sequence continues at coordinate 36,543,205 of JBCNYH010000001.1, read as the reverse complement.
ATATCGGGAAGGTCCAGACCACCCTCTGAGGATGAGGTACATAATGAGGCTATTTTAGTATATGGGTTCTTCTTTGCCCATATGATGGAGCTGGACATGCTATTCAGGTTAATGATAGTTTTATGTGAGAAAACAACTGGAATCATCTGAATTGAGTAAAGTAGCCTAGGGAGAATATTCATTTTTAAAAGAGCGTCCCGTCCCAGCCAGGAGATGGGGAGGACGTTCCATCTCTTCAAATCTAATCTGATGTGTTCAAACAGTGGGATGAAATTTGTTTTATACAGTTTTTCAGAAATGGGTGTTACATATATTCCTAGAAAAACAAAGCCTGCTGGGGACCATTTGAAAGGGAAAGGCGACAAAGTTTGAGGTATTTGTTTTAAACTACCCGCAGGCATTTCTTCTGAGTTTATTTTGAATGTTTCCTGTGTGGCATGTCAGACTCTCTCAAAGTAGTTATTAAGACTCACTGCAGTCTATGAAGTTATAAAACGTTGTAAAAATCTGCATAATATAGGATATAATGTAAGAATCAGCGAATTGATGCACCATTGGCACCAGCTCGATTAAACGCAACCTCTCTTCAAGCTGTCCTTTTGGAGAACCCCATAATATCTGTATTTTATGTATATTCAGTTAATCAATCACTTATTATTATTTTTTTTAGTAATTGCTAGAATAATACTAATTACCAGAATTTGATGATACATGATTGTGACAAGACTTTTGTCCAGCCTAGAATGGATATGTTTATCTTTATTTGTTGTAAAAAGTAGAAATAAATTTATGATTTTCTGTTGCTTTTCACGAATCTGTATACTTGTAGGATTAATTTAAGCCATTGTCGATAAAAATCAGTTAATCAGACATATAGTTATCAGTTGTTGTCAGTATTAGGCACACATGCAACAAAACTTTTGTCCATGACTCTATTAGAACTAGTCATACTGGGAAGGGGGAGTGTGGTGTACCAATATTTGGTCACAGTAACCTTGACCATTGACTCCACTTGACAGAAAACTCTTGTCTGGGCCATATTTCCTATATGCCTTACACATACAACATTAGGTCAGATTACCTTTGGTGAGTTAAAAGATACAGCACGATAAGAGTAAATGTAATCTTTCACCTTTACCCCTTACCTTGAACCAAGTCACCAGACAGATAGAAAGACAGGGTGGCTGGTTCATAAAATTCTGGTTCCGAGATTGAGTGTCTGTGTGGCTGCCATCACAATGGTATCTGGTTAAAGTAACAGTCTGGCTGTTTTTTTCTTTTTTTTTTTTTCCAGAGGATGTAGGAGATGAAGGAGAGGAAGAAAAAGAATGCATTTCCTACAGCATTAATATTGATATCCATTATGGGATTAAGTCTAACAGGTAACATTGCATTAAAGGATTTGTTATTTGGAGGTATTTTAAAGACAGTATGCAGTGTTAAGTACACAATGTCTATTCATACACACTAACATTTATCCTTTTCTTTAGCCTGGCTTTTATTAAGAGGACTGGAGTCATTGATGCTGACAAACCCATTTCAACCCAAGTCCGGGTTCTGACTCTCAGTGAAGATTCTCCATATGAGACATTGCACTCTTTCATCAGTAATGCTGTTGCTCCTTTCTTTAAGTCGTACATCCGTGAGTCAGGTAAAGCTGACAGGTAAGACCAGACAATTGAATCACTGGATCATCTTGCTGAAAGATGCATAGCATACACTGGGTTGTGTGTCTTTGTGGTCATGCACATTTTTTGATTAGGGGTTTTTCTCTCCAGTAGTTTTATTTAGGTTTTGTCATGAAATGTTACACAAAGTTAATTTATGTTCACGACAAAATAAAGTATGTAAATAAAAAAATATAAACACACAACGAACAAACAAATGCTCTGCTTAACTTAAAGGTCAGATATTATTCCCATTTTCAAAGCTGTGTTTTTAATTTCAGACAATGGAGCACCAAAGTACAATCCCTTTTCATAAGGCTGCTTCCACGCCTCCCTTGAAACACTGATTTAGAGTTTGTGTTGAATAGACTGTTTGTCTGCCTCCTTCTATTTATGGTCTTTCTGCTCTGCCTCTGGGTTCCTCCTATTCTGTTTTGATTGGTCGCCTTTTTTCCTGAGGCTGCAGACTGCCCTGCCTCCCAAATCAAAGATGGAACCTTTTACTTCAACATGAAAAATTCCCCTTTACCCACTTTGTGAGGATCTGTCTCACCACTCTTCTCTTTCCATTATCCAAGCGCTCTGCTCTCTGTCTGATCACTGTCAATCAACACTCATCTGCTACCTATGTATTATGGTCTCTCTGTGTATGTATTTCTAAACAGCTTTAGGAGTTTTTATTACGGCATATGTATGTTTTGGACCTCATTGTTTGCATATGTATGTGTGTTTATCCTCCTTGGCCTTGGATAGGCATGTACTTAATGTATTAGGTCCACATTTGGACAACATCTCAAACATTAAGTATGACATTACGGTAGTTGTTGAGAACATGTTGGTGCATGTGCCAGTCTTCATGTTGATCTACCTTCAACCTATGCCAACTTCGCTATAATGTGTATGCCCAGAGGTTGTAAAGTGTTTTTCCAGTATGCTAGTTTAACAGTTTTGTTTCTCTCAGGTCTCATACCTTGAAGTATTCACAAGTTCTGGCAATTTTATCTAGCTTTCATTGATATCCTTCATTGTCTTGAGAAACTCTTTAGCCTCATTTGGAGTATTGAAAGTGTAGGTGCGCTCTTTGTTTTACACACAGTCGTGCAGGATGAATCACTCTGTGTCAGATGCCCAGGTTTGGGCAGTTCCTGTCGAATTGGGTTGAATTGTTTCCTCAGTTGATGCAGTCCTGTGGCCATGTCAGAGTAAAATCACACTCGCTGGTCCTTGCATCGAACACCTGTGCAGAAGAAATAACAGCCTGCTTGTCCTCATAGTTAAGGAACTTGACTATGAGTGTTTTTGGTGATACATTTGAGTTCGTTGGTGGTCTGATTTGGTGTGCCCTGTCAATAACTAGTGAGATTTGTAGCGTCCAGTACCTTTGGAATCCACTTCTCCAGAAATGAATGTGGGTCTGGTCCTTAGGCTCCCTGTGGTAGACTCACTTGTCTAAAGTTGTTTCTACTCTAGCGACTTGATGTTTTTTCCAGGTTGTGTACTTCAGTCTGCAGGTTATCCACACTGTCTTCACGCTTGGTTTTCTTAATTCTGCCTGCGACACTCGTTTGGTGGAGTCACTTGACTCCTTTCTCATATCTTCGGTTGCCTTCAAAACTCCAAAGAAACGTGATGAGAATTGTTTTCTTTGTTTTAGCAAGAAGACTGTATCCTGTTAATTTCAGATTCTTTGAAAATTTGTTTAGTAACACCATGGTATGAAAATTTGTTTTGGATGAGGTTATATGCAGGATTTATTTTTGCTAAAGCAGAGCCATGTGAGACTCATCTCAGTTGGCTGCCATCACCAGAACCCCCAGTGTTTGTTTATAACTGAAACTCAGCTCTGTTGTTTTTCTCTCTTTTTTCTCCATGATTTAGAGATGGAGATAAAATGGCTCCTTCTGTGGAGAAGAAGATTGCAGAGCTTGAAATGGGCCTGTTGCACTTGCAGCAGAACATAGAGATTCCAGAAATCAGCCTTCTGATCCATCCCACCATCTCCAACATTGCAAAGCAGTGCTATGAACATGGAGAAAAGCCCAAGGTTACTGATTTTGGTGACAAAGTAGAGGATCCCTCTTTCCTTAACCATCTTCAGTCGGGGGTTAATCGTTGGATTAGAGAAATACAGAAGGTGTGGATGCCCTTTTTTTTTTTTTTTTTTTTTTTTTTTTTTTTTTTTTTTTTTTTTTTTTTCCCCAAAAGTCATTAGCATTTGCTTAGTTTGTGGTGATTGTTTTATTTTTTATTTTTTGGTAGGTGACCAAACTTGACCGAGACCCAGCCTCTGGAACAGCCCTGCAGGAAATTAGTTTTTGGCTGAACCTTGAACGTGCCCTTAATCGTATTCAGGAGAAGAGGGAGAGTCCAGAAGTGCTGCTCACCTTGGACATTCTTAAACATGGCAAAAGATTTCATGCCACTGTTAGCTTTGACACGGACACTGGTACAGTCTCATCATGATGCATTACTTTTGCTGTTACACTTTTTTTGAAGAATGTAATGATTTAATGGTTTGATTTTCAGGTCTGAAACAGGCTGTCGAGACTGTAAATGATTACAACCCTCTGATGAAGGATTTCCCACTTAATGATCTGTTGTCAGCCACTGAGCTGGATAAAATTCGTCAAGCTTTGGTGGCCATTTTTACACATCTTCGCAAGATCCGAAACACAAAATATCCCATACAGCGTGCCCTGCGCTTGGTTGAGGCCATCTCCCGTGACCTCAGTGCCCAGCTTCTTAAAGTATTGGGTACTCGGAAACTCATGCATGTGGCATATGAAGAATTTGAGAAGGTTCTAATCATGACTTTGACTAGTCTTGACCCTATTCTTAATCTCCTTGTTTTGGCTGTGTACCAGTAGATAACTCTCTCTTTATTTACCTTGTAGGTGATGGTAGCTTGTTTTGAAGTGTTCCAGACCTGGGAAGATGAGTATGAAAAACTTCAGGTTCTTCTTAGAGATATTGTGAAGAGGAAGAGGGAGGAGAATCTCAAGATGGTGTGGCGCCTCAGCCCTGCACATCGAAAACTGCAGTCCCGATTGGATCACATGAGGCGCTTCAGGAGACAGCATGAGCAACTAAGGGCAGTAATTGTCCGTGTACTGAGACCTCAGGTACTGCTAAATGGCTCTAAGATTTAGGTTCATAGTGCTAAGTTTGTGTTTGCAATTTTTTTTTTTTTAAGTAAACCCCTTATACCTACTGGGTAGTGTCCAATCCAGTCCACTTATTTGTAAAGCACTTTACAACACTACTTGATACAAAGTGCTGTGCAGTGGACTAAAACATAAAACAATTAAATGCATATAAAAATAGATAGATAAATAAATAAGATAACCCCAAAATACATAAAACCCTCAGGAGGTCCCAAAAGCCAAGGCGAAGAAATTAGTTTTAAGAAGGGATTTAAAAATTGATAATGAGGCGACCTGTCTCACGTAATGGGACAGGTCATTCCACAATCTCGTAGCTGCAGCAGCGAAAGCACGGTTCCCTCTGTGCTTGCACTTGGTTTTTGACTCAGGAGGAGCTGATCAGATGACCTGAGTGTGTGGGTGGGTCGTTATGGCTGAAGTAGCTCTGAGAGATAGTAAGAAGCAAGGCCATTTAAAGATTTCAAAGTAAATAAAATAATTTTAAAATGAATCCTAAAATGTACCGGCAGCCAGTGGAGTGAGGCCAAAATGTGAGAGATGTGCTTGTACTTTTTTTGTGCCTGTTAATAAACATGCGATAGAATTTTGGACCATCTGGAGACGAGTGTTGGATGATCTACTAATCCAAAGGTAAAGTGCATTACAGTAATCCAGCTGAGATTACAAAGGTTTTTTTTTTTTTAATTGCAATTAAAAAGGTTAAGTCATCCATCAAGACACTTAAGCAGCGGTCTGACAGATTATGCATCACTCTTTTTAATAGGGACATACATTTGGGTGTCATCCATATAACAGTGGAATGCAATATCATGCTTCCTAAGTATAGAGCCCAGTGGAAGCAGTTAGAGGGAGAAAAGGACCTAAAACTGAGCCCTGTGGGATCCCACATGAAAACGGAGTAGAGAAGAATAGTCACCAAAGCTGACACAGAATGTTCGGTCTGCCAAGTATGCCCCTGTTCCAAATGAGAAATTGTGTTTAACACTGCAGTTACATCTAAGAGTATAAGAATGGTGCAGTCATCAGAATCAGTTGTTAAAAAGATATCATCAAAAAAAAAAACCCAAAAGGGCTGTTTCGGTGCTCTGTGAATTTTTAAAACAGGATTGGAACTTCTAAAATACTGTTCGCTTCCAGAAAGAAAAAAATAATTGATTGTATACTTCTCTAAAATTGATTGTATCTTCTCTAAAATTTTGGACAGAAAAGGTAGGTTGGAAATAGGCCTGTAATTTGCAAAAATTGCAGGATCTAGAGCAGTTTTTTTTTTTTTTTTGATAAGGGGTTGGACTACTGCATGTTTTAAATTTCCAGGACCTGAGGACAGGCTACTATTAATATTTGTAAGGAAGGATGGCCCAACAGTGGGGGAAAACCTCTTTAAAAAGATGAAGAGGGACAGCATCATGTGGAGAACCAGAGGGCTTCAAATAACCAACAATCTCCTGCAAAGACAACAGAGTCAGAAAACTGTCAGATAGCACAAGCAGGGGACAGAGACATTAAGAACGGTGTAGTTTTGAATAAATCCCAAGGTTTGTGACAGTTGAAGGTAATTATATCATAGAAGTATTTTTAGACTTTTAGACTATTTAAAAAAAAAAATTATTTAAATTAAAAATATTATTTTTTAAATATTAAATATTATTTACTTTGAGACTCTCTACTACAGTTCTCTGATAATGATGCCTCCAGTCCATTAGCAGTTGAAAAGACACCTGCAGCTTGTCCTTCCACTTGTGCTCAGCTCTACGGCACTCGCGCCTAACAGCACAAGTTGTGTCGTTCAGCCAGGGCTTAGATTTAGGTTTAGGCTGCCTGGTTTTTAATGGAGCCACAGTGTCCAACACAGTTTGGCAGGTGGACTGAAACAATGAGCTGAGCTCCTCCATGCTGTTACACACCGACTCAGGAAAGACACAGTTCTGATTAAAAACAGCCGAGAACTGAACAGCAGTGGAAGGATTAAAAATACAAAAAGGTCGAGCAGCAGCATGACATTTAACTGTATTACAGGCAGGAGCAACCTCAAATGACACAGGCATATTTACAAGAATATAGACAGGGTCATATTTCCGCATGATTCCATCTTCCCTGTGTCCGTCCATCTGTCCACAGTCCCATTTCACACACAGTAACTCAATCACCACCATTTTTGCTGTGGATGTTGGGCGTGGGTAAATACACTAGCATGTTTATTTTCTATCTTATCTTGAATTTGCATTCCGAGCAGTAATTTGAAAATACCATCACCCGTCATCACTATAATTGGTGTCTATTTTGGGACTGGGTACATCTTGCATACGAATGTGGCTCGTGGGATGAGGACTGTTGCGGGGCTTTTTGGGTTGTTAGCCATTTTCAGTTGTATCTCTTGTTGATCTTTTGTCTCTAGGTGTCTGCTGTCCCACAGCATGGGCAGAGTGAAGCAGTAGAAACCCCTGATATGAAAGTGGCTGAAGTCCTTTTTGATGCTGCTGATGCTAATGCCATTGAAGAAGTTAACTTGGCTTACGAAAATGTAAAGGAGGTAGATGGGTTGGATGTCTCAAAGGAAGGGATGGAGGCATGGGAAGCTGCTATGAAGCGGTACGATGAGCGCATTGATCGTGTTGAGACCCGCATCACAGCCCGTCTTCGTGATCAATTGGGCACTGCAAAGAATGCCAATGAGATGTTCCGTATCTTTTCCCGCTTCAATGCTCTCTTTGTGCGTCCCCACATTCGTGGAGCCATACGCGAGTACCAGACCCAACTCATCCAGCGTGTCAAGGATGACATTGAATCTCTGCATGACAAGTTTAAAGTTCAGTACCCACAAAGCCAGTCTTGTAAAATGAGTCATGTGCGTGACCTGCCTCCAGTCTCAGGGTCCATCATCTGGGCCAAGCAGATTGACCGGCAACTGACTGCCTACATGAAACGTGTGGAAGATGTTCTGGGAAAAGGTTGGGAGAATCATGTGGAGGGTCTGAAGCTGAAGCAGGATGGAGACAGCTTCCGTGCTAAACTGAACACCCAGGAGATCTTTGATGATTGGGCCCGTAAAGTACAGCAGCGCAACCTTGGCGTTTCAGGCCGCATTTTCACGATCGAAAGTAGTCGTGCCCGTGGGCGCACCGGAACCGTTCTGAAACTGAAAGTTAACTTTCTACCAGAGATCATCACTCTGTCTAAGGAGGTTCGTAACCTGAAGTGGCTTAGCTTCCGTGTACCTCTGGCCATTGTTAACAAAGCACATCAAGCCAACCAGCTCTACCCCTTTGCCATCTCACTTATTGAAAGTGTTCGTACATATGAGCGCACTTGTGAAAAAGTTGAGGAGCGGATTTCCATATCACCCTTGGTGGCTGGTTTGAAGAGGGAGGTTCAAGCCCTGATTACTGAGGGTATTGCTTTAGTATGGGAATCCTATAAACTTGACCCCTATGTTCAGCGCCTGGCAGAAACAGTCTTCAATTTCCAAGAGAAGGTTTGTTTATTTCTTTTTATTATATTTTATATTATCGTATAGGGATAAGAATTTTTCGCCAATCAGCGAATTTCTGACCTTTAGACCAAAGTGATCATTCTCAAGATCAGCCCAAATTTGTTGAGATTTTTCTGAGGGGGGTGTATGGTTAGTGGTCACCTCAACTGTGGGCCTCCCGTTAGCTAATGCAAGAGCTACTATCAGTATGTCGTTCTTCAAGAAAATAAATGTTTACTTTTGTGACATGGTCTTTCTCGGTTTGTGGTAGAATTCTCGTGTTGTGAGTTACCTGATTGTCTACCGTATAGCTGTCAGCTATACCGGACACTATTTAGTCAGATGGTTACTATGAGCTGTGCAATGCGTCTGTTTAATCGAGTTCTACCCATAATATTTTCTTCTTTCCATGTGGCCTTTTTGAACATGGTTCATAGTACAGCCTCACACGATGTATGTAGATATTCATAAAGCTGACTACATCCGCAAAATATTAGGACGGCGGGATGCTTTCGTATGTATTATCAAAGTCAAAGTCTTTTTTCCATGTGACCTTTTTGAACATGGTTCATAGTATAGCCTCACACGATGTATGTAGATATTCATAAAGCTGACTACATCCGCAAAATATTAGGACGGTGGGATGCTTTCGTATGTATTATCAAAGTCAAGTCAAATTACCTTTGTCAAAGCCATATGTACCAGACATGCACAGGATTTGAAATTGCAGTGCTCTCTAAGGCCCACAGTACCAAAAAAAAAAAAATAAATAAATAAAAAAAAAAAA